>CM041537.1:21734623-22317123 GCA_023238725.1 Scortum barcoo
TCACATATTCTTCTGGGTGTAGATACTGCTGTTAGCGGCCAGCTTGTTAGCCTCTGACAGCTCAGCGATGCGCTGCTCTAGGTTCTTCATCTTGGAATCCATAGCATTAATGGTCTATAGGAGGAGGGACACACAACATCATTTTGGAAATCACATCCCAGCAAACGGGCTCAAATGCAAGGATGTATTCCCCTTTGACTGATAACCAAATCCTATGATGATTCAAGGTACATGGCAGCACAGTTTCTTTTTTTTTTTTTTTTTGTAGGAAACAGAATTTTGTACTGCAGTAAAATCCTCCTATTAGAGTCCATTAAGGTGTTGCCTGAGTCTTTTACTGTCAATGTCAGACGGCTGCCTCTAAAAGCTTCTTAACTGCCTCAATTCTACCACATTAACCAGATTAGGACTTGAGCCTGGCTTTATGGTGCAACATGAAGTTTACTGCAATTTAATCCAACTGTACATTCCAATACATTTGAACCACTATACCAAATTACTTTGTAAATAAACAAAAAACACTGATGGAGTGTAGTTGTCAAATTCTGTGGAGAAAGATCAGTTCACAAGCAACTTTAACCCACTGAGACTTAAACAGCACACTGGACCTACTATTATATACATTGCTGTTATTTATAAGGATGCAAAATGATTTGATCAAATAAACTATGGTAGAGTGCAGTGACAATATGCAATACTGTCACTCCCCCAGTTGGTTTAAATCAAGCTAAATGCCCACCTCAGTAGAATATGTACCAAGAAATGCTTAAGTGGAAGCCAGCTATGTTTTCTTACTGCTTTTTGTTCACTGATAAGTTTGCAGTTCTCTCTTGACTCCTGCTCCTGTTGGGCTCTTTTGGCCTCGAGGCTCTCTTTGTCAGCCAGGTCTGCTTTCATCTGGGCCTCCAGAACCTTGATCAGACAGATTGAGCGAAGGTTACACTTGCACATGATGATCTGACAAATTCACATTTCGGTTGAAGTCTGTAATTTGCATGATGAAGCAATTGTTAATAGTATCCACACTGACAAGGTTGTAAATGTACAACCTGGTGTGGGAGCAGTAATTAGTGTGGTGTCAAACCTCACTGTAAGAAATGTGACAGTTCTGACTTATATGAAAACACAATGCTCATTTAAAATGGCAGGACTGACAAGGAACTACTAGACTTATAGATATAGGAACAGTCTCAGATAGCCTGAACAATATGAGCCATTCCCACCTTGATCTTGTCTTCATAAAGCCTCTCCTTTTGAACCAGCTGGGTTTCCATCCTCTGGGCTGTTGATTGAGCATCTCTCAGGTTCTCCTCAAGTTCCTATAGAGAATAACATTACAAATATAACTACACAAAATAAGTAGAGCTGCAAAGCTTAGTCAATTAATTGACTGACTGTCAATTACTACGTTAATTGCCACCTATTTTAATAATCCATTAATCTTTTTGAGGCATTTTTTGAGAAAATGTCTTCCAATTCTCTTTGGGTTATTGACAAAACAAGACAACTGAGGACTTCACGCTTTGTCATTTTATGGACAAAACAGCCAATCGATTAAAAATAAATAAATTTATTAAAAAAAAAAAAAAAAAAGCCTGTCACCTAACACATTAACTATGACTCCAAAATACACTACAAATTTCACATATTAATGTAAATTATAAAGTATAGCTTTCCTTGTATATTACATACATTAACACACAAACTATCTGAGATGAGATGATCATTTATTCTTAAACCTTAAATCCTGGATTTAACATGACGGTACAATCTGCTGAAAAACAGAGTGAAAGCTATTCTAATCATTCTACTCTGGTAACAAATGCATTCAAACCAAAAGAAATGAAGAAACTTGCATTGAAAAGCTGGAAATCCACAAGTCGGAGGTAGTGCTGCCTGCTCATGCTGACACTGGTGAAATTATATCTATGTTAAAAAAAATCTATGCATGTAACGAACCTGGTTGACTAGTAGCCATAAGTGAGGGCCAGCAAGGAGCTCTCTAAATAGAAGTGTGTGCGTGTGTGCTCTAAGATAACTGATGAGGATAGACCAGGGAGAGGGCTGGGTGAATGGGAGGGGGGTGAAATGAGGGGTCAGAGTATTAGCTAGCCTTATCTGGGGCTCTCTCACCAGGATCTTTTCAGCCATCTGCTGGATCTGCTGGGATTTGGTCTGGATGTCATCTTTCAGCTTATTCTCCCGCCGCTCAACCATCTCCAGCCTCTTTACCTGGTTCTCCAAGGTCTTCCTGCCTTCCTGCTTACACAACAAAAATAACAGCATAAGACAAACCGTACAGAGAAAAGTGACTTGTGTTGGGCTGCAGGATTTAACAAACAAACCAGTAATATTTCACAAATTAGCATGCTGTAGGATCATGGGTTCATTCTGGTACCTCTGTTTCTCTCAGGCGGCGTTTTAAAGTGTCACTAGAGTCGCTTTTGCCTCGCAGGCGCTCCAGGTCTCGTTCCAGACGCTCTTTGGCCTGCCGAACATTCTGCAGCAGCTCAGTGGCTTCTGTGCTTGCTTTCACTGCCTGAGGGAGGTCAGAAGGTCAAAGGCTGTGAGTGGATCCCAAGACATATCTCTTGATATGCTTGGGCAATTCCTATCCACAGAGACATTGGGGAGGGAGGGGGGGGGGCAACTCTAGGGAATAAATGAAGAACAGAAAGCTGCAGAAATTGGAAGGACTGCCAAATGAATACATGTTTTCTTACTACATAATAACAGTAACCAAGACAACAACTAAATTACCTTAGACAATTTGTCCTGGAGCTCCTGGATTTTCACCTGCTGCTCAGAATTGGTCTGGAAAAACAAATTGAACACAGTCAAGAAACTTTCAGGAAACTGCATCTTTAAGGATGTAGATCAGTCTGACATCTGACGTGTTACCTTCTCTAGTTTGGACAGAAGCTCCTCCACCTCGGCTTTGCCCTGCTCTTTAGCCTGAAAAATAATTAGTAAATAGTAGAGACTGATCAGTGAAGTACAAGCCACCCACTTTCTAGTGGCTGCAGTGACAAGAGATCAGCAGCACAGGCAACATTTTTCCCAGGAACCCCTTCTAGTTCCTCCTGAAGGATCCCCAAGAGCTTCCAGGCCAAGATGGAGATGTAATTTTCCTGTTTTGACTTCCAAACCATGTAAACCAGCTGAAGTTGTCTGGGCCTTTATCCACACAACTATAAAGCTTGCACTATTGTGAATGCAATTTACGCTTGATTTGTATATGCAATTAATTCTGCATTGCAAGATTGTACTTGAACTATGGTTACTTTTGAGTGTGGAGAAACTAAACTGTGGATTTGATGAACTGCACTTAAAAGGGATGTGTTTTTATTCTATTTATCTGAAAATAAATATCACTTCAGTGTCACTTTGAGGCACCAACAAGCCCAAGAGTAGTAGCATCAACTGTAATGTCTCTTGCAAAAAATATGTGCCATTAGTCTCCCAGATAAGAGTCCCTCACTTTTCTATTCAATAACGCTGGACTTCAATTTCATCAAACATGACAAAACAATCAACAACAGAGAGGAAAGACCAGCTTTATATGTTTAAAGGCTTTGCAGATTGTATGGGCCATGACTTCAGCAGCTAGCCTGGAAAAGGGAAAGACTCAAAGGTAAGACACAAATCAACCTCTTCTCCTGTACGATGACACATTTGGCATATTTATAATATAAACTAAATTACAGTTTTAAATATGAAAAAAAAAGTTTTTGCCCCATTGTAGTTCAGGTTAATGCACAGTTGTTTTTGATGTTTGGAGTTGGAAGAGAGGACAATGTTGAGGCTGTTCTAAGTAATCTGTAATGCCTTAGAAACACACACAAAATAATAATGTACTTAAGATATGTTTCACAAGGATTTGAGTAATGTTTGTGAACTGTTTTTGGCATCTGGAGGTTGCCTGGTTCCTTGTCACCTCAGGGAATGATGCCAAGATTGCTGGCAAGACAATCAGCAATACTACGTTTCAGGACCAAAAAGTGAATCTTTGGCTTGTTACTTGATGCACATTTGCATTACATGACCGATAATATTAGCACCTCCGGTGCAAAACGTACCTTCTGGATCCTCTGCTGGTATTCCACAGCCTTCCTTTTGAGTTCCTCACTTGTTTGCCTGGAGTCTCTCAGTTCAGCTTCATAGAGGTCGCTGCGGCGTCGGGCAGCCGACAGGTCCTCCTCCAGCTGCCTGATGGTCACCTGCATCTCCTCCAATTGTGCATGGTACTCCTGAGTCCACAGACAACACAGTGATTAGTCATCAAAATGGAAACAAACAGCCTTCCAAACAAACCAACTGTAAATTTGTGAACATGTGAGTTTCATCAAGCTTAGTTGAGTTTAGCACAACTAACAACATCTTACAGTATATCTTTCATTTAGCACTTTGTATCCACAAAATAACACAAAGTCATGTATTTAAGTGAATTGCTGATTGCACTTACATCCCTTATAATTTATATTTTGTAACCTAGCAAGTGACTTTAAGCTCTGATCACACTCTGGAGACAAGTTACTGCCATCATCTAAATGTGATAAGGGTTTTTTCTCAGTTAAGGAAAACTGAAAAATATTGTTTAATGTGAGAAAACAAAATTGTACAACTCTTTACATAATAAATCATTTTCAAAATTTCATAGTGCTTTATTGTTTTTAAAGTATTTAACTATGCAACATTTCAACATAAAGGTATAGCTGGCAAGTTTCTCAAATAAATGTATTGTTTAAGCTTTCCTTGTAACAAAAACAAACAGTAAATACAATCTGCAGGTTTTATGTGTCTGTTTGACAAGATACAACAGCAGCAGGGATTTGTTTGGCACACACAACAGAAGAACCAAGCTCTTAGCACAGGCAACAATTGCTGCCAATGCTGTACAGACAAAGATATACTTCACAAATCTGCTGACACTGTTTCACTGTGCAGTGGTCTATAGAAACTGCAGTGCACTGCAGCAATGACCATTTATCACCAAAAGTGTCAAAATCTAAGATAACACACAGCATCAAGGATTACCACTTAAAAGCTGTAGTTGGCAACTTTGCACTACAGAGTACAAGTGAAAGGAAAAATAACTGCTGGAGTCTACAAAAGTGTTTGCAGAGACAACACGTTAAAATCTTCTCTGTGATTAACCACTTCTGGTGCACCAAAATTTTCAACCAATAAACAAATAAAAATACTGCAGTTAACTACATCAGGCTACTCGACTTGGTCTCGATCATGAGGGATGACGTGTCTTTTCTGTTCCAGCCCAGATTTCATTTGTGGCGGTGAGCGTTTGTCTGTACAAATATTCCATTTGTCATCTCAATCATAAATGTCAATTATAAAATTGTAAATATGATGTCATTCCACCTGGGAGGAGGGTGGGTGAATCTCTTGAGTAATGATCAAAAGTCTCCTGTACTTCTGTACCTTGCAGGGATGCCATCTGCAGAGATGACCTTTATGAGTGTTGAGGACAAGGGAGTCCTCAGAGGGGAAGCCCTGCCTGTGTAACAGGGACACACTGAGAGGAGCGTAATCTCACTGCAGCTTCAGTTACACCTTTATCAGCCATGATAGCAAAAAGACGACACTGTGGAAACTAGATGAATCATCTCAAATAACATGGTCGCTTTATGGATACAGTATGAAGGCACCCACCCCGCACATTCAGTGCACATTTTTAGTATAAATATCTTGAAGTGTTTATAAAAAAATCTCCAAATGCACCACATCATTATCATGATGAGAGGGAAGAGACCGAGAGCGTTTGAATGAGAAGATTTACATACTTGCTCTTTAATTTCTTGCAGCTTGTTGCTCTGTTCGCGGATGTCGTGCAGCAGCTGCATAGCCTTGTCATCCTCTCTGGAGACCTCCACACGTGCCTCCTCCAAGCTTCGCTTGAGGCTCTGCAAACACGTATGTGTACACAAACTCAAGGCTGCTGTTGGTTCAAATCAATACAGATTTTTGAGGTGTTGAGGACAGCGGACACACAAGTACATCAAGATGTGAAACCATGAGCTCTCGTGGGAGACCATTATTATATACAGTATAAACCGACGGTATAATGACTTACACTGCACTCTGTAATGTAGGTGGCGAGGTCTTGCTCCAGAATGCTCCTCTGAGTCTCAGACGCCTTTAGCTCCACATCCTTCTGGTGGAGCACTGACTCCAGGTCAGTCATTTTACGCTGGAACCTGGAGATCTCCTGCTCCATCTGATTCCACCAGAGAAAACAAAACAGTTATCGGTTTCATTGAAGCTTGCCTGAAGGTTGACAACTTACAGTGGTTTTTAGAGGTTAATCATTGCAACATTTGATGCCTGAAATGCAGCAGGAACGTAATGGTACCTAAAGTGGGGATTGAAATCAGCAGGAGAGGGATTCAGATGATAGCCAAAATATTTGACCTGTCACCCAACTCAGAATGTTTTCCACTCAGAATTTCAGAAAAAAGATTCGGTGTAATGTTGTACACGCAACATGATTAACTTGGCTTGTTAAAGCAGCACCAGAAGTCTGTTTGATATGTATTAAGACATTCAGCCAGAATAAACACATGAAGTCTGGAAATTAAACCAATGAATGGAATCATTTTTTGCTCAAAACAAAGTTCTACAATATGGAAATATGAAAACACAAATTTACAGTTTCCAGTCAGCCAACAGTGGCCATACTCTGATTCTAATAACTGCTCTTGCACTTGAAAATAAGAGGCTGGTGATGAAATACTGAAAAATGAGTAACATAACAAGCTAACCTTGTGACATTTGTCTTGAGTTTCTTGTAGTTCTCTGCTTTTAAGGTGCAGTTTCTTTTCCATGGAGTTGGTCTTAGCAGGAGAGTTGAGGCCTGCAGACACTGACCTGAGGACAAAACATATGTGGATGTTCTTTAGTACTATCTCAGCCAAACACAAATATACATAATATAAAATCATACCTGCCTCATTTGTATGAAATGTAAAACATCAAAATAAACGCTGTGCACATGTTGCATGTATTATGACTGTGATGCTACTTGGACTGTCCAGAGGGGTCAGCTACCGAATTCAAACAAAGTAAGATTATGTACAACATACATAAATGCTATTTCTTAAAATATACTGCTATTGTGTAAGAGGGTGGAGAATAATCAAAAATCACAAATTCCCAAATCATATCAGCTAGCCAAAAATGTATCATGACATAGAGTCACATCATGTAACAGCAGGCCTCGACAGTATCATAGCTGTAATTAAGCTGGCTGAAATGCAGACACAACACCCACACATCATAAATAAGCAACAGACACTGAAAAGCATAAAAATATGCATTTACTTTCTTTTAGAAGGAAAATACTCTGAAGAAAATTGAGTCATAACAATAAGGCTACTGACAACAATTAGGATTACATTCAACGGAGCATTCTGAAGGCAGAAAGAGCCGAGTATATTATTATTATATATATCGGTTTTCATTCAGGAAGAAACAGACTACATGAACAAAACAGCCGTGTAGACCTGGGAATATTTGCTGTTTGTCTGACAAAATAATGTGACAGGAGAATTTGGGCTATGCTTTTGCTTGGGGTCGTTCCACACAGAGTGCGACACACTCATTTTTCTTGTTTATGTAAGGTGATGTCCTATTTTGTTTCCATTCTTTGGGAATAATTTAGAGCACAAAGTAAATTTTCACCCGTCTCTTGACCAGAGAAAAGGAAGTCTTCTAAATAAATGAATGGGTCTGTATGAGTTTACAAATACTGCAGAGGGATCTTTAATAAAGTTGACTCAGACTGAGTCACAGTGTTAAAAATAATCACGAAAGCAAGCACTGCTCCCTTCGCCTCTCTGCAGCAAGAAACATCCCCCTGAAACAAACACACACACATACATATATATATATATATATATATATATATGGAAAGAGAGAGAGAGAATACAGAAACAAACACACACACAAATGGCTCTTATCCCTAAAAAAACACCCCAACCAGCCTTTTTCACAGGAACCTAGATTAAACGGAGAGGCGTTCCAGCTAGCGGAATCTGTTGCCAATTAAAAATTGATGTTAGACATCAAAATTCATTAAGTTCTCCACTGCTTAGTGGAACAGTTTTGGGCAGTTCTGGGCGGCTACTGTACAGATAATACGCCAATTTAAAACATCCTCAGCAGGGGGGGTTAATGCATTCAATTCAAACGTTTTTGTACGTTTGTCTGCGTCTTTCTGAAGACTGTCAAAGACATGGTGAACTTTAAGTGGGTCTGTCAGATGGATTTCTTCCTCATGTCTTTAAATTGACAAATGGAATGGATATCAATAATGTTTTGAGGAAGCACAGTTAATATTTTAACTGTTCTCAAAGTCATGTAGGGGAGAAAGAAAAGAAAAGAAATATGTCTGCCAGAGAGAAAATGCCACACCAGTCTTTTCCTCACTGAAGAATGTGGAAGCTGTCATGTCTCTGTACTGTGGAGGGAAAATAGAGTAGCCAGTGCAGACTGTATTATAGAAGAGAAGCAGAGAGAGACAGAGGCTCAGGGAAAGTGCGCAAGTTCAAGGCTTTATAGAACTGATCAGGTAAACAAAAAAAGAAAACACACATTCACACAACCACACACACACTGAAGGAAGATGTGCACAACCGCACACTACACACACAGCCGCAACCTGGAAACTACACATTACAGATCAGAATACACACAAACAGGGGTGCAAATACAGGCAACTTTCAGGGAACATCCAGTTTTGTAGTAAAAGACGATGCTGAAGAGATTAATAAACCAATTTAACACCTCTGTTCCTACTGTACATACATGCAAAGAATGTGGATCTGATTCAAACACCTAAACAAATGGTTAAAAAAAGGGTGCTGTGTACAAATGATATGTAGATTAATTTTAAAAGAAAGAGGTATGTGGATAAATTAACTATTTATGTCATACCACTCTTATCCCGTGGGTGGCGCTAGAGAAAAGACTGTGGGTCACTATACATTTAAAAGGGTTTCTCCCCTGTGGAGCATAAATAGGCTCAGCATTTTTTTTCTGTGTCCAAGTGGTTATTTTGGCCTGATGGTGGCACTAGAGAACAGGTCAGCGGGTCACTGAAAACATTAAGAATCATCCTCCAAACATCAAAAATGTCCTCAGCAGATTTCCCGAAAATTAAGCCATTAGTTGCCGAGATACCACATACCACAAGAGGAGATTCTGACCAGATGAAAAGTCATCGGGTCACCTGAATTATTAGGAATCATCTTCAGGGGACTATGAATATCAATATCGTGGCCAGCTGGCGGTATCAGGCCATGGCAACCCGGGCAGTCGTTGTTAAGATACCCTGCTCTTGTCAAGTGTTTGAGATGACTGGCCAGATTGACCAGACACAAAAACCACATACATACTCAAAACCTGTAAAACTCTTATCTGCATTTCTAAAACACCTCAAAATTGTCTTACATTTCCTCAGAATGATAGGGTTTTTTTTTTGGTTTTTTTCCCAAATTGCTAGGAATAAAAAAGGCAGAAGTTTCTGAGCCTATATTCAAACCACCTTGCAGAGATGACTGACACTAAACCACAGACAGCTTCTTATAAATTTGAGGCACACTGTTAAAGGGATTTTGTTGTTGGGTGTTACTAATGAGGAGTCAGGCAGACAAGTCCACACAGGATGAAAAAAAAAAAAAGAATAGCAGGAACCCCCAAACACATGATTAGCAATTCATTGTGCCTGCTTCTGGGTTCATTTATTTTCTTTTTAGGCACAGTAATGACGAATGTGTACACGCACACACAAATCTGACACATTCTGTGAGCTCTGAGCTCCTCTTATTTAAATGCAGCAAAGAAAATGACTGGCTTCAGTTAAAAACCATGAGCTGATGACTGATGGTGTAACAGCAAGGAACAGAGACATTAGAAGAGGGAGAAAAAAAAAGGAGGAGGAGATGAGACGGGTAAAGATGGGGGTGGGGACTGGGAGAAAAAAAAAAAAAAACATCACGGTAGTAACCATAGAAATAGATTCTCTTCCCCAATCTGAGCTCTTATCCTTTTCCCTGTCTAATCTGCTAACGCTTTTTTTTCCCCTTTCTGTTGCTGCTGCTGTCATGATCTGCAGTCTCCAGCACCATTAACCTGCGAGAGCACTGCCATGGGGCTAAAGAAATGAAACCCATCCTCTTGCATTATTATCAGAGGTTAAGAAGCCAAACACCATTAGGGATAATTACAGTCCCAAAACCCATGCTATAAAAGTCAGGAGCCCATTACGATGCCCAGTAACAGAGAAAGCACAATAACAGCAGCGGGGGTGGGAGTGTGTCTGTGTCTGGGGTTCCACCTCTCAGCAAACCTCATTGACACACTCAGCCGCATACCAATCAGCGCCGATGGCAAGATAACGACAGCTCACATCCTCCGGTCCATTCATTTGATCCGTCTATGCATCGGATCAACTGCGTGTGATCCCAAAGCACAAAATCAGGAATCAGGAGAAGAGAGCACCGGAGAACAGGGAGATCCCCCCCTCGCTCCTTGTCTGACACAGCATATGGCCAAACCCATTTTGGCCCCAACAGGCATAACACTAATGACAGGGACACAACACCTACTGCCGAGGGCGCCACGCTAGGTCACCTGAAACAAGGCTACCTGGAATTTGTTGCTGTGGTAATGAGGAGTCTAATGGCAGAAGAGCAGCCAATGGTAGCATGGGGTCTTAAACCGACAAAGATGTGTTAGAGAGGTGTATGCAGGAGAAAAAGAGGGGTCGTCTATAAAAATAAAAAAAAGAGAGTGAAAAAAAAAGATAGCCAAACAATGCCTGGTAAACAGGTAGCACTTACTCAGTTTTGGCCAATGTTGTCAACGCTCTGCTGAAGAACCAGCCTAGAAAGGGCAGATCCTGGCCCTGGAAGCCCGCTGGCAGAGCTCCTTGCTGGGCTGCTGAGGCTGGCCGGGGGGCTGCCTGCTCCGGCTCCTCAAAATTAGAGGTGTCATCTTCAGCGTGCAACGCAGGAACAAAAGGCGGGAGAACTGCAGGAAAAGAATGAGAGAAGGAAGTAAGAGAGGGCAAGGGGGAGAAAGGGAATCAGCGATGAACAAAGTAGTAAAAAAAAAAAAGATAAATAAATGAAAAGAATTGGGGAAAAAACAAAACACACAAACAAGGAGAAAGGGGAGAGAAGGAAGGGAGGAGGAACGGAGCAGAACGGGGGGAGCCTAGAGTGCGGTAAGTCGCGCGTTGATGCACATGCTGCCTCTCTATCCCTCCCTCCCTCCTGCTCGCTTTCTCTCTCTCTCCCTCTCTCATATACACAGGCTCGCTCGCTCTCCCTCACTGCAGCAGAGCAAGCTAATCAGCTGGAGCCAAAGCTGAAGCATAAAGCTGTATCTATGTCCAGTTACCAATACACCTATTCTTAACACAAACATGTATGTATGGGATTATCTTTTTGATTTTGTATTTGATGGTTATTACTCAAAAGAAAATCAATAAAGAAAATACAGGGAAAAAAAAAAATCAATAAATCTTCTCTTCAACTTGCACACAGGCACAAAAAGCCCCACTGTATGAAATCTGCTGATAATCATGAGGATTTTGAAAAAACAACTAGATTAATTAATATGCAGCGCTGATAGGAACATTATAACTGGAAACCAGCTCTGAGGGAATGACCAGCATGGTAATGTTTGATAATGGCTTCAGAATCACAAAAAGGGGGGGTTTATACATCTGAAGACATGAGGCGTTCTGCGCTGCAAAACAAACATTCTTCTCCCCTGCAGCAATACGTTTTGAAATTACAGCACCACTGTGAGGCTGTGCTTAAAATCACCATGCCTCACTGAAAATGTCCATTAATTTGAGTGTTGATGGGCACGTTTTCCCACGGCTGGTCAGGTGAAAATGTCACACTCTTTGTCATGCAGTGCAGCTGATGGCAACAATGACGTGTAACAAACAGGCGTGTATTTCCGCCACAGAGAGAGCGTGTCTGGTGTCGCTGGCGTAAAAGAGATTTGTGCTGCGTCTGTTGAGAAGCAGATGAGTTGCAGATCTTTACTCTGTCTGCCTCAGTTCTTGTCTCTGCCTCCGTCCCATTCTCCTCCTCAGGAAAAGAGCTGGCCTACTGCCAAAGGCACACAGAATCTCATTATTTTACTACCACTGGCAACGGAACTGCAGTTTGTTGTCCATGTGCAAGCCACACGCATGCAGCATACTTCTCTACATTATAAACAACATTAATATTTGACAAGTAGTCATAAATCATCTGTCCAGTAATGTGATTACAGCGACAACTGTGTCATTTCAAGCAAAGCTGAGTGTTTTCACTGCAAAGGCAGAAGAGCAGATTCTCAAAGGAGAGAATTCTCCTCACCTTGTCTTAAGTTGTTCCAGTCTACACTGGAGAAGAAAGAGTGACAGCGGAGTCCCTGGTAATCCAGTCGCTCTTTGGCTCCACACAGCAATCTCTGCAGCAGGTCTACAAACTGTTTGCTGGCCCGCGGCTCCTCCGGAAACTTAAGAAAACGCTGGGGGCAAACACCATGGACAAGGATTCATTATATAATTCATAGACTAATCAGATATTACCTCAGGTAAATCTAAAAGGGGGATGGTAAGTAGACAGTTTATTTCTTCATTCATCTGGAATTAAAGTTACAGACCACAACAGATCAGATACAGCCAGTGACTAATGTCAGTGCTGGTCGAGAGGCGGTCTGCATACCTGGAAGTTAAGGATATTGTGGATTGTTTTAGTAGATGTGCCACCAGAAAAAGGTGACTTGGCGTAGATCATCTCATAAGCAATGACCCCAAGGGACCACCAGTCACACTCAGCCCCGTAGGTGCTGTGAGCGCCCCCATTCATGGCTGCCAGGACCTCGGGGGACAGGAAATCCTGTGTCCCAACAGGCACGGTTGGAGCCGCAACCTGGAAACGCATCAATGCAATGCAATGATGTCACTGTCAAGCATACTGAAGTTAATAGATAGAGCAAACTCTGTAATCTACTTACTGTTTTGTTAG
This sequence comes from Scortum barcoo, assembly GCA_023238725.1. Lineage (NCBI taxonomy): Eukaryota > Metazoa > Chordata > Actinopteri > Centrarchiformes > Terapontidae > Scortum > Scortum barcoo. Next base: position 21,747,676 of record CM041537.1, read on the forward strand.
CAGTCAGCCTGGCAGCTGATCCAAAGTCTGCCAGCTTAATGTGACCAGTCCGATCGATGAGAACATTCTCTGGTTTGACATCTCTGCAAGTGGATAGTTTAGAGGGGATTTGATACTGCTTTTACAGAGCTGTTTGTTGCCCGAGTACTGTAATATGTCTGCCACTCTGATGATAATGGAATACATTTGCAAACTCCGGCAATGTTTTTGTATTACATAACATCACATTTGGTGCTCCAGGTTAAATTACAGTGCCACATTTCTTATGTCCAGTTAATGTTTTCCTGAGTTATGAGAATTCAGCCTTGTGAAGAGAAAACAAAGGGCAAACAAAAAATTATATTTTGTGAGGATCTAAGAGTACAAGTAACAACTTAGGATCTCTGGCCCTACTTCCTCAATTGTGCTATTCTTCAAAGCATTGAAACAAGAGCTGCAGTGATGAGTCAATTCATTCATTAGTTGTCAACTATTAAATTAATCACCAATTATCTGGACAATCAATCATTATATATTATATATTAATTCAAGTCATGAATATTCTATGGTAGTTCATTTAGTCCCCTCTAACAGTACACTGAATATCTTTGGGCTGTGAACAAAAAGACACAAGGATGTTGCTTTGGGCTTTAGGAAACACCATTTTTCACCATTTTATGGCCCAAACAACTAATGGAGAAAATAACTGACAAATTGATCGACTATGAAAATAATGGTTGGTTGCCGTCCTAACTGACATGTCAATCTTTCATCACAGAGAGGTTGGATTCAGTAGCAGGTGTCTTACCTATGGACATAGCCCAGCTGGTGGACGGCATGAATGGCCTCTACAAGCTCAGCCAAATAAAACTGAGCCATGGCCTCATCAAACTGATCCTCATATCGGTTTAGCAGGGACATCAGATCACCGCCGGGCAAGTACTCCATTGCCTGAAGACACATTTGTATGCTGTCAGTATAAAACTTAGGCCAGCTCTAGGAATTTGAATGAATGTGTTTGAATGTGATTAAAACTGACAGGTATCACGTGCTGTTGAAACATTTATGAATGCCTATAAATAGGCCTCTATTTAGAAAGAAAAACAAAGCAACAACGTGTTGGGGCTTACATCAAAGCTCTATTCAGCTTAAGCTTATAGGGCGCTTTTCCTCATTATACATTCAGTTATGTAACACCGGATACTATTGCAGATTTATCTCTGACACTGCAGTTAAAGCACTGGTCTTCAATAGCTAAAAATACCCCAACAATAACTGCAATAGCCTTGTGTATCCGTGATCGCAGGCCAAAACAAGACATGTTTACGGTCAAAGCAAGGCACCGCAACAAATACTGTAACCTCATTAAGCTTAAGTTTGAAAGCACAAGTAAACAAATCCATGGTCATGTTTGACTCAGGTTTTCTGCTGTCTGCATCCTGAGATGGTCAGGCTGATTTGAGCTATACGATGGCAGCCATACAGCCATAACAGGCGAGAGCCCCTGGTGCATGAATGGTCGGCGAGCCTGAATGAACGGGAGCATTCTCCAGTGTTACCTAGCAACAGAGAGACTGGGTGCCTCTCTGACACACGGATAAAGATGGATGCTTTGTATTTTCCACCATGCTCAGTTAGGGAGCAGGGTGAGACAGAGGGGGAGTGAAAAAAGAGGAGGGGGAGGAAGAATGGAGATGTGTATGCGAGGAGCACGAGGGGAGACTTGAGGAGAGGGTGAGAGAAGAAAAAAAAAAACACAAGGCAGTTTACAGTGTGAGGCTTGGATAGGCAGGAAATGCTTTTTCCTACACCCTGCACCAGTCTAACAGGTCATCAGAGAAAATAGAGATTCTCTGTGAGGTTAACAGCCTGCACTATAATTACACTGGACCTTCTCTGGGAGGAGAAAATTGACACCGTGCTTCACGGCAGAATAATCTTCAGACTATTAGACGAACACTAACATTTTGTGAAATATGCCTGGTTACCTCCGTCACCAGTAGCAAATGGGCAGATCATCTATTAATTCTGCATATCCAGATTAAGTACAGAGACACAGGTGAGTTTTAACTGTAGTTGAAACACAGGAGAGAGAGAAACAGCTTGGCTCTTGATTGTTGTTATTTTTCTCACTTTTTTTGTATTGTGCTGACATGTAACATTGTGATTGTAGTTGCAGTTAGCTACTAAATCACAATTTGAGCAACTACAGCAAGGCCCGCAGACTGCACACAGCACCTCAGAGATCCTGTTCAGTGGAGTTGACTGCGTTGAATAATGTTGTTAATCTGAACAAAGCCCCGGTGACTCTTGGCTGTACTGATGGCCAGTCTATAAGCTAACACAACAATACAACAAAGGTTTAAAGTTGCCGGAAGGCGTTTTTTTTTCTTCCACTTTTGAAAGAGGCCAGCTACCCGCCCCACCACCACTCTCCAACATCAAAGCATGTCTCCTATGTACAAGTTGTTCATTTCATTGCTCACTTCAGATCCTTTCCTATAGCAGCTCATGTAAAATTCTGACTGATCCAACTGTTCCATTAGTCACATTGAGGAAACAACAGCTGTGAGAGAAAATAAAAAGAACGACACCCCCTTAATACAGCTGTGTCGTGCACAACTTTATATAAAAATAAACTGTGTTCTAAAAACACGTATAGGAATAGAAAAACAACGCAATATGGTTGTAGAAGCAGATAACTTCTATACACTGGATCTATTATATACCAAACAACATTTCTTTAATAGTCACCATGAAAGGCTGAGTGGATCATTTCATGCCCCCGCAAATATACAGTTGTCAGCTCAGTTAGATGAAGGTGATTATAGATTTTGAGTGATTACGTCAACAAAATGTGCCACTAAAAAACAACTGCCTTCATAATATGTAATTATATGTTACTCTGTGTAAAGAGTACTAACCTAGAAAATGACTTGACGGATATCAATCTAAACTTCTGCTGCAAACAATGTTAAACCAACAGGCCATGTGAGTGACTATAGATAGTTTTTTTTCAGTGGACTTTGCAATGCGCCCTCATTCACTTTAGCTTAGTGCAGACAACAAATTTTATTCAAAATAAAATTTAAAATAGTCTGCAGTTAAAACACCCTCTTTTGTAAAATTGTACATTTAGAGCAAAGGGCCACAGAGGCATCATGTTAGCGTACATCCAGACATACACTGCAACATAAAGGCCTGTGTTGAAATGTATACAACACCTGCCAAGTGTGACATAGTGTGTGCCATTTATTCGACATGTTTATTACCCCCATTACTCCTCTTTGGCTTTTGGCTGTTTGCAACATTCTTCTGACCAATGAGAAATGTATATACATTTGTAATTTCAGTTAGGGAAGATCAAATGGAAAAAAAATGTCTGCAGCCTCACCAGGTAGACATGTTCTTTATCCTGGAAGGCATAGAGAAGCTGAGGGATCCAGGGACTGCCGTTCAGAGTCAGGATCTTCCGCTCCTCTTCATGAAAAACCACCTGAGAATAATCGAAAAGCAATGCAATCAGCAGATTATACAGCAGATACATAATCTAGACATTTGCTTTATTTTTAATCAAACCATAGGAGACTAAATGCACCTATCAATTATTTTGATGCTAAGGATTCCTGCCCTACTTTCCTGGCTTCAGTTCACAATGTTTGTTTTGTTAGTGAGATGTAATTTAAAATTATGCAAAGCAGTCACAGGTGGCATGAACAAGACATTTCTTGTTCACACTAGTTGTTCATTGTATTGCTCATTTCAGAGCCCTTCCTGTCGCAGCTCATGTACTATACTGACTCAGATCTGTTCTATTCGTCAGATGCCAGAGTGCACAGCTGTGAAATTATGTACCCGCAGTTTGTTTTGTTGTATTCAGCCCTACAGCACCCTCCAGTGGGCCTTCTTCACACTGCAACATTGCAACGCCATGTGAATTCATACACAATAGAACAATTGTGTGGAGGATACTGCAAAAATTAAAAACACAAAAACTTTTTGAACTCACACATGCACCTTTTAGCACTTTTTCCACTTTGTTTATGTTCTTCTTGTTATTCATGTTTGGTGACAAAATAATTTTGTGGTCAGCATCTGTCATCATTTTTAGTTAACTTCAGTGCATATGTGATGTTTACACAAAATGTGTCTTGTTAATTAACCTTTAGTACTAAATCATAACTCTCCCAGTAATGGAACTTAAGTTAAAATGTCTGTTTTGTCTGAGCAATTCTTCTGTCGTAGCAGGAAAAGCACAGGTGTTACTTATAGCATTAACAATGGCTGTGTGCTTCTGTAAACTGTGACAGTGAGCCAGCATGCACAATACCAGGCCCCTGAAACTGATGCAGCTAATTTCAGCAGCCATTAATGTTATTATTTTCACCTGGGTTTTTCCTTCAGTGACATATAAAAACATTATCCATGTAAAGGGTCTATTATGTAGTGAAGCCAAATGATTGATGTACAATGTAAAAACCACATGAATCTTACATTTTCTTGAGTGCGTAAGACGGTCTTGTCCATGACTTTCAGTGCACAAACATCCCCAGTGGCCTTCTCCCGGACCACTTGAACTTCAGCAAAGCGACCACGGCCCACCACTGCACGCACTTCAAAGTCATGAATGCAAGGCTGCAGAGTCCGCAGCTCTGAGACCACTTCAGAAACTGTTTTACAAACAAACAAACAAACACCCACCCACACACACAGGTTTTACACAGTTTCTGTAAAATTATAAATATACCACAAATACAAGACCTTATTCTATAAGAGATACAGTTACTTGAACATACTGCTAGTATCCATATTACATCCGTCATATCTGGCCTGTATTGAAAACATAACAAAAGACCTTTACTTGCTAACAGAGGAATCTGAATTTTAAGTATGTTGTTTGGCATGATGTCACTTGATCCTGTAAAAACTGTGAACTGGAAACACAATGAAAGTATCCTGGGCTACAGAAAAAGTTCAAAAACTGCAAATATCTGTATCTCCAAGTTGAACTGATTTCATCAACAGATGCTGCAGACTGTATCAATGCTTGCACAGTTACTCCACAAAGAGCACTAAAATCCAGGAATGCAGAACACAGGAGCGGCATCCAGGGTCGGTGTAACTTGGTGGCATTTCAGAAAGACAAAACAACCAGCGGCCACTCTCATCATCAGCACTTAACACGTTTGATCTTGGAGGAGAAGGAGCCATTTAAATACCTTCGTACTCCAAAGAGAAAGCTTTTTTATATTTTCACTCTCAAGACTCTTAGAGGCATGGCAATGACATAAAAATGTCTCTAATACAAATACTAGTGGTATCATAATCTCTTTAATTTTTACATATGTACATCTCTCTAGACCTTGACACACATATTTGCAAGAATGAAAATTTCCTATATGAATACAACAGGTGTGTCTTTTTTTCCTTACTTTTTCCAACTTTTCTAGAAGGGTGTATGAACCCAATAGAGCCTGTTGGTGTGCATTATCTTAAAACATAGAGGCAATTTCCATTTCGCAGTTTTAAACATTTTTGACTTTACGAACATCCCACTAGCATCTAAAAAAACCTGTCTTTGTATTAAACTTCTGTGGCATGGAGTAAGCACGCAGGCATTATTTTAGCCTCAGTTTACCTTCATTACCCTCCTCCTCCAGAAATAAATAAAAAAATCAAAAAGATCTTACACTTCTTGACAAAGTTGGCCACATGATGTATCTTCATGAGCTCTGGAGAGGTGCACTCATCATACAGCATCAGCAGAGACTCCAGAAACTCCTCCCGGCCTAAACTGCCTCCTCCCTGCTGACCACACAGGCTGATTCGACCCTGAGGACCACAAATGAACAAAAGGAAGGAAGTGAGTGATCTCCCGTGGCTGGTTTCAGACTCAGAGGCACCAGGACAGCTAATTGAGCATTACTGTACCTGAAACAGCTGGTTGAGTCGTGAGCTGCGGCTGGTGATGGGGTCCGCAGATGAGGGCACCGCTTTCAGGTTTCCCTGACTCACGAATTTGAACTTCAACATGGCTCCTTGACTAAAGATAACCTGAGGGACACACAGCAGGTCCAAGTGTCAGAAGTAAGTGCGGTCAGACCGGTCCCCTCTTCGAAAAACACGGTCAAGAGAGCCCCCACGTTGTTTTGTGGTACATGTAAGATCTGATTTCAAAATAAAAGCATCGTCATATATGACATATATGTTCCCTCTACAGTCAACTTACAAGTAGAAGGAAAGTTCCTGTTGCCAGTGTCTGATTTCACTCCATACTGACAGCTGACTACCCCAGGGTGTCACTCAAAAAATATCAACTCAGTCTGATGTTGGATTAGAACATTTTATTTTTCTGAAACCTCTTAATTGTTTTATTAATAAATGAAATTCAACTCGATATTAAAAGGACACTTCCTGTTGTGAGAAGAGTTAATGTTGATAGTATTAGTAGTATTAAAGATAACCCTGACTTTAGTATGACGTTATAAAAGGAGCCAGAATAAAAAGACAGTGTCAACAAATGTCAACAATGCGTCCAGTTAGCACCCGAAGTCAACGGCTAGCTGTTGGCTAACTCCGCTAACGTTAACGCGCGAGTGTCCCTTACAGACATATACGGAGATTAAACGGTAAATTATGAGATAACTCACCGGACTACCATGTAGGTACCTGCACAAATATTTTCAGTGCACACACAGAGACATTTAGGAGCCGAACTGGTCTCTTCTCGGTCAACTCTGTTTCCGGTCAACTTTCAAATTTTGCGCGTTCGCCGCCCCCCTCACGAGCCTGCTGAATGAAAGCGACGTCTGATTGGTTCGCAGAAACTTTGTGGGCGGGTTCATATGCTGTTTTCAACCAATGAGTGAAGCTTCAGCTCTGACCCCCAGCGTTCACCTCATTGACGTTGCTGAAGGTTTTCACTGCAGGAAGGAGCTTTTGTTCTTTAGAAAAACTTAAACTGAAATAATCCGTGAAGATGATCACCTGTCATTACGTTCAGTAGAATCAGAGAGATATCAAAGTTGAAGGAAATGTGTCGTTTTACAGATACTGCCGCTGATGATGTACGATATAATCTCTTACCAGTTTTATATTTCATGAAACCCGCATGGTTGTTTGGCCACATGTCAGACTGTTTAAAGTTGTTTACGATTGCACCGTCATAAATCTCCATAAATAAATAAACTCCATAAATCTGTTAAGCATTCCGTAGCAAGATTATTATTTATGTGTGCCACAAGTTATAAAGATGTGTTTCACAAGGAAAGGATCTATCCGGTCGCTAATTTAAGGTTTTATATAGTCTTTAAGCATCAAGGCCAATTCCCTGTATGTGTAAATTTGGTTCATTTTGAAAAATGATAGAAGCCAGCGTCTATCTACAATCTGTCAGTCTGTCTTGAGGCTTCTCGATCTCAGATGAACTGGAGACTTCACCCATATCAAATAATCCTGAAGTCATGTTGTGTTAAAGTTGAAAACAGCTTATAGCCTGTCCTGACAGCTGTTACAGCATCCTGCACAGTGATCACTGTCCAAGGTGCTGATCTTGGGGCCACCCCCACCCACCACCTCCCCATGAAGCAGGAGGTGTCTGTTCAGCAGGATTCCCCCTGTAGTGGGAGGGGCAGCCTCTATGAGAGTTGTAGTGTCAAACATCAGTGTTATCTCTGGAACTTTGTCATAGACTGCTTGAGTACTGAGCTGTTTTTCTTTTCTTATCTTGACTCCCATAGGGTGGGTTATCAGTGCTTGTGATAAATAAGGGTGGCAACTGTCTCATATTTTTATAAAAGGAAATATAAGATCCAGCTCCACTGACCTTCTAAAACTGACCTTCATGTGTAAAAGTTCCCCTTTAACCATACCATACTTGCTACAACCTTTTTAATGTTGTTTTCCTGTCTAAATGATCACTCCTGCTCTTTATTAGCTTCTCAGACAACCATGCAGTGATTATGATAGTCTACATAAATCACATTACTTGTGTTTCTTTATGGATTATAAATAACATGCAATAACTTGCAGACAACCAAAGTCAGGGCCAAAACCTTTATTTCCAACAGAGGTACATGTTTAATTATTGTTAGTTGCAGTTTTCCATGCATGGTCAGATATTCTAGACTAACGGGGACTGGGAGTGGAGACCAGGGACTGGCCAGCTGCTTTTAGCTAAACTGCCCCAGTTGGAGTAGGAGGCGCTGGAGGTGTTGCGTTAAGGTTGGGGTTGAGTCTGGGATTTGGGATTGGTTGTAGGAGTAGGGTTAGGATTGGGGTTGGGATTGGGGTCGGGATTGGGGTCAGGATTGGGATTGGGAGGTGTAGGGGCAGGGGCAGGGGCAATATAGCACCCCCTCTTGTGCCACTGCATGTCCCGCACACGTCGGACGGACTGGATCTGAGGTGCAGTGGCTCCCCAATCATTCCAGTGCTTGAAATCTCCATGCTCAAACACATACTGACGCCCTCTGTAGCCTGGATACATGTATCCCACCCACCTTTGGAGGAAAGACAAAGACAAGCGTATAACATCTCCAGGGTTGTGAACTGGAAAATAAAACAAGTACATCCACTATCAGCGGGAGGGTTCCAGCTTACGTTCCACTGATAGCCTTAGCACTGGCCACGCGGTCCTGGAAACCGTAAGCCCACAGGCTGGGGACGTCGTCATCAACAATCTCCATCTTTCTACCTTCAAAGCCTGCGTTCTCAAACAGGTGCAGCTTGTGATCTGCGCTGTCCTGGAAAGAAACATCAGGTTTGAGCACGTCTGACAGGAAGATACACCTGCTGATGTCACGCTGATAATACTAACCACTTTCAGAGGCCTGAAGGAGCTCAGGGTGTAGCTACTCAGGCAGTTGGTCCAGGTGCTCCACCGGGGATACTCTCCTCTCTCCAGCACAAACTGCTCTCCTGCAAAGCCTGGACGCTCGAAACCCACCCATCTGACAACGTGGAGAGGGTACATTGCACATAAATGGGCACACAAATCCTAAGCAAGACAAAATGACTAGAAAACAGAGTGCAGCAAACACTGATTAGACCTGACAGAGCTGGATTACTCACGGTCCCGACTCCACGATGACCGAGCCGACTCTCTGGGTCTTCCCTAGCACATCTTTACATTCACCAGACAACTCCACCTTGTTTCCACGGAAGTTCTCGAACTCAAAAACTGCCAGCTGGAAAGATGGGTGGAGAGTTGGACGACACCCACATTGATTTTTTTTGCGTGCACAATGTGTGGATTCCCCAGCCGAGTTCAGTGAGGTACCTTATATGTGGCTCCAGCGCCTCCTTGGCCCTTCTCTGCAGGCAGCTGGTCTGGGGTTCCCTGCTGTTCTGTCATTTTCCCTCTACAGCAACAACATTGTTTAGTGTCACCACGGAAAGGTTTTTACTCTTGGGTTGTTAAGTTCACAGAGGAGATTAGTGTTTTCTGCAGAAACAGAAGTATTATCCCATTTAAGTTAGAACTGCTCCGTTATAAAGATTTGCTCACATTTACCTGTTTATTTCACAAAAAGCCTAGCTGTATCAGTTGTATATGCATGCGTATTAAAAAAAATAAGGCTACTTAAGAAGCAAGCATTTGGGTACAGATAGAAAAGGGGACAGAGAGAGAGAGAGAAAAAAAAAGAGAAAGGCCTGTCGGAGTGAGGGACGACTCTCGTTTCTTTTTACCTGGATGGCTTGTGCTTCACTGCACCGCGTACAAGCCACGCTCTCCGTCTTTCCTCTTTCTTTTCTCTCTTTTCTGTCTGTCTCAGTGTGAGGGTGTGTGTGGGTGTGGAGGCCTGGCGAGCGGTCAGTGGAGGCCGGTGGGGGTATTTATGGTTTATTTCTGGCCACAGCAGCAAAAAGCCTGTTGATGCAGCAAGTCTGTCGCACCCATTGTGTCCATCACACTGCTTCTCAATAGGCTTGCCCCTCTGTCCCTGGCACACTGGCAAACGCTGCCCAGCTCTGCCCATGCTGCCATCCTGACCATGATCCTATAGTGGGCACACGTACTGACTGCCTGCCAAGAGAATGAGCAGAGATCAGTCTCACTCAGCACTATTGGCCCCACCCAGCTATCTTCCCCTCCCGTTTCCTGTATTCTACCTGTTTCTTTACCTTTCTCTCCATGCACCGTCCAAACAGCTCAGAAGACATGAAGGAGACTAAATATTTCAAAGTTGTGTCTTGAAACCGTTTTCCATCAATAAGAGATACAAACACACACACACTTGATTGCATTTCATAGAAAAAAGTTTTAATAAAAGTCCCTCAATTTCCTCTTATCATACAGTAGGTTGATCATAAATGATTACAGCATTGGTGGCATGTTATCCTTTAACATTAAAAAGGCACATAAAAGAATCTAGAGCAGATGAACGCACTTTACTGGGTTACAGACTTTACAAAACCCACTTCTAGATTCTTTTGTAACACACCCAAAAAGTCCTCCAAGCCCCACAGCTGTTGATGACTTGACTGACTATTGGGTGTATTAATAAAACCAGGAGGTACATCTTTAAGCTTTGTGGAAGCAAAAGGTAAAGAGAAGGCAGACATTCATGGTGTTATGAAAAGAAATAAATCCCTTGACCGTGTTACTACAGTTACAGGTATTTGACGATTCTATTGCTTAGATGTGATATATGGACAGTGATTTCTTATTATTTTTCTTAAAGTGCTTAAAGGCTTACTTGGGATGATATGGCATTGGAAAAATAATGTAAAGGGCACTTTTGTACAATTTTAACTACAGACACGCAAGGTGCAATCCATTATTTATATTCACTATTCTCTGTACATATGTGTGTTTGTGTGAACGTAGATACCCTGCCGAAGGCCTAGTGTCATCACCTGGTCAGTATATGATGAATTCACACACTTAAACAATAAGACAGTCCATAGCTTTGCTCTAAATTACACTGGGGTATTTCCTCTCCGTTAGGCCTCTGTACAACAGTAGATAAAACATGTACTTGGCATTAACACGTCACAGTCTTGGCACATGGCCTTGGCACCATATTTCATTTACAAGATAGAAAAGTACTTGATGGCCTTTATGTTCAGCAAAACCTTGACATCCCCCTCCTGCATATCTCAGTAAAGGTCCAAAGTAAGGCACTCAAAGAGCAAAATGAAACAATCATGGCAAGGTGCCTGTCAGCAGCAGCAGCAGCAGCAGCAGCCGCGATGGATTGATCCTTGCTGAACAGCAACAGCTCAGTCTCTCCTAAAGGGAAAGGAAAGGAAGAAAGGTTCAGGAGGGAGTGTCCAAATCACACTACAGAAAGCATCGGCTTTATGTAACAAATTCAACATTCATTACATGTCACTTGTTGGATAGGTTTATGTGTAAGTACTCGACACTTCCATGAGTGCATTCATTTTTAGCATGGGTGGCCCAAGTGGCACTCAAATCCATAACCCTGTTACATCGACCTGTCCTTTTCACTTTGTTAAATGTAAAACTGAGAGCAAATTCCACAGGCTAGTAAAAAGGCATCAAACTACATTCAGGTACATCAAGGATGCGTTAACCAGCTACACAGTTTTGATATGGAAAAAGCTTTGCAGATACGTGGCACACTTCCTGTTTTTGTCTTTGCTGTCAGTTTAGTCACAGTCTGCGTTAAATAACATCTTAGTCTTCCTGACAGCACTGCCAGGAAGTTTAAACCATTCACTTTCTATTATCGCAAACCTATTAAGCTGTCTTGCATTATGACTCACAAGAAAATTAGTTCCTTTAAATAATGTCTTCACTCCTACACTAATTCAGGGTATGAGCCAAATGTCAAAAATGTCAAAACCTTCAGACTCAATGCTCTTCTATGGCTGATCCTGTTAAGTCCTATGACACTCTGCATATTACAAGCGATTTACAGGTTATGAAAGCTCCAACGCGCTTTTTGTAAAAAACAGTAACCGCATTCTGTTGCTAAATAGGAGAATCATCCTAAAGACGACTTTGATTTTTCATATATAATGACCACTGGATCTTTGTATTGTAGAGAAGCTCAAATTTGTGTCTTTCACAAAGTTAGAAAGCTGGTGACGTTGGAAAAAGGAAAGAAAAAAGAGGTTTTAGGAATAAAGTATACAATAACCCCATAAATGATAATTATAACAAGTCTGTCACAATGCAAAAACAGAACACTCCTCGGGATCGTAAGGAAAACTCTGACAGCAAGAGGTTATAAGCTTTTTAAAAATTTTATTATGTAGCAAAGATTCAGTGACTTTGGTATTTTTAATTATCACTTCATCCATATTACTCACCTGTGTCTGGCTAAGCCTCAGCATCATACTGACTCAGACGCTTCTTAGACTTCAATTCTTTCAGCCAAGCGGGAGAGGAGACGGCGCTGAACGACACAAAATCAGTTCATTATTAAAACGCATACAAACTTATTAAGAATTTTTCTCATCATTTATAGGGATTTTTTTTCTTTTCAAGTGCGCTGTCGTGTTCTTTTCTTACCCTCCGTCTGTGCCGCCTATGGGTGGCAGCACTCGTGCAGCCCCCGCGAGGTGAGCGGCGGTGCGGGGAGAGCGGGACAGCTGTGAAGGAGATGGGGCTGCCTCCTCACTCGGACTTTCCTTCTCTCCTCTTCCCTTGTTTTCCTCCGTTTCCTCTCCTCCTCCGGTTCCTCTTCCAACTGTTCTCTTTTTTAACTGAGCCTTGGGGAGAACATTAAATCCACTTTACTTGGTTCACACGATAAAATCTGGAAAACAGTCTTCCCCTCAGACTCCGAGAGCACTTACAATTAAGGATGCGGGGCTCAAACCAGGGAAGGCGGGCAGTCTCTGGGAGGTGGGAGGAGGAGAACAGACCACCTTCGGTTTAGGCTGCTCCTCATCAGAGTCTGACTCCCTCTGCTTGGAAGATGCCTCCTTTGCATCTTAAAACATTTGAACACATTGGTCAGAACATGCACTAAATCAACATTTCCAGACTTTTTGTCTTTAGTGAATGTATTTGATGGAGACTTAATTATTTTGAAAAAAAACAAAACCCCACTGATCTTCATTCTTCTGTGTATAGATAAGATTATGGGTGCTGTAACAACATTATAGATGCTGTAATAACCTGTTGAGTCATGGGTCCTCCAGTCTGGGCTTTCCGTCGGAGTAGAACCTCTGCGGATTATGCGAGATGGACGTGTTCGAATTCGCCTCTTACCGAGATCTGCCTTCGATCTCTGTGCGGTCGTGTCTAGGAGAGGAGTGGAGCTCTGCATGTACAGACACACACACAGAATTGAATACACTGCATACATACAACGATAATACAGCTTGGAGTGCATATTTTTCAAAGTAGGTATGCAAAGTATAACTAAAGTGCATGGTAATGTCTGTAGTGGAGGACACAGACATGAACTGAAGGTTTAGAAGGAAAGAATCACCAACCTCGGGGAATGGAGCCAGCTCTTCCACTCGCTGTAAATCAGCAGAATCAGCTTCCTCAGAGGCCACTTCAGGAACTTGGTCAGGGACATCAGTTGGACTGAAGGGAAATAAAGTAAAATCATGTATAAACACAGATTAAACTGAGAAGGAAAATTATTTATTTTTAAAGATTCTTATTTTTCTGATAAAACTCCTCTCTTCTGAGAGTCGTGCATTATTAACCACAAGGGGGCACAGGGAGCTCAACTCTCAAGCACTCAAGCACTTGGCATCACATTTTAGTGTACAGCTACAATACATGCTGTCACAAGATTTATGTTTTAAAAAACACAGACTCATCAAGTTAAATATTTAAGTTTTGTCTGTGCAAAGTCCAAATCATATGCGGATTTAAATTCAAACAAAAAAAAAGGAAAACAGATAAGTCATTTTTGGTTTCACAGTCACATTGGGTTATCATTGGTTACACTACATGCTTCACTGATCATATTAAGAAATCAGAGCTAAACTTGGTCCTCCAGACTGCAGCTTCAGGCTATTTACTTTAAGGCTTCAGTGTCAGATAGCTATAGGGCCTCTATTTGCAAGTGTACTCAGTTTGAATCAAATCACTTGAACATGAAGCCACACCTTCAGCACAAGACAAGGCACTTAAACCTGTCTGGTCCTGTCTGTCTCCATCAGGGCAGATGAGTGGATCTGAAGCCATGTAAAGACACACCGCACATCAGTCCGTAGTTCAGTGTGTGGGGGGTTTGTGTTGTGCTATAGTGTGACCCCTTTCCCACCTGTCAATTTCAGATGTCTGTTCGCGGGCCTCATTGTGGTCTGGCTCAGTGTCTATTAAAGCATCTGTGTCTTTGTCCTCGCTGTTTACGCAGTAACTGTTAACCTGTTCCTGATAGACAGAAAGACATTACATTAAATTGGGAAATGAGCAAGAAAACATATTAAACAACAGAAACAGATAAAACATGAAGAAAGCGTTTGTTATTACAGGATCTATTTTGCTAAAAACAACTAAAATTTCATGTCAAGCAAATGCAGATATCTATGAATACTACTCTGCAGGTATTTCTTTTGGATGGTCGTATAAAACGTATAAAACGTTTTAACGTATAAAAACAAATATTGTAAAAGTTCTTTTGATCTGTAAATCTGCACATCAGACCCTCACATTGGGGTGCTGGGGCGGGGAGATGGAGCATGTGCTGAGCCAAGATCACTAACGACAGAGGGAGAGAGGACTAAGGACCAGCCAAGCATGCATCTTTTAATGAGCTGGTCACAGAGGCTGGACTGTCCCAAATAAACACCGTGAGCATGTGTATGCACGCACACGCACATAGGCATAGGCACCTATATGACTACACACAGACCCGCCAAACACACTCACACTGTAACGCCCACATGCTGGAATGCATGGAGTTGCACGCACACACACACACACACACATTACATTTCAAACAAAACCAACTACTGCGCACTTCCTCACAAACATTCCTTTAAGCTCACTTCACATTTTGTCAAAGGGCACATCCCAGTGTTGTGCTGTTTGATACTGTCACCTGGATACACAACAACACTCCAGTAAACGCGCCTGCCCTGCGTACGATTTCATACTCATAGGTCGGTTTATTACTTAGCACTCACAGAGCAGCTTCATTTGCACAATGCCTGTTATCTGGCAACATCACACAGCATGAATGAATAGGCTTCTAGTGATTTTCCTACAACCACAGACTGTGTTTAGTTGCAGAGAAAAACAAAGTCTGTTCTAACAGAGACACAGAGTCATGCTTTTATACTGCATCTCTCCAATGCCTGTATATTATGAAATTAGCCACTGCAGCTAACAAGTTTTTAACGTTGTAACTTGCTTATTTTGTCAGTGGAACTTCATAATGCTCTGAAAACTTCTAGTGAATGCAGAGAGAAACTATGTGCATTTTCTAATTATTCTCTCTTTGGCAGTGGTACAGTGAGACAAGTGTTTCTCAGTGTGATTAGTGGATTTAAAATGAAACAGGCAATCCATTTCTCTCAAGTCTGTGTTTTTTACTCTGCCACAGATAAATTGTTTCACGTCAATGCAATTAAAATGTATTTTTGCCCACTTAGAGGCGAGGGAAATATCTTTAAACACAAGATTGACATTGTAAAGTTGATATGGTGAATGATAGCAAACAGTTGACTACATGCACAATTAGCAGATACAGAGCAACATTAACGTTCATTTGGAGTCATGTTTCTGGCCACCTCATCCATTTAAGCCCATTATTTACTCTTCTTTTGGCACTATGTTGGACTTCACCAACCCCTGAGGAAAACATTTGGCTCTTTAGATACTAAATCCTCCACTGTGTTCACCAGCTGGTTGTAAACACTGGAAACATAGCTGACGATGTTGAAACTGAAAACCAAAACAGTGAGCTGAAAGATAATGCTTTAGAAAGTGTATACATAAGATACAAGAGACATGTTTCACCAAAACTACATATCTGAACTGCAATAAGCCTGTGTGTATGTGTGACTGTCACTACAGTATGCACAGGTAGGCAGATGATGTGCAAGTCAAGACAGAGTCGGCTTTATTATAGTTTACCTCCATCACATTTTTGTCAGAGTTAAAGGAATGTGTAAGAGAGCTTGTTTATGGTGCAGTGGAGAGGATAACATGCTAAAGATGCTACAAGAACAACAAAACGAGGCTCTAATCCAGAATAACAGATGAAGATGAAGAATCTGCTATCATGCTGTTTGTGGTAACAAATTCCTGTAGAGCAAAATGCAGACACAGATACAGAGGGCACAGACACAAACAGCCATACTCGGATAACCCTTGTCTAACTGTGTCACACTTTGTCACAGCCCCCTGCTTTATCTCTGACACACACCACTGACACAGAGGGAAAGGGCATGCATGTGCGCTGATAAAACACTACATTTGGACAACTTTATCAGATAACTGTACGCTTCCTGAAACAGGCTGCCTGCTGGACTCCCTTTTTACATTTGCATAGTTATCTCTTAACACAAATGGGTGTGGAAATATCAGAGCAGGGACTGGGTTCTTTGGGATACATGAAGCTATGGTGCAAACTGTAAAGAGCAACTAAACCCAACAGTTTAGCAACAGTTCCTATCTTCATTTATCATTATACCTAATGTCAACAGAAATGAAATAGCTAAACCTTTTCAGGCTACTAATGTTAGATCTGATTGTCATTAAACCAACCTACTCATTAGACGACCTGGATCTGATAGGAACAGAACATTTCAGAGGATTCACTGACATCTACTGGGTTACTACATCAGCTCTTACAGAGCAGGTTTCAGTGGCTTTCCTCTGCAGAGTCTGCTGGCTCCTGGTGGAGAAGCGGCGCAGGGATCTCCTGCTCCGTCTGGCAAAGCTACGAAGCGGTGACATGGCCCTCTGAAACCTTGTCTCTCCATCTCCACGTTCATCTTCTTCCTCTTTATCCTCCTCTTCTTCTTCCTGCTTCTCTTCCGCCGTGCCCCACATCAGCTCCAGAGCGCCTTGCAAGGAGCGTCGCACACCGCCCACCCAGCCTGCCACCTGCAGCTGGGCGGCCGACAGCTTCCCTCCTAAGTACTGCATGGTTACTCACACCACTGGTTGTCCAAGTACTGGGGTCACCATGGGAACTGGGTCACCGAAGAAAGCTTCAGCTTTCTTAGAGATGAAGGGATCAGAAAGATGGGTCTGTGATCTAGTTTTTAGTTGTCATTTCCAACAAGCAGACGGTTTAGAGAGTGCAAAGTGTATTTTGTAAAAAAGGATTCTAATCAGTCAAAACCAGATACAGTCCATCTGTCATTCGAGTCCTCTCTCTCCATATTTTTATGGTTCAGGTCACACAAACTTCCTGGAACAGTCTATTATTTGCTGTTAGTAAAGAAGTAAACAGTCTGACCAGCCATGTGTTTGCACAGTGACAACACTGTTTTACTGCAGCATTCACTATAATGGATGTTTCATCCCAAACAGCAGCGTCCTGAAGAAAGCCCTTCTCGTCATCACATTGTCAGTCATTTACAACACACTGACAGAAGACTCTCATCAAAAATGTTCCCTTTGCCTCAACTTCAGAAGGAAAAAATAAAAAGAAAAGAAGCCTTTAATCCTGCACGCGACCATTTGAATGATTACCTTTTTCCGTGTGCACCCTCTGTCTCTCTTTTGCTAAGACTTGTTCTGCCACAGTCAAGCCTGTTTGCTTGTGTACCTACATTCCAGTTCAAATTGCATCTCCATTTTCCATTCAGGAAAAAAAAAAAAAAAAAACTAAAGAAAGAGGAAAGAGCAGTGTGGGAAATATGTGCCGCTCCAAAGCCAGGTACAGAAAGGTAGCTTGTCCTTTTATCTCCTCTTGACCTGAGTGATTTCAGAGACTGCCAAAACAAAGTGGAGGTCTGTGCTCGGATATGGAAAATCCCGAGGGTAGGAAGGTGCGGCAGGCTGGGCCGAGGTGCTTTCTGTACCTCCCTCCACTGCTCTCTTCCCGTAGGTAAATGCAGGTCACTGAATGAACCAGGTCTTTGTATGAGCAGAGGGTGCAGGGAAGAGCAGGAAGACTTTTGGAAAGTTGAGAGAGAAAGTCTGAGTGACGGGGAGCACAAGAGGGAAGAAAGAAAAGACAGCGGACATGTGAACTTTCTTGTCAGTGGTTTAGCCCATCCTCTTTTGCCTGTATGTGTGTACCAGAATGTGTGTGTGTGTGTGGGGGTGACGGGCTCTCTCAGCACAGGGTGGAGAGATCGAGAAGAGATGGGAGGACAGAGAAAGAGGGGCACCATGTATGGTCATCCTGACACGCTGCCCTGTTGACCAGATCCAAATGAGGACATGATGACCACATAGTACTTGGGTTCCTCTCGCCATAAGATCCGTCCGTTTGTATGTCTGTCTGTCTGTCTCCTAGTCAGGAGGCTGAAAGAGGATGCATGGTTGACTGCACAGCTTGTGTTTGCCCAGTAAACATTTTCCTCATTCTTCTCTTTCAAAATAAAAAGCTTTTGTCTGTCTCACAACGGTGTCTTTGCTCTGCAGGTTTGTCCTGCAGCATCAAAGGGCTGCCTTTAATTTATTACACTATACTGTCCGGTGTATAAATGCAGTGTAAGACCCTGTACTTGCGGGAAACTTGTTGTTTTCTGTGGTGCAGTATAAGGAAGTGCAGGTTTTAAGAGCAGCAGCGCCACTCAGTGGTGAGAACAGGCCAGTGTTCGCGCAATCACAGCAAGCACAGCCTCAATACTAATGGCCTCTCAGCGGCTGAGCAGTCTTTGTACAGTGTCCCCTTCCAGCAGCTCCCTGTTTTTGTGGGTTGGTTTGTTTGCTGAAGCATGCAAACAGAAGTACAGTACTACAAGACTCACATACACACTCACACACAAACATGCTCAGTTCAGGGCTCCAGAGTTCAGTTTTCATTAACTCTGCAGAAATGTTGCATGTCCAAACGGGTGTTGAACCGATGTGTCTTAACTGGCACGGTCCTGTCAGCTGTTCACCTGCTAATAACACTAATCAGGCGCTATCATGGCACCTTTCACCTTGAATTGTTTGTGTTTGCTGCCATGTCTCTTTCCCTGACATTTTCAGATTTTTTTAAAAGCTCATTTCTATTGTAAGACATGGAACATATGTTGTGTGTAGGCTGTTTTTGGGTGTGTGATAGGCCGTCGTCTTCACTTTTGCCTGTGATTCTAAAACAAAGCTGACACTGCCAAGGTGACTACAATTTTCCAGCATCGATTACACTCTGTTACACTCCCCAACTGATGAGGACGTCTTGCTGCAGGGCGGTGATGACATTTGTTTGAGGGTCCACCCAAAAGTTAGCTCAACTATGGTTTGTTGACTGCAGCTGCTCTGCAACTTCAATGGGCCTTGAATATAACTCAGCTGAAGCCGAGAATAAACTTTGTGTTAGAGGCAGCCTTTTGATATTTATGTATCTTAGCAGCACTAACAGAAAGTGTTATCTCGTTTGTAATATAAACGTCTCTGTCACCAACACTCAAAGGTTTTTCCAGCTTCATTGTAAAATAGGAACTTCACATTTTACAGATTTAAAATTGAAATGTGAATGAGATGCTTTTTCAACCAGTCAGATGGAGAAAAAGTCCTTTCATTACTCCTCTCATTATAAAAAGAACGTAACTATTTGTTAGCAGCTTTTATACCACGCAAGAAAGTCAAAAGAAAGTCAAATTAGCAGCAGACAACATAAAAAACTGGACTGCTCTAAATAAAACGTATGAAGAATATATTATAAAGAGTACTGTCCTAACCTGGTCTATATGTTAAGTGTCATGAGATAACGTTTCATTTATGATTTGGTGTTGGTTGGTGGTTATAAATACAATGAACATGAACAATGTGTTCAATTCTGCTAGTGCTAGTGCTAGTAGAGTAAATGGTGGCCAAGTGGTAAACTTTACTGGTGGGAGAGGCTAACTTGCTGAATTACAACAACAAAATAATCCAAAACACACAAAGTGGAACACCCTCAAGAGTTGCAAGTTCCTGAACTGCCTCTGCAAGTCACTACAAAATCACTGTCCACTAATTTGGTAACATTTCTACCAGCAAAGACTCACCCACAGCTCCTGGAGGTAACCCATCCACGAGGCCCATGTGAAATAATCCATCCCCTTTACTCGTGTATTTCTTTTGAACTGCCTTTGACTTTGAAAAGAAAGTCTTTCTTGGTGCAAAAATTAGAACAAATCGAGAGCAGCAGACAGATAATTGTGGGGCAGATGCAGAGGAAGTCGTAACCTCACTTCCTGTTAGATTTTATACTGTCATAACCACACGCACCTACGCATATACGTGCATAAACCACCTGACACATAGTTGATGCAGTCTGATGTATTTTCACAGTTGCCTGAAAGATTTACAGAATGCTATTAGAAACTAAAGTACAATGACTAAAAGTACACAAAACTAAAGTTTAATGAAATTCAGTCACATTGTTTCTCATCTCAGGCATGTCATCTTCAAGAGGTGATATGAAACCGCAAATTGAGAACCGTGCATATTCGCAACTTTCTTCTTTTTATCGTCACGGCTCCTAAGTCAACATTTATCTTTCTCTAACACTCGCTGCTCTGATAATTTTGTACTGTGAGAAACAAGCTCTCTCCCTTCAGAAAAGCCTGATAATACTACTGACACATAGCACGTAGATGGTGGTTTCAGGCCATGCTTGTTTTATTACTCAATGTCACACCTACACACACACACACACACACACACACACACACACACACACACACACACACACACACACATGCCCCTGCACAAGCTTGAGTGCTTAAGCTGTGACTTAATCTGGCTGAAGCAAGTATAACGAGATGCTTTTCCTCGCGCTACAGGAACGGCGGTGTGTCGGTGCGGGCGTGTGTGGCTGCCAGGCTGATGTGATTCAGTGGTGAAATAACCACATTTACATGTACACTCCTGCCTCTGTTCTTGACCTCACCCTTTAGGCGTCGTTGAACAATTAACCCTTTTGTGTAACTACAAGCTGGTGCTCGCAACGACAAAATCGATGGAGCATGGCTGCAAATATATTCTAACCGAATGGGACTTTATTTGTGTATTTACCTCATTCTCGTCTTCTTCTTCCTCTTCTTCTTCTCCTGCTTCATTCACCTGTGTCTCCTCCTCTTCCTCGCTTTCCATCTCTTCCTTCACCTCCGCCTCTTTGTCTACCTGCATGGGGATGAACTTTTTCTCCTCTTCCTCCGGATGTTGCCAGGACAGTGTAGGCTCGGGGCTTTCTCTTTTTTCCACCTCTTCTGGCATTTTATTTTCCCAGCGGCTGACATCCCGGGACACAGGCGCTTCCACCTCCTCTTTCTCCACGGGATCGGCTGCCCGGCTCTGTGGGACGGGAGCGGCTTTCGCTTTGGCCTGCGAGCCCCATCTCTTCGGTTTGACTGAGAAATCGTCATAGTCCACCTTGATCAGAGGCGGTCTGACGGAGAAGTCGTCGTAAGCGACTTCGATCTGACTCTCTGTGGGCTGGTGAGCTTTTGCGAGGGGGGAATACGACGGGAATACTCTATCTTCAGAGTCGAAGCTGATCAGACTTTGCGCTGCTTCACCTCTAGTGGTCAACACATCCCTCTCTCTCTCCTTCTCCCTCCTTAGCTTTTCTTCCAGTTCCTGTGCTCGCTTACTTGCTAGTTCCTCCCGCATTTGTCTCTCCAGCTCTTCCACTCTTTCCTTCTCCACCTGTCTCCTCCTTTCCTCCTCCCTTCTCGCCTCCTCTCTCTGTTTCTCCATTTCGAGGAGCCTCAGTCTCTCCCTCTCCTCTTGCCTTTCCTGCAGCTCTCTCAGCCTCCTATGCCTCTCTCTCTCCTCCGCCTCCTCTCTCAATCTTTCTCTCTCCCTCTCCTCTTGCCTGAGTCTCTCCTCTTTCTGTCTCGCCTTTTCCATGTCCTCCACTTTCTGCCTTTGCCACCTTAGCTCCAGCTCCCTCTCTCTCTCGTCGCCGCTCGGCCTCCCCGTCTTCTTCACCCACTCTTTCTCCCACTTCTCCTCTCTTTCTTTCTCTTTATTCATCTCCTCCTCTCTCAGCTTTCCCTCCAACCTGTGCTCCTCGTGCTCGAGACTGGACCTCTCCACTTCCCTCAGCCTCTGTCTTTCCCTCTCCTCCCTCAGGCTCTCTCTTTCCCTCTCCTCCTGCTCTCGTTGCAGTCTCTCCTCTTTCTGTTTCGCCCTCTCTCTTTCCTCCTCCCTCTGTCTCTGCCACATCTCCTCCATCTGTCTCTCCCTCTCCAACTCTTTCTCTCTCAGCCGCTCTTTCTCCCTCTCCTCTTCTTCCAACCTTTCTCTCTCCCACGCCTCCTTCCTCTGCCTGTCCATTTCCTCTTCCTGCAGCCTCTTTCTTTCCTTCTCCCTCTCCTCTTTCAACCTTTCTCGCTCCAATGCCTCCTTCCTCTGTCTCTCCATTTCCTCTTCCTCCAGCCTCTTTCTTTCCCTCTCCTCTCCTTTTCAACCTTTCTTGCTCCAATGCCTCTTTCCTCCGCCTCTCCATTTCCTCTTCCTCCAACCTCTTTCTTTCCCTCTCCCTCTCCTCTTTCAACCTTTCTTGCTCCAACACTTCCTTCCTCCGCCTCTCCATTTCCTCTTCCTCCAGCCTCTTTCTTTCCTTCTCCTTCTCCTCTTTCAACCTTTCTCGCTCCAACGCCTCCTTCCTCCGCCTCTCCATTTGCTCTTCCTCCAGCCTCTTTCTTTCCCTCTCCTCCTCTTCTCTCTGCCTCGCTATTTCTTTCTTTCTTTTCTTCTTCTTCTTCTTTTCGTTTCCGCTCCTCTTCTAACTTGAGTCTCGCCAGTTCAGTCTCCTGGGTTCGTATTTTTTCAAATTCCAAATGTTTCAGTCGCTTCTCTTCTTGCTGTTGAGCCTCATCATCCTTCATCTGGAGCACTTTTCTGTAGACAGGCACTGAAACCTCCTCAGCTTCTTCCTCTCCTTCTTCTTCTTCTTCTTCTGAGCTGGAATCAGACCCTGAGCCCAGGATCAGTGGAGGCCCGCCATCATCTCTCTCCACGACACCAAAGCGGACAGAGCGGCGCTT
The DNA here is from genome assembly GCA_023238725.1 of Scortum barcoo. NCBI lineage: Eukaryota > Metazoa > Chordata > Actinopteri > Centrarchiformes > Terapontidae > Scortum > Scortum barcoo. The sequence continues at coordinate 21,770,695 of CM041537.1, forward strand.
GACATTGTCCCGCTTTGGAGCGTGCTGAGCACTTTCGCTCTCAGCGCGGTCTCCCTCATCTGTGGCAGCGTGGCCTGTAGATGGGCTGCGACAGCGCATTACATCAGCTGCTGTTGATGTGCTCCGTATATGCTCTCCTGATGTCTGTGCTGGGCTTTCGGGTGGCTTGTCAGTGGTGAGATCATCTACAGATGTTTCCATTGGTGTGTCTGTGTGTCGTTCAGCAGGTGAAACCTTTGAGGGGATATCCTCCGCCTGGCTTGGCGAAGTCTTGGACGCAGGAGGTTCAACAGGTGGCGTTTTGGGTGCTTCATCTGCTGCTGGAGATGACGGTGGCTCAAACCTGTGAAAAGAGAACAAGAGTTCAAGGTGAAAAAGTCGATCCTGCTTGCTTTGTATGAACTGTCCACAGGTCAGAGGCTGCATCCAGACCTGTTACATATCAAAACATCCAGGTCACATCCAGGACATAGTTGTGATATTTTGGGAAATGCACTTTATATACAAGGGAAATCAGCTAGCCTGGCTCTGTCCAAGGCTTATATAATCTTCCTACCAGCATCTCTAAAGCTCAGTAATTAATGTGTTATATATGTTTTGTTTGTTTACTCTATGCAAACACATGTTCTGTTAAAATGAGTGCTCTTCAAGGCGTTACATGCTGAAATGATTTCTATTTCTTGGCCTGGCACTGTGACTTGCTGGAGTCTTGTCATTACAGTGAGGATGCCAGGCGACAAACAGAGACTGTGTGTTTTTAGAGGCTTTGGACAGAGCCGGGCTAATGGTTTCCAGGCTTTAAACTAAACTAAGCTAATTGTCTGCTGTCTCTAGCTTCGTATTTACCGTACAGACTTGTGAGTGGTGTCGACTTTGTGCTCCTATCTAAAACTACTTATCTGATAGTATAAATCTGGCTATAATCTTGATAGCACAAGCAAAGTCATTCATTTACTGAACCTCTACTAATATCCACACAAAGAAACAACCTTTGTCATATTAAGTGGAGGGATGTGAAGGCTATGTTGTCTGCATCTGATCACAGCATTTGAAATGAAAAGTATAGTAAGAACCAGACCATGATATGTGATAAACTTCCTGCTTGATTGCTCTTGCGAGAGAATGTTATTTTCATTTCATTCGTGTCTTAACTTGTCACCAAACACAAGCAGCACAGATGAAAGGAGGCTCACTCACCTCTTAGGACGGGTTCGGGGTACAACCTGAGGCTTCTTCTCGGCCTTGGCGCCCTCAGAGCTAGTTTCCGCGGTCCAGTTTTTGATTCGCTCCTTTACACCTCCCATTCCATTTACAATCTCTGGTTCCTCTCTCTTTGTCGTGACCTCTGGCCTCGATGAGGGGTCAAACAGACGGCTGATTCTGCGTTTTATGCTGCCGCCTCCGACGTAATCCTCATTCTGCCCACCTTCGTCGCTTTCTCTGTTTGACGGCTCTGAGGCTGGCTGGCTCCGCTCCGGGCCTGGAGACTCCGGCTTGGCTTCATCATCTTTGGTGCAGGTCGTAGACGTGGCTATCCTGGGCTGCGGGGGAAGAGACAGGCCTCCGGACTCAAACTTGGAGGTGAGCTCCATGGACAGTCGCTTCCTGGTGCTGCCCCGTCCGTATGCTGGACTGGCTGAAGAGGAGGCGTCACCGCCTGATTCTTTGCGCTTCTGAACGTCAGGAGTCTCAGTTTCATCTTTGTCCTTTCCCCCGTCTTTCTGCTCCGAATTAGTCGCAACATCCCTGGACACTTTGAGGTCTGTTTGGATGACATCGTCTTTCTGGATCGGCTTTGACTTGGGCGTCTCTTTGGGTGGAGCGGTTTGTGGGGCCGGATCTGATTTTCCCACACTAGAATCAGGAGTGTCCTCTCCATGTGGACTTGCTTTGCTTTCTTTGGTGGTTTTTGACTGATCTTTGCTCAGCGCACTCACAGAGCTGGGTTTAGAATCAGAGGCGGTGGGTGGCCGAACAGGTTTGGGCAAAGTCGGTTTGGGGACGCCCGTGGACTCTGATTTTATGGTCTGCTGTGTTGTCGTATTAGAGGTCACAGGGGTCGTCTTCGGGGCATGGATGGAGCGAATGGAGGTGTTCTTCTGCAGAGAGAAGGGCTTGGGAGTGAGGCGAGGTTTCGGGGCCAGAACTGGTTTGGGTTTTGTGAGGTCACCGGTCTCAACGGAGCTCTCCATAACTGACTCGCTGAAAGAGGAGAGGAGAGTTGTTTACATTCAGCACACTACATGTTCACAGTGAAAAAGCATTCTCCCTCTAAGCTGTGAGAAGGTTGGTTGTGTTGCTACAGAGGAGTCTGGTTGGTCCAGGTTTTTGAAAGCACATTACCTCTGTTCTAATGAGATCGAAACTTCCAAAACTCTTTGTCATACGAAGGGGTGTAACTAACACTTATTTTCATTGTTGATTAATCTGTCTATCATTTCATTTCTTCGCCCAGCGAATGTTAGAAAATGGTGAAAAATGTTGATCACTGTTTTTCAAAGCCCAAGGTGACGTCCTCAAATGTCTTGTTTTGTCGTCAACCCAAAGATATTCTGTTTATTATCAGAGGGGACTAAAGACGGAAAATATTCACATTTTAGAAGCAGAAATTAGATAATTTGGACACTTTTTCTTTAAAAATGTCTCAAAACAATTAAGTGAATATCAAAATAGTTGGCGATTAATTTAATGGTTGATATCTAATCGTAGCTCTAATCACGTCTAAATAATAACAGGTTATTACACTTCTGCTGTGGATCTTTGATCTTCACTATCCCTTCAAAGAGCACCAAGCAGCTGAAGAGCTGTGGTCATGTGATTAGGTGACACTACACAAATCTCTCTTACGCAGGTTGATAATGTATCACACATACGAACTGTACTTATTTATATATAAGTACATTTATAGCCTGAAAAAGAGTAAAGTAAAGCTAAATGATAACATTTATGGACATGGAGGGTGATAATATGCTGTAATAATTTGTGATTTTGACAGTTTTGTCATTCTTAAACCAGACTTAATATGGCAAATCCCCAAAATAGAAATCAACACAGGCCGGCAGGAGACATGTTGTCAGAGACTGAGGCAGGCCCGATGAGTCATCACACATCAACAACTCGGTCTGCAGGAGAGACGCAATCACACCAGATCTCCAGATGAACTGAAACAACTGAAACATAAGCAAGCTGCTGTCACATGAGCACGTCTGAATGCACCAAAGACAAAAAAAAGGCCCAGTTTACACACCTTGTGGAAGACAAAACTGTTAACAGTAATGCCTCCAAATTTGTCACACCAAATACCACAGGCATTGTGCGCAGCGTGTCATCTGGTTTGACCTGTAGGACTTTTGCACAAACCGGTAACTCCACGCCTCCAACAGTTTTTTGATACTGTGCATTTCAGTGTGTCAGCAAAATGCTAACTGTGTGAATCTCACCTTATCAATCTGCAGCCTCTTTGCATAAACTGTTTTGATTCCAGACAACACTCTGGCATGGACATTTTTTGCATGTTGCTGCTTTAATTATCTTTTTTTGTTTGTTTTGCTGCTGCTGCTGCACTGCTCAAACCAGGGCACCTCTAGGTGTGAATGATATTGTGTAATGGGATCAGGGTGCACCACCCAGGCTGGTTAAATAATGTGCCCTGTCTCTCTGCTGCTTCCAGCTCTGACTGCTTCTTCCAGCTGAACCCCTGAGAAACAAACAGTGTCTTGCAGACTGAAGCTGCAGCTGATGGATGAGCTCTGCTGCTGCTTTGGGGCCACGTTCACGGACTGCAGGAAAAAAAAAACATCCTGCCTGATTTTTTTTTTTTTTTTTTGCTTTCTTTATCTCTGTTTGCTTTCAGTGGCTGTTTACCCTGCCAAGACTACACCGTGCCTTTGGTCATGTTGTGCAGCACATTGTTGCTCGTTTGAGTTGATGCTGCCACAGGCTAACCTCTGAGTTTCTGACCCCTCAGAGAGTTAAAACATGGCGATGGAGACCACTTGTTGCGCGCATTAAAGTTAAAGTTGAGCTCCCGTGTATGTGTGTATGTGTGTGTGTGTGTGTGTGTACATGTGTTTCATGTGTGCTTATTAATAAGTGACTAATAAACGCGTCAACAATGAACTCCCAGTCGTTGAACCAGCAGTGTCTTGCCGGACAAAGGAAGCGGAGCTGATAAATGTAACTTTAATTCATCCTGCTCTCCTGTGAGGAAACATGTACGAAGATACAACGTTACCCAAAAAATATATTCAGCCTTAAAGAAAATAAAATAAAAGGCGGTGCACCTGCTCCTCAGCTTTCCCACCGCCCGAGGTGTTTCTATCTCGTTATCAGAATAAAGTTTTATTACCTTTTGTCTTCACGCAGTCATACAGGTGGAGGGAGGACGCGGGAAGAAGTTACAGAAAGAAAAAGAAAAGAAATCCTTTTCCTCAGTTTTCCGCGGCAGTATCGCCCCACTGAGCTGTTGTCAGACTGTCTTTTCTTTCTCTCTTTTCTTTTTTTTTTCAAGTCATCCACACTAACGAGACGTCAGCCTGCTCCTCCACCCAGCAGACACTCCCCTCCGCCCGCCCGCCCGCCGCAGGTCGGGCCGCGCCGCTCCCGGAGGTCAAGTCACCCGAGGACGGGACAGGAAGCGGCGCGTTGTGGCGTCAAAATAAAAGCCCTCAAAAGGGCAAGTTCAATGCATGTTTGTTGGTATTGTTGAGAGATGTCCTTCGTGTTCTGTGATTGAGCAAGGCCCTCCATCACTGGGAGGATGCTGCCTCCACTGAGCGCCAAAGAGTCACTGAGAGTCGCTTTTCAAGCCAGTGTGACTGAACAATCATAACAAACATGAAAATAAGCAAGGCTCTGCAGGCCCTTGGTTCAGGACTAAAACTGCTGGTGTATGGTATTGTATGGTATTTAGAAGTATTTAAAAAGCTATACAAATCTGCAATGCTTAGGTATAGCTAAGACAATAAAACAAAAATAAATAAATACAACTGTCTGAAATGACTAACCATGATTAAATGAAAGCAGGAATTTACATTCGGAAAGTGCTTTTATTTTGAACGCTCAGACCGGATGTGGCCCGTGCACGGATTGCAGCTTGTCGGAGTATCTGTTGAATGGACTGGATAAACTGGTTCTGATTGAGGCGAGAAGCCACTTCACACACACAGAAAAGGATTTTGGATCCCTGCAGCTCTCAGGGCCTCGTGGGGAGAGCTGAGGCGACCTGCTGCATCTTCACAGCAGGAAGTGTCCGCCAGCTCTCACACACTAAACACTCATTTGCATCACACCTGGACATTTACTGCCTTCATTTGCGTTGCCTGCGTATAAGGACAGGAAACACCATGAGCAAGGGAAATGAACTCTGACATTTAGCAAATCTAAGAAATGATGAATAATAATAATGAAACTTCTTAAGGGTCATTATAACATCAACATTTAAAATCGCATACAATATACAATAAGGCAAAATTGTATTTTATACAGAGCTGAAATATAACTGTTCTCTCAAGTATTATAGTAAAGACAAATTTGAAATACTTGTACTTTACTTAAGCCTTTTCTTGACATAGCTCCACAAAAAATCAGAAGGAAATAATATACTTTTGACTTCAGTTATGTGACAGCTTTAGTTACTAGATAAATACATATTTGTTTTTACAAAACTAACCAAGGGCTTATGAATTAATAATAATGTTTTGTTATGAATGAAACTGCTCAACAGTATATACTGAAATGATTAATCGATTAAGCAACTTTTTAACAGACAGAAAATGACCCGGCAACTATTTTAAAAAATGTTTAAGTGATTTAATTTGTAATAATTTTACTACTGGTTTAACAAAACAAGTATTTTTGAAGGTGTCACTTTAGGTTCTGTTTAATTGTGATGGCATTTTCAAACATTTCACAAATTAAGTAATCAATCAATTAACTGAGAAAATAATAAACAGATGAATCAATAAAGAAAACAAACATCAGCTGCAGCCTAAAACAGCTCTACCTCAACCAGCTACAATGACAAATCCTGCCTTTACATGAATACATAAGTAACAACAATAGAATAATCTGATATATAATAATGTAACAATCACAAGGAGCAGGTGTTATAAAATCTTTTCATGCTTTCACTTACTGTGAGTGATATTCACTTTCAGTATAGGCTGTTATAACAGTGTGTAGTAGGTACTTTTACTAAAGTACAGTACCTTTTACAGCACATAGCTCCAATCCAACAATATATCAGCACTTGTGAAAATTTTTGTCAACGGTTTGCGTAGTTTTTCCACCACTGTTAAACTGTTTATTTGTCACAGTAAAACTAGTGTATTACTGATATTATTTAATGTGTAGTTGTTGTGTTTGTTGATGATGTAGTTGTTGTGTTTGTTGATGATGTGGTTGTTGTCTTTGTTATTGTTGTTGATGATGTAGTTGTTGTCTTTGTTATTGCTGATGATGATGTGGTTGTTGTCTTTGTTGTTGTTGTTGATGATGTGGTTGTTGTCTTTGTTATTGTTGTTGATGATGTAGTTGTTGTGTTTGTTGATGATGTGGTTGTTGTCTTTGTTATTGTTGTTGATGATGTGGTTGTTGTCTTTGTTGATGATGTAGTTGTTGTGTTTGTTGTTGTTGTTGATGATGTAGTTGTCTTTGTTGTTGTTGTTGATGATGTAGTTGTTGTGTTTGTTATTGCTGATGATGATGTATTGTTGTTGTTATTGTTGTTGTCTTTGTTATTGCTGTTGATGATGTGGTTGTTGTCTTTGTTGTTGTTGTTGATGATGTCGTTGTTGTCTTTGTTGATGATGTAGTTGTTGTGTTTGTTATTGCTGATGATGATGTAGTTGTTGTCTTTGTTGTTGTCAGTGTGCCCTGATCCACCCGGACATGTCTCACATTGAGGCTGCAGTACACCGCCCCCTGGTGGCCGCGCGGAGGCGGCGCCTCTCTCTCCCTGCTCCGGCTCACAGGACGGGTTGTCATGGCAACTGTACAGCATGTGCTTACAAAAACAAGAGCTTGACCGTCCGCCGACAGCTCTGCTGCCTCTCACACTCCACATCCGCGGCGCCATCTTCTCCTTCCCCTTCCTTTTGGTCCGGCACCTGTCGGAGGGGCAGACGCGGGCGGAGGGGGGAAGCCGGAGCGGGTCGACGATGAGCGGAGCCAAAGCCCGCAGCGACGCGCCTGTCGCCGAAAACGTCTCCGGCGGCGGGCACGGCGGCGCGGCTCCTCCGCGGGACCGCAAGCCCGGCGGAGGGGTCCTGAAGAGGCTCAAGTCCCGCAGGAGCCAGGTGGACAGCAGGCCCGTCACGGAGGAGGACCTGCGGGCCCAGAGCGGACACATCGCGCCGGAGGACGTGCTGGGACTGCGGGTGGCGACGCGAGGTTTGAGCGCCTGTCTGATGTGTGCTGTTTGTGACGTGCTAACGGACAACATGTCCCCGCCACCTGCGACAGCACGGCACATTTACACATCTGCACCAAACTACAGCACGGCCACATTTACACATCTGCACCAAACTACAGCACGCCACATTTACACATCTACAAACTACAGCACCAAACTACAGCACGGCCACATTTACACATCTGCACCAAACTACAGCACACACACGCCACATTTACACATCTGCATCAAACTACAGCACGGCACATTTACACATCTGCACAAACAAACTACACATCTGCACGCATCAAACTACAGCACGCCACATTTACACATCTGCATCAAACTACAGCACGCCACATTTACACATCTGCACCAAACTACAGCACGCCACATTTACACATCTGCACCAAACTACAGCACGCCACATTTACACATCTGCATCAAACTACAGCACATTTACATCTGCATCAAACATTTACAAACTACATGCATCACATTTACACATCACCAAACTCATGCACCAAACTACAGCACGTTTAGCTACAGGCACATTTACACATCATCATGCATCAAACTACAAACTGCGCATTTACACATCTGGCACATTTACACATCTGCACCAAACTACAGCACGGCCACATTTACACATCTGCACCAAACTACAGCACGCCACATTTACACATCTGCACCAAACTACAAACACTACATGCACATTTTACATCACATCAAACTGCCCACACATTTACATTTACATCTGCATCAAACTACAATACGGCACATTTACATCTGCACCAAACTACAGCCACATTTACACATCTGCATCAAACTCTGGCCGCCACATTTACATTCGCACGCACAACCACAACACATTTACATCTGCGCATCAATCTGGCACATTTACACATCTGCACCAAACTACAGCACACATTTACATCTGCACTGCCACATTTACACATCTGCACCAAACTACAGCACGCACACATCTTACACACATGCACACATTTACATCATCTGCACCAAACTACAGCACGCATTTACGCACATTTACACATCATCATGCGGCATCAAACTACAAACCGGCACATTTACACATCTGCACATTTACACATCTGCACATAAACTTTACATCTGCACGCCAAACTTTACACATGCATTTACATCTGCACCACATCTGCATCAAACTGCATGCACATACACAGCATCAAACTGCACATTTGCACAAACTACATTACATCTGCACCAAACTACAAACTACAGCACGCCACATTTACACATCTGCATCAAACTACAACCCATCGCACAAACTTACAGCACACATTTACACATCTGCACCAAACTACAGCACCAAACTTTTACACTGCACATTTACACATCTCATGCATCAAACTACAGCATTTTGCGCAAACACATTTACATCTGCCACATTTACACATCTGCGCACAAACTACAGCACTGGCACATTTGCATCTGCACGGCACATTTACACATCTGCACCAAACTACAGCACGCACATTTACACATTTACACATCTGCACCAAACTACAGCCAAACATCTGCCACATTTACACATCTGCAAACTACAAACACATTGCACATCCACTGTACAGCATTTACACATCACCAAACTGCATTTACATCTGCACAAACATACATTTACACATCTGCATCATTGCATACATTTACATCTGCACTAGCGTGGCAACACGTGGCACACATCATGCATACTTGCACACATCTGCACCAAACTACAGCACGCACATTTACATTCTGCATTTAAACTACAGCGCACATGCACATTTACATCTGCACCAAACTACAGCACAGGCACATTTACACATCTGCACCAAACTGCTTACAACACGCACGCACAACTTACACATTACATCATTTAACTGCACGCAAACTGCGCACAACTTCGCCACATTTACACATCTGCACCAAACTACAGCACGCCACATTTACACATTGCACAAACTTTACACATCATGCACCAAACTACAGCACGCCACATTTACACATCTGCACCAAACTACAGCACGCCACATTTACACATCTGCACCAAACTACACTGCACCAAACCACAGCACGCCACATTTACACATCTGCACCAAACTACAAACATACACATCTGCACGCCACATTTACACATCTGCACCAAACCACAGCACGCACACATTTACACATCTGCACCAAACAAACTACAGCACGCCACATTTACACATCTGCACCAAACTACAGCACGCCACATTTACAAACATCTGCACCAAACTACACATCTGCACATACAACAGCACAGCACATTTACACATCTGCACCAAACTACAGCGCACATTTACACATCTGCAAACTACATTACATCTGCACATTTACACATCTGCACCAAACTACACACTGCACGCCACATTTACACATCTGCACCAAACTCAAACTTCTGCACACACATTTACATCATCTACATTTACATCACGCACCAAACTACAGCACGGCACATTTACACATCTGCACCAAACTACAGCACATTTACACACAACACATTTACACATCTGCACCAAACCTGCCATCTGCATACGTAAACATACAGCGCTGCACATTTATTACATCTACCAAACCAGCACGCAAACTTACATTTACATCTGCACCAAACCACAGCACGCACATTTGGCGCGCACACACATCTGCCAAACTACAGCGCGCACATTTACATATCTGCACCAAACTACAGCGGCCACATTTACACATCTGCACCAAACTACAGCGCACACATTTAAGCGCACATTTACACATCTGCACCAAACATGGCACAGCACGCCACATTTACACATCTGCACCAAACTACAGCATGGCACATTTACACATCATCATGCACCAAACTACAGCATACACACGCCACATTTACACATCATTTACATGCACCAAACTACAGCACGAACTACACACGCACATTTACACATCTGCACCAAACTACAACACGCACAAACTACAGCACGCACACATTTACACATCTGCACCAAACTACAGCTGCACATTTTACATCAAACATCAATGCACGCGGCACATTTACACATCTGCACCAAACTACAGCACGCCACATTTACACATCTGCACATAAACGTTACAGCATCATCATACCATGCGCACATTTACATCATCACAATGCACACATCTGCAACACGTGGCACATTTACACATCATCATGCACCAAACTACAGCCGCTACAACATTTTGCGCGCAAACATTTACACATGCGGCACATTTACATCTGCACATCTTACATCTGCAAACTACAGCGCGGCACACATCATCGTACCAGTACACACATCTGCACCAAACTACAGCACGCGCACACATTTACACATCTGCACCAAACTACAGCGTGGCATTACACGCCACATTTACACATCTGCACCAAACTACAGCACGCCACATTTACACATCTGCACCAAACTACAGCACGCCACATTTACACATCATCATGCACCAAACTACAACACACATTTACATCTGCCACATTTACACATCTGCACCAAACTTCTGGCACAGCACGCAACCGCACACATTTACACATCTGCACCAAACTACAACACGCCACATTTACACATCTGCACCAAACCATTACACATCTGCACCAAACTACAGCCACATTTACACATCTGCACCAAACTACAGCACGCCACATTTACACATCACTGCACACGCCATTTACAAACTACAGCACATTACATTTACATGCCACATTTACACATCTGCACCAAACTACAGCACGCCACATTTACACATCTGCACCAAACTACAGCACCACAACATACGCCACATTTACACATCTGCACCAAACTACATATCTGCACGCACAACTGCACAAACTACATTACATTTACACATCTGCACCAAATCCAAACTACAGGCATGGCACATTTACACATCATCATGCACCAAACTACAGCACGGCACATTTACACATCTGCACCAAACTACAGCACGTGCACATCTGCACATTTACACATCTGCACCAAACTACACATCTGCATTTACATCATCAAACTGCGGCACATTTACACATCTGCACCAAACCACAGCACGCATAAACACAGCAACATTTACACATCATGCACCAAACTACAGCACGCCACATTTACACATCTGCACCAAACTACAGCACGCATTTAGCACGCACATTTACACATCTGCACCAAACTACAGCACGCCACATTTACACATCTGCACCAAACTACAGCGGCACATTTACACATCTGCATCAAACTGCATGCACGCACATCATCATACAGCCACATTTACACATTTACATAATATCTGCTGCATCTGCACCAAACTTTACAGCACACTTTAACATATGCACATTTACATCATTTACATCATGCACCAAACTACAGACACGGCACATTTACACATCATCATGCAAACCAAACTACAGCACGAACATTTACACATCTGCACCAAACTACAGCGCGGCACATTTACACATCTGCATCAAACTACAACACGGCACATTTACACATCTGCACCAAACTACAGCGTTTTATCGGCACATTTACACATCATCATGCATCAAACTACAAACCTGCACATTTACACACCATCATGGCACATTTACACATCTGCACCAAACTACAGCACGCCACATTTACACATCTGCACCAAACTACAGCATCACATTTACATCTGCACAAACATCTGCACCAAACTACAGCACATTTACACATCTGCACCAAACTACAGCACATTTACACATCTGCCACATTTACACATCTGCACCAAACTACAGCACGTAACACAGCACATTTACACATCATCATGCACCAAACACATACAGCGTTATATATTATTCGTACGCACGCACCGCACATTTACACATCTGCACCAAACTACAGCGCGGCACATTTACACATCTGCACCAAACTACAGCACGCCACATTTACACATCTGCACAAACTACAGCATGGCACATTTACACATCATGCAATGCACCAAACTACAACACGGCACATTTACACATCATCATGCACCAAACTACAGCACGGAACATTTACACATCTGCACCAAACTACAGCACGGCACATTTACACATCTGCACCAAATCAAACTACAACACATGGCACATTTACACATCTGCACCAAACTACAGCACGCGTGGCACATTTACACATCATCACATAATATCGCACCAAACTACAGCACACGGCACATTTACACATCATCATGCACCAAACTACAGCACGCCACATTTACACATCTGCACCAACCACGGCATAATATTTACACATCTGCACAAACCTGCATCACATTCGCGCCACACACATTTACACATCTGCACCAAATAAATCTTACAAACGCGCACATTTATTTACACATCTGCACCAAACTACAGCGCGGCACATTTACACATCATCATGCACAAACTACAGCACATGCACATTTACACATCATCAAACTGCACAAACATCATGCCACAGCGCACATACACGGCACATTTACACATCATCATGCACCAAACTACAGCACACGCACATTTACACATCTGCACCAAACTGCGCACAGCGCCGCACATTTACACATCATCATGCACCAAACTACAGCGCGCACATTTACACATCATCATGCACCAAACTACAGCACGGCACATTTACACATCTGCACCAAACTACAGCACGCCACATTTACACATCTGCACCAAACTACAGCACATTTACACATCTGCACACACAACACGCCACATTTACACATCTGCACCAAACTACAGCACGACATTTACACATCATCATGGCACATTTACACATCTGCACCAAACTACAGCACGGCACATTTACACACCTGCACAAACTACAGCACGCACATTTACACATCTGCACCAAACTACAGCGCGGCACATTTACACATCTGCACCAAACTACAGCACGCCACATTTACACATCATTATGCATCAAACTACAGCCGCACGTCGGCACATTTACATTGCACATCTGCACCAAACTCACAGCACGGCACATTTACACACATCTGCACAAACTACAGCACGGCACACATTACTTTTACACATCTGCACCAAACTACAGCACGGCACATTTACACATCTCATGCACCAAACCACAGCACGCCCATACGCACGCACATTTACACATCTTTACATCTGCACCAAACTTTACAGCATCGCACATTTACACATCTTTACACATCTGCAACCACAACATAAACACATGCAAGCACATTTTACACTGCATTTACACATCTGCACCATGGCACATTTACTCTGCACAAACATACGCAACACACATGGCATACACAAAACTACAGCGTGGCACATTTACACATCATCATGCACCAAACCACAGCACGGCACATTTACACATCTGCACCAAACTACAGCTGCACGCATTTGCACGCACATTTACACATCTGCACCAAACTACAGCATCAACTTTTACACATCTGCGGCACATTTACACATCTGCACCAAACTACAGCACACCACATTTACACATCTGCACCAAACTACAGCGCGCGGCACATTTACACATCTGCACCAAACTACAGCACGCCACATTTACACATCTGCATCATGCATCAAACTACAACACGGCACATTTACACATCTGCACCAAACTACAGCACGGCACATTTACACATCATCATGCACCAAACTACAGCGCACGGCACATTTACACATCTGCACCAAACTACAGCACGGCACATTTACACATCTGCACAAACTACAGCACGCCACATTTACACACCCATCATGCACCAAACTACAGCACGCCACATTTACACATCTGCACCAAACTACAGCACGCCACATTTACACATCTGCACCAAACTACAGCACACACACACTGCCACATTTACACATCTGCACCAAACTACAGCACCAAACTGGCACATTTACACATCATCATCATGCACCACAGCCACATAAACACACAGCACGCCACATTTACACATCTGCACCAAACTACAGCACCGGCACATTTACACATCTGCACCAAACTACAGCACGGCACATTTACACATCATTATGCATCAAACTACAGCACGGCACATTTACACATCTGCTCATCAGCACCAAACTACAGCACATTTACATATCTGGCACATTTACACATCATGCATCCAAACTACAACACACTATCATGGCACATTTACACATCTGCACCAAACCTACAGCACGCCACATTTACACATCTGCAACAAACTACAGCACGCCACATTTACACATCCTGCACCAAACTACAGCACGCCACATATACACATCTGCACCAAACTACAGCACATTTACCACATTTACACATCTGCACCAAACTACAACACGCCACATTTACACATCTGCACCAAACCACAGCACGCCACATTTACACATCTGCACCAAACACAAACTACAAACATCTGCACGCAACACACATCATGCGGCACATTTACACATCATCATGCATCAAACTACAGCGCGGCACATTTACACATCTGCACCAAACTACATTTACACATCTGCATCAAACTACAGCACATTCACACATCTGCGCACGCACATTTACACATCTGCACCAAACTACAGCACAGAGCGTCCACACGAGCAGGCTGACACATCGCGATCACATTACGTCATCATTGTCCGACAGAAAACACACGTCTGACGTCAGAAACCGCCGTTTGACGTCGGTCTCAGTAGTCACCGGGGATGTAATTATAGAAGGCATCTGTGACATTAAGGTCCTCTGAGGCGTCACCTCTACTGTGCTATTACATCAGACCCTTCAGCGGTAACATCATGCAGCTGTGACATCCCAGACAGCTGTGGAGGCCTCGATCAGATCCAATAAAACACGGTCGATTCTCACCCACATCTACAGCTGTGGAGTTTGACAGGAAATGAAATGAAACGTAGCGAGTGAATGAAAGCTTCACCTCCCTCTTATGAGAGAGGGGAGCTGTCTGAGACATTATTATAAACAGTGAATTCATAATAAGTGTTTTTATTAGACAAAAACAGCTCACGTGACTGCAGTATATTCATGTTGGCCTCACATGTACCTGTTTCCAATAACTCTTATTTTATGGTTTGGATGCGTGTGCATGTATGCAAACGTGTGTCTGTGTGCGTGTGAATGCTGAAAGAGTCAAGCATAGTGTTATCTTTGTGCACATCAACGCAGTCTGTTTGTACAACATTAACCACGGAGGCTTGAGAACCATCTCAGTGTTTACGACTTCCGTCTGTCGCCGCTGCAGGGTACCTCTGTAAACCCGAGGACAATATCTATAACATTGACTTTGTGCGCTTCAAGATCAGAGACCTGGAGACCAGCACAGTCCTGTTTGAGATCGCCAAACCCCCACATGCAGGTACTGTAGCCCACTCATAGTGCTGTGGTGTTTTAATGTTTGTTCTGTGATGCAAACAAAGCTCTTGACTGTTATCTGGCCTCTGATAGCTTCAGACAAGTGCTCATTTTGATCACAAACTGTCCCCTGTGTAATTTATCTCAAATGTCTCCGTCCTGTGCTGTGCGGGTATCAGATGACGATGAGGAGAACAGGGAGGCGGACGCCAGCGCGGGCCGATTCGTACGCTACCACTTCACCCCGGCCTTCCTGCGACTGAGGACCGTGGGAGCAACGTGAGTGACTCACCAACACACGCCTAGGAAAAACACACTCACCTGTTCCACACACACAAACGCAAATGAAGGCAACTGCAGCGTTGTCTCTGTCAGCTGCACAGTTTGGAGCAGCTCTGTGCGACATTTAACATTAATAACACTTTAATGGCACGAGAAGACACAGACCGTTGTGACGTGTCTTCCTCTCCCTCCTTCTCTCACTGTCATTCGACCAGGGTGGAATTTACCGTCGGAAACAGGCCTCTGAACAACTTCCGCATGATCGAGCGGCACTACTTCCGCGATCACCTGCTGAAGAGCTTCGACTTTGACTTTGGCTTCTGTATCCCAAACAGCCGCAACACCTGTGAGCACATCTACGAGTTCCCTCAGCTGTCTGAGAGCCTGGGTGAGTCACGAGTGCCACCTAAAATGACCCTAAAACCTTGACTACAATCATCCGCTGTAGAGCAGCTCAGCAGCTTTTGATATTTCCTTTAAAGAGGTGCTTTTGCTGCTGAGCTCATCAGCGTTAGGTGACAGACAGACATGCACATCATAACATATATATATATGTTATAGTATATAGTTATACTAATAAGAGGAAGAAGGAAGTTTCTTAAAACTACTCCTTAACAGATAGGTTAAGTAAATTTAAATACATTACCACCTTAGCACCACTTAATCTAATTCTGCATGTTGAAAGAGTTATTGGGCGATGCAGTCGTTGCTCCACTCCATACTGGCTGTGACAAAATGGGAACAAAATCCACAGTTCTTGTTGAGGCCTCAGCAGACTGAGCCAGCCAAATCAAACTGGGAACCTTCCTCACCTTAGTCTATCTAAGAATGATTACAGCAACTGGTAACGCTTTAAATGCACATAACATGACTGTGAGTACTGTTTTAAAACAGACGCAAATAAATCTAAATCCATCCAGGTGACATTAGTGCCACTTGTTAGTCCCAGTGTGAGTCATAGCTCCTCCCGCTAATCAAGTTCTTAATCAGTAATACCGAGCCTATCATTTCAGGTGTCTTTAAGCCTTTGTGTTGATGAGTAACGTGCGTGTGTTGTCTGTCTTTCAGTCCGTCAGATGGTGGAGTGTCCTTATGAGACCCGGTCAGACAGCTTCTATTTCGTCGAGAACAGACTGGTCATGCACAACAAGGCGGACTATGCTTATAACGGAGGACAGTGATAGCTGCCTGCTAGCATGCAAACACACACACAAACACGTGCATGCACACACATTCACATTTATAGATACACACACCCGCATGCACATGGCCCAACATACATACAGCTCACTCTCCAAGCAGTTACGGATGAGTTCCCGTTGCGATCATTTTCAGGGGGGTGTATTTGATACCGCAGGAGGTCAATATTAGTCTCACACAAACAGGAAGCAAACATGTCGGAGAAAAGTAAAAAAAAAAAAGAACAGAACCAAACCAAAAAACGGGTTAATTTATCTGCTTTTAATGATGGATGGATCAAAAGAGGACTCATCACTCTGTTGGCCATGTGACATGCATCTCAAGCAGACCAAATGGTTATTAGATAGATGGTTAGTCTTCTCTTAGCAATTTTAAGTGTCCTGCCACCCCTCAACACACACACACACACACACACACACACATACAAAAACACTCACATACATACACACTCAATCCCCAAGTGACACACATAGTGTTTACGCAGTGTTTGTCAGAAGCAGCTGTTCTCAGAGCTGCCGCCTCCACAATCCACTCCAGACAATATCGGGGGAAAAAGAGAGAAACCATCTACAAAAACACTCCTGTCAAACACACATGGTCACTCCTGTGATCCCCCTCCCCTTATCCCTGTCCTCGCTCACTTTCTCACACACACACGCACATCAACAATAGTACTGTAAGATTTTGAACAAAGGTCTCTCTATTTTTTTGCTTGTTTTCTCTGGTTGATAGCAACATGGAAATAGATCAAGTAACGGTGAACTACAATGAAACTGTAACCATGGATGGCAAAAGTCAACAACCTCATAAAATAAACGACAGTCAAAAGGTACATTTCAAGTAGAAAATACTTGTCAGCTCAGAGAGCAGCAGAAATGATCTGATATCATGATGCATGTGATGATATAAATAAAAAAAAAGGAAAAAGATCTGTGAGAAATGATCTGGTTTTCAGTGTGGAAAAAAAAGGAAAAAGAAGTGTAATGGTCCAATGAAAAGGTCGGGCCTCTTTATTTTAAAGTCACATCAAATATTCTTCTTCATCTAAGTTTAATCTGCTGTATTTTCTAATCATTCATGTCTTAAAACATCAAAATCAAGCTGGAATATGTCTGGAAATTGAGTGGTCTTTTCTTCTAGGTAGATAGTGTACTTCCTCTTTGTACTTTGTAAACTTTGGTGTTCAGGTTTAAAGGTGGTGTTTGTAAAATAAAAAAAAATAAAAAAAACAATATATAAATATATATATATATATAGTTTGTAAAAAGTGCTAAAAATAAATAAATGTACATTTTGAGATAGACGTCTGGCATTTGTTTCATTTCCAAAGGTGAAAAAAGTTCAAGCACCAGAAGAAAAGTCCCAAAAGTGGCCACAAGGAGGAGGTATATTTTCACTAGGTTACAAATGAGTGCCACTGGGTTCAGTACAGCTTCATGTCTGATGGTGGAAAAGATCACAGCGGCGTTTTTTATTATTACGCTGGGACGTTCATGTCTGAAGTTTGCTTAAAACGTCACGCGAGGTCACGATCTGATCCCTTTGTGTTGGCGGCGTGGTTCCACTGTGAAGGGGGACGTGACGCTGATGATATCGTCTTAATTCCACATCATTACTTTATCCACTGGCCACATGTGATGAGCTAGCATGGCAGGCAGTGCATTTTGAAATTTGTTCAGGATCGTTGCACTTTGATCATCCATTTTTGGAGCCTTGTGGGATTTAAACCAAAATCTGAGCCTCTCTCTGTTTATTCTCTCTCGGGCTGTTTCTTCCTATCTCTCCGTTCATCTCTTGATCTCTCCCGGCCTCTCTCAGTTTCCAGCTCTCATGCCCAGAGTCTCATGGTCTTTTTCTCCCTCTGTGCTCTCCTTTTCGGTTCTTCTCTCCACACCTAAGCGGCTTTCCCTCCCTCGCTCTCCTGCTCTGTTTTTTCCCCTTTTCTTTCCTCCTCTCTCACCTGGTAACCAGACCTCTGGAGAGGAGTGTTGAGTTTCCACTTTCCCAGAGAAGAGGACAATCTGAGCCACACAAAGACCCACAATGGACCCCCTCTGCTCTCTCCTCCCTTCGCTCTGCCACAGCTGCACACACACACACACACACACACAGAAACATACTGAAATATATGAGAAAACATACACCCTCTGCTTGTTATTCGCCCTTCCCTGTTTAGCACCACACTCGGCATCTTTCGCTTTTCTTTGTACGACGCCTTCCCTCGTCTTTTCACCAATCAAATCCCCTCTATTCATCTCCTGCCTCCGTTCTGTCTCCTCATACATTTTGGTGTTCTCACCGACACGATCAGCTGTGTGCAGTCAAGTAGTATCAATTATCACTCCCTCTTTACCATCACACCCTTACTCAAGCTGAAATACCCAGGACCACATTGTTAATTTGATCAGTTTAAAAGTGTAATCTATCCAAGTATTGCATGGTTACACTGGATCGGGGCTGTGAGATGATTGGCCACTAACAATACTGCTAACGGACCTGTCAGGGTTTCCGATAATGTTAAAATATTGGGAACGTTTGTTTTCATGGTGAGGCCATGCAGACAGGAAGTGGTCAGAGGTTTTATATAGTAATGTTTGTGCTGACGTAATAATTGATTTGTGGGCACTCTGGGGTAGTATTTATCTGTAAACCCCAACACTGTCATTAATCAGTCACACGGTGTCATCACATGTGTAGCCCATAAGTGAACAGGTCCCAGAAGCAACATTAGCATTCATTCATTCATTTAGTTATGTTAGTGATCTCCAGATAATTGTAAGTCTAATATTCACACTCTCTGCCAAATACTGAGAAAAATATATGATAATTTAGCTGCTAAATGATCCACTATGTTCAACAGCTAGTCATTTACTTTGTCTTTCTTCAGTTTGGTGTTGGGCATGAAGCGTACAAAGGGGTTTATCAGAGCTTTTTCACTTAAATCAGCTGCCTGCTGCGACTGAAAATGCACGAAAGCCTTGAAATTGAATCAAAACATTAAAAGCTGCACAGTTGTAAAACCAAAACAATGAGCTGAAACAAGCTAAAATGTGAGCGGATGTGAGGGGAGCTGCAGAGTTGGGTGAAAGTGATCTGTATATGTTTAGTCACCATGAGCCCCCTTCAGATTCACATGTTCATTTGATCTGTTGTTGATATAAAAATATCGATTAGTGCAGCTTTAACTGTAGCTTTCGCACCTTTGCAAACAGAGAGTACAAAGAGAAGCTTAGTCCGACTTTTGAGAAGTTTAAATCTGTATTTTACTCTCATACCTGGCACCACAGACATTTCACAACAGAGCTAAACTATGCTAATCTCCCACTTTATCATCAAAAGCTTCAAACAGCCTTTAGACTTTTTCTTAGAAAAATGGCTTCCATAAGATTACTCAACACACACTACCCCCCTTAAAGTCAAATACCCCTTTAAAATACATAAGACATTATGGTGTGATGATCTAATGTGTCAGTTGCTGATTAGGCCACAAAGCAGGGCACGATTCAACTATGAGGTCATAAATCAATAACCGCAGCCTCCCATCAGACTGTGGCACCCTGCAGCACACAAGTTAAACAGCTGTATTGTGCTGGACCACTTGCATGTTTAAATTTAAAATATCCAGTGCTCACAATTAGCACATGGACACATGCGGACACATCCACAGCAGCAATAAATACACACACTTTCCAACTTTCCAGGGATGATTTGTGTGTTGCCCGGCCTTCGTGGAATACATTTCAGCAGTCAGTCGTGGATCGACACGCACGCACCGGAAACAGGTGGGATAAATCAACCTCATTCACCCCTATACCACCCTCCCCCCAACACACACACACACACACCTATCTTTGTAACTGGCTTTCCCCATATATCCTGTTCGATGAATCACACCACATTGAGATTAGCTGTGAGAAGCACTGGTTTATTGAGGTTCCCCTGAAACACACACACACTCACACAGATCTACACTCAGGCAGGAGGACGAGAAGGGGGGGGGGTAACTGGTCTCCTATAAATAGCAGCTAGGAATGGCGTTGATAGGTACTGTGAAAAGAAATGGAGGGGGGAGTGGAAAAAGGATTAAAAGAGATACAGGGACACACTGCAACTCCACGTCGTGTTAGTGTGAGAGACAGTGTGTGTGTGTGTGTGTGTGTGTGTGGTTGTAGGTGGTATGATTTCTTACTACCAACAAAACTCTCTCTCTTGGACCACCCTCCCATAATAATAAAAAAAAGCCTACCACCCATCCACTCTCTCTCTTACTGTATACACACTTCCGCCCTCCTGCTCTGAGGGCCCCGGTGTGAAATCCATCATGTGTTATCACCACATTACCCGCGGCACATCTTCCGACAAAGAGATGATGAGTCACTCTCTTTCAGGTCGGCACGCCGATGGTCTCAAAGATGGTCGTGACTCCATCTGTATGTGTCATGATGTCATTTCCAGCAATCGCTCAGTGACATCACCTTGGCCCTGGAAAAGGAGGTAGAGGTGAGGCTGCAAACATGGGAGGATGGCGCGCAAATGAGAACAAACACCCATTTACAAGTTATGAAAGCTCATTCGTCACCGCTGCTACCTATTAAAACACATCGTGCCAATGAAGAAAAAGCACATAAAACCCTCTTTTTTAAAGGTGTTAAGTGTGTGCCACTTTTAAATGAACATCTCATTTCGGTTTGAATGGATGCTGTAATTTAATGTCATGCCGAGCAAAGCTTTGTAGATGTGACAATAGATAACAGATAATTAGTTATCCGGGAGTTAATAATGTACTCAGTGCAACAGTGATGGATAGACAGTCCTTTAACAAACTGTGATTCCCATACCAATTTCCATGGTGGCAAGAGCAGTATTGACAATCTGTCTTTAAGTGTTAGGTCTCTGCTGATTTGCAACCAGAAGCCTTTGTGGAGATTATATGCTGTGTGTGTGTGTGTGTGTGAGTGTGTGTGTGTGTATCTCCCTTCATTTGTCCCCCCAACCGTCTGTGTGGCATTACAGCGTAGATCTCCTCTGCTGCTGCTGCTTACACTCATGCAGCCGACAGACAGAAATAGTCCTGTGTCATCAGGGTAAATAGGCTGTGGTCTGTTTGTGCTCGCAGGAAGCCCACAGCCGCCTTTGGAAGCCTCTCAGAGCCTCCAAGCACCTTCAGTCCAGCCTGTTTTGTGTGTGTATGATTAATAAAAGGTTAACTCAGCCCTCAGTCAACTGCTGAAGAGGCCTGTAAATCTCCCCTACAATCTCTTCCTTCCTCTCCCTTTCTCTCCTCCCTTTGTCTCTCTCCCTTTTGCCACACCTTTCCCTGGGGGATGGAGGGATTGTGATTGGAGAACGGAGGTGGGGCTCCCGGCACAACCACAGGTGTGCTTGCTTCCTCCCTTCTCCTCTCTCATGTAATGATTTCTTTGGCTCACCACCTGCCAGGTGGAAAAAACACCCACAGCAAATGGAACACTTTTAAAATGCCTTCCTGGCTTCCGCCTTAAAAGACTTTTTTTTTCTTTTTTGCTTGCCCTGTTTATCTTTGTCCATCAAAACACATTCCGTTTGTGTCCTTTTTCATTATCCTTTGCCTGCATTTAATTCAGTGAGGTCCTCTCGGAGCTACTTGTTGCTTGTTTACATTTTTGCATCACATGCAAATGACGACTTTCTGGCCCTACAAACTGCTGCTGCTGAAGCATATGGCTGACAGAGCCTCAGCTAGTAGCTTTTCAAGTGGTCAAAAGTTGCCTTTCTGACTCTTTTCTCTTGACTCCCCTTCTCAAAACCCTCTTTCAAACTGCCTCGAGGGTGGTGGAGAGCAGGTCCCAGGCCCTGGCGGGTCAGAGGTTACTCACAGACAATGGGTTCCCACTCTGGGTCAGCTGTGGTCAAAGAAACAAAAAGCGGCGAAGACAAACTGTGGCAGTGTTTTAAGGTGGCAGAGTGACAACAAGAAAGAGGGTGGGAGATGGGACAGAGCAAAGGCAGAAATACAAAGTGCAATGTGGAAGTACCGAAAACCTCTCACACACTGACACACCCACCCACACATGCACAATTGTGTAAATGTTGCTTACTGTACCAAATTTAAAACTCAGAAAAAGCTGTTGCTTAAGCCCCTGAAACGAGCTGGGCAAAGTTGCTCAAAAGTTGTGTTTCAGTGAAAAATCACTCATAACAATAACTTATATTATTCTAACAATCACCAAATAAAATCAACTGTTTTTGTTTTATTCCACACGTATCTTTTCTTGTTGCTCCAACTTGTTCCATCCCCTCCCCCACGCCGCTGTCTTTCTCCTCTCCTTTTTATTCAGAGCCATTGATCATGCATGCAGAAATTCAGCACGCCCAACCATGGCTCTAGCCAGGATAGGTTAGCTAGTGCAAGGCCTTGTCCTACATACTGTTCTCTCGCTATGGTCCACCAGGCCCCAGTTACACCCTCCCCCTGATCTGCCTCCCCTCACTGACTTCCCCCACTGCCATGCACACACACACACAAACAAACACAAACCCCCTGTGGCCCGTCTCAGAACCAGCACATGCACAGCTCATCGTGTGGCGCTGAGAATATTAACTCATCATTACCGAAAACTTTCAGTCAGGTGCAGTAAAGCAAATGAGACTGTTTTTTTTTCTATCTCTGTTTCAGTTTCACTTCTAACTTGTTTCACATGCACACACATACTCTCTCCCCTGTAATCAGATTACAGTATCCAAACTACGGGAAATCTCAGCTTGTTACATTTAATCCTGCCCAACAGGCCCCCCAACATGCTATAATTTGTCTAAGAAACAGTCCTGACTGTACGTGTGCACGCTGAGATTTAGCTTCTCCTGTGTATCAAGGTCACAATCTGATGAGTTAGGCAAGTGCATTGAGCAACTGTGTGAGCACTTGTTTCACTTTTTTTTGAGCAGCTGAGGTATGTGATGAAACTGCTCAGCTGACCAGGCTTGGCTGAGAGACTGCCTGACTTGGAGGTAATGCTGCTAATCTTCCACTTAGCTGGTTAGGACGGCCTGTCACATGGGGTGGGGGTGGAGGGGTGAGATCAGGTTTAGATGAGGGTTGAACTGTGATTGGGTAAGAAGTGGATGAAGGGTGTAGAGTGTTGATCACAGCTGTTTTGGATGTGATGGATTAGGATGGGCGCTGGTCAGAGAGAACAGGTGGAGTGACGGCTGTGAGAGGGTTGAACCACGCAAGGGTGACTGATGGATGACCAACATCAAAAAGTGTGTGTTTGTAGGTGGGTGTCCATAAAGTTTTGAAATACATGTGTTGGATTACAGTTGTTATGCTGCAGTGAGTAGTTGGACTGGGAAAGAGTAATCAATACACCAATCATAACATCCTACAGCACATCACATGTCAACATGACATGACATCACAGCATATCATATGAAATCACATTACATAATATAAGATTACATCACATTATATGAGATCATATCACATCACACAATATAACATTACATCACATTAGGCCATATTAGATCACATCATATAAGATGACATCATATCACATCATATTACATCAGATATTTCAAGATGACATTACACACGGTCATGTCACATCACATTACATCATCTCCGGTCATATCACATCATCACATCTGATTTCACATCACTCACAACGACAAAACATGAAATAACACGACGGACTCTAAAACAGCAATCATGACTTCATATCCACCTAGCTGTTTTATGTAATCTGGTGTCTGGCTGCAAGTCTCCTGGTTACAGACAACTCCTTTCACCTCGGGCCTAACCTGGCACCACAGGAACACAATCATCCTCCACCAGTGACACTTCCGATCCAGCTACGATGTCTAGTTAACGGAGCTATCACTGATGACACAGTGAAACAAATAAAACTACCCTGCACAAATACATACAGTAAATGCTGCTCCTGTAGGGTTTTTTTTTTATCTAATTTGGCCGGTTCTATCTAAATGTGTTGACTTGTATTTATCCTGTCTGTAGATATATTTTTTTCTTCCTCCCTGCGTTGATTACACAGTAACAAATAAGTGAACAGAGAAAGGCAGCTGTAGATCTGAAAACATTCAAAACGCTTCTTTAATGGGCCACGCTGCTGTGATCAGCCAATGACGAGCGCGGCGGGGAAACACTACAGAGAGAGAGAGAGAGAGAGAGAGAGACTGGCTGCATGAATAAAGGCAGGCAACGTGCAGGACGGACGGACGGACGGAGGGAGGGAGGTCCGAGGCTGGATGATAGTGCTACGGGAAAAACGAGGTAGAGGAGGAGCCTGCGTCTGAGCGTGCACGCATGTATCTATCTATGTGTGTGTGTGTGTGTGTGAGAGAGAGAGAGAGAGTGCGCTTCCTCTCTCTCACCCCTCCTCCCTTCAGCCACCCCACCCCCACCTCTCTCCTCTCCCCTCCCCTCCCCTCTCGGCTGCCCGCCCCTGAGTCTGGAGCAGCAGCAGCAGCAGCAGCAGTGGAGCCTCACTGCCTCCTCCTCGCCTCACAGTGCGGGAATACAGCAGCGGAGAGCGGAATGGACACGGAAGGGAGCCAGAGCAGCCTGTCCTCCGGCACGGACAACTCCCCCCACGACCCCTGGTAAAGCAGCCGCGGCCTCGCCTCTCAGATCCGAACCAGCAGCACCACCGCGACCCCCGCCTCCTCTCTCCTCTCTCCTCCTCTCTCTCTCCGGTTTGAGTTCACCTTGGACTTTAGCGGAGTTCAGTGCGGGAGCGGAGCCGCGCCGAGACAAAAGACAAGCACGCTGCGTGTGTGTGTGTGTGTGTGTGTGTGTGTGTGTAGGATGGATCCACTCAGCAGAGGAGACACAGACGCACCGCTGCTTTCCGCCTGCCCCCCCCTCCCCCTCCTCCTCTCCACCTCCTCTCTCCTTCCTCTCCTCCTCCTCTCCTCTCTCTCTTGTTTGTTTATTTATCTCGGTCTGCCTTCAGAAGGCCACATCGCAACTTCTCCTCCATCATCTGGACAAATCCTCTCCTTTTTTCCCTTCTCCTCCTCCTCCTCCTCCTCTAGGGGATTATAACGGCCCGACTGGCCGATCGGTGACTTCGCAACATGGCCGATGCTTTCTCCTTACTTTATTGATGCTGTATCACACACTCGCAACCCCCTCCAGTTTTTCCTCTTTTAAAAAAAAATGTATTGTCATTAACCCTCTCTCTCTCCCGCTGAATGTGCCTGAAGAGACGCGTGTTATTTCTGTCTGACTTACAGCCTGTGTGTTTCTCTCATTCAGCAAAATGTTCATCGGGGGGCTGAGTTGGCAGACGACACAAGGTGAGCTGTCCCGCACGCTACTTTAATAAGTCTCAATGAACGCCCGCTGTTTACTCCTGTTTTTTGTTTGTTTTTTTGTTTTTTTTTCCCTCCGCACACGTTTTGCCTTCATCACCAACCACCCCCCCTCCCCTCCTCCTCACCCACCACCACCAGGGCCATTACACCCCCTCGAGGCTTCCTGAAGTTTAAGGACAGACCCGTTTTTAAAAAGAGAGAGAAATCAGAGCCTCCTCTCCGCCGAGGATCAGCTCTCTGGTTTCGGACTTGCCCGAGACGCAGGGAGATTATCACGGGGAAACAACGCGTGCACGTCCGGCCACTTTGTCTCGCCTTTTTTCTTTCTCTCCCTCCCCTGCCTCGTGCGCACTGTTCACAACACACAAGCAAGGCATCATCTCTTGTAAAAAAAAAAACACACACAAAGTGACCGATCATCGAGACAGAAGCTGAAGTTCTGCTCCGATCTTGTTTCTCTCTCTCTGTTTTTTTTATTGTTGCGCTCGGACGGATCCATTCATTTTCTTTTAAGAGCGCAGCCCGGTCGCATGAATACAGTTTATTCCGTCCGTGTTGTTATCCCGCCGCCGCCGCCAACACCGCCGCTGTGTCAAAAACAGCGATCGTCACCAAGTGCAGCTTTGTTTGCGGTCCGCAGGGCCTAATGGGCTGTTATGCTGAATGGCCAGATAGCACCCCCACCCCCCACACACCTCCTCCATCATCCCAGCCTCTGAGGACTGGAAAAAAGGGACACAAACACACAACGTGGTCCGCCCCCCGACCCCCATTGTCTTCCTCTCCAGCCGCTGCCAGCAACACGCCGCCACCTCGCCTCACAGGGCCTGTGTGTGTGTGTGTGTGTGTGTGCGCGTGGGGGGGGGGGTGCATCTCGTTTCTGGATTGGGTTTAACCGTGTGTGTGTGTGTGTTTGTGTCTTTGCCCCCCTCACCCCCCTCTTTTCTCCTCTGCTGTCTTTCTGCAGAGGGCTTGAAGGAGTACTTCTGTAAATTCGGCGAGGTGAAGGAGTGCATGGTGATGCGGGATCCCGTTACCAAGCGGTCGAGGTAAGGAAGGAGGCGTGTGCGCCCCGCCGTCCTATCACTGGATGCCTCATGCTCGTCCATGCTTCTCCACCGTGACCGTGCCCCGAGTGTGCGCTCTGACCTCTGGGATCTCTGGGTTTATATATATATATATATATATATATGTGTGTATATTTATGTTGTCCTCTCTCTCGCAGGGGGTTTGGGTTTGTGACGTACGCCGAGCAGGCCGGTGTGGAAAAGGTTTTGGCGCAAAACAGACACGAGCTGGACTCCAAAACGGTGAGTGTTTATTTATATTATTTTTTATTTTTTTATTCTAAGGAGCTTGGATGCTGCCACTGAGTTGTCTTTAGGGAACTTTCTGGCGTCTGTGCAGCATGTTTTTTTTTTTCCTCTCTTTTTTTCTTCCCCTCAGTGCATTTTGCCTC
The DNA here is from genome assembly GCA_023238725.1 of Scortum barcoo. Taxonomy (NCBI): domain Eukaryota; kingdom Metazoa; phylum Chordata; class Actinopteri; order Centrarchiformes; family Terapontidae; genus Scortum; species Scortum barcoo. The sequence goes on from CM041537.1 coordinate 21,798,692, forward strand.
CCACCGTATGGCTTGTAAAGTTGAGGAGTGCGTTTTGGAGCAGCACCTCCTCCTCCTCCTCCTGCCTCTCTCTCTGCTCATTTCCCCCTGCAAATCCCGGTTCAGGGCGCCAACATGAAAGCGTTCTTTCTTGGTCTTCATTGCCATGGTTACCTGGGGGACCTGAATGGGGTAGGAGCCCCTTGCAAAACCCTCAAAGGGTTTATGCAGAGGGCTCTGCAAGTTTTTTTTCTTTTTTTTTTCTTTTTTTCATAGCAAATAACAGCACCCTCTCTTTTTTAAGTGGCAGAGAAAAAGAAAAGTTTGTGGAAAGGAAACAGTTGTGGTGGTGGTTCCCAAACTGATGTCAAGGAGGGGCTGTGTGTGTGTGTGTGTTGGGGGGGGGTTGCTGAAGCCTGTGAGGTCCAGATGAGTCTTAAATATTGATGCTGAGGTTTGTTTGAGCAGCTACTGGGATCTGGGCTTTCTCTGTGATTTCCCCTCCTACACTACTGACACGTGGAAATTCAAATGTGGGTAAATGGGATAAATCAGTTGGCAGATAGAGGTCAGAGCACTCGAGCGATATGCTCGCACTGAGCGACACCATGTCTCTGCAGAGGACAGTGACATGAGCACACACGTGACTCCCCCCCGCGGGGCCTGCAGCTCGGATGGGTCCGAGCCCGCTGACTCACAGATATCTACGAAGGTGTGAATGTTACCCTCTTGGTCGTGGTGATCATATGTGGAAAATCAGGGCTGGGTGTGTCTTTGTCAGCTTGTGGCCTTCTCCAACCACACACACACAAACACACACACATACACACACAATAGGATCATTTGAGAGTGAAAATCGGTGGCACAGGAAGGCAGCAGAGCCCAGGGGTGGAGGAAAGGTAGAGTTGGTTAGTTGTTGGAGCAAGCTTGTTGCCGGGGGTGACGCCAGCCACAGGAGACGGCGCTGTAACTGCACAGCCTGATGGGATTTATGTCTCCATAACAACTTCTCAGCTATTTTGCATTAACTCAAGACAGTCGGCACGGCTGGGAGCTCTGACACACACACACACATGCAGACACACACGCACATAGATAATATTATGTCATGACAGACCTTTATACTTAAAGGTGCAGAAAGTTGGGCCCTCCGTACAGCTGCTGATGTGATGTTTATTGCAGAACGAGTGTTGCTGCTTGTAATCTGTCATTTATTTTCAGCTAGCTTGGAAGTAAGTTCTAAGCAACTGTAAAATGTTACTCAGTGAGTCATATTACCTATTAAAACAAGGTACAGCCCGAGTCTTTGAGAGCCAGGCTGTGTGTATCTGTGTGTGTGAGGTGAGCACTGGTTTGGAGGCAGAGGCTTTTGGAAGCTCAGCTTGGCAGGCCCCTGGTGGGGTTAGGCGTTGCCCTATTATAAACCAAAATACAGCACCAGGCTAAACAATAATAATGTGAACCACTCAAATGCAGCTTTGGTTGCTCAGGTTGTTGTGGAAGCAGTCTGTAGGGGGAAGCACTCTGTGGTACCGTTTATCCAACCCCAGCGTCCCAAACGCGGGTAGGGTTGCCATTTTGTCGTTCCATTTTGGAAATAAGAGCGCAGAGGTTTTCCTTTTTTTTGTTTTCACGTGTTTGCAAATCTCCCAGATTTGCAAGGCCTCTGTGGTTAAAGACAACAGTGACTTAGACTGTGTTGTTTATTGCTCACAGGATAATTCTACAACAATATGTTAAACATCACTGGTGCAAACTGAGCACTGTATCAGGTAACACAGTTTCCACTTAGTTCAAAATAATTATGAATTGAGCAGCTCAAGAGTTATTTTATTTTGTTAAAACTTACTGCAGCTTCCAGTCAACTGTGGGTCAGATTCTGTGGAGGCTGAATATTTTGAATATCTCGCGTAGCTTTATGGCTCCGGTGTCAAACATTTCACACACCTGTCCCATTTGAATTATTTTCTGCATTTATTTATTTCTCCATCTCCTTTTGTGTCCTCCTCACACCTGGACTCCCTCCCTCCCTCACTCGCCACAGTTAGAGGAGGACACCTATTGTTTGATCAGCACAAGATGTGAGAGAGGCATTCCTCTCTGGAATGACGAAGAATATTTGATGCTCCGATTTTTTTCTCCTCCTTTTGTTTTTTTTTTTTATGCCGAGCCTTTGGTTTGTGAGAAAAGACGCTACAAGGCCTGAAGCAGGAAGAAGAGGGAGGGAGGGAGGGAGGAGAGGCAGAGAGAGAGAGAGACGAGGAAGGTGAATGAAAGCAATGTAAGAGAGCAACAGGGTGAGATGTAAACTACAGTGACTGGTGCAAGGTCCGTACCGCTGGTTACATGTCGTATTAAACATTTACAGTCCTGTTACATCTAGTTTTGTTTTATCCACCCGCACAAAGCAGAAGCCACAGACTAAATACTGATTGAACATTGTAGCTACTGCCAATACCTGTGTGCCTAAACATGTCAATGCAACAAATGTGTGGTTGTCCATTGTTTTTCAAGTGAGGTCTGTTGAGGTTGTTGCCTTTTGGTTGAAGGTTAGATTTCCTGTCTGGGCAGAGTACAGCCTGAGGGCAGTGGTGTGCTGTTGTATTTATCTGGATGGAGAAGAAGGGCACAACTGGTATTTGTTTTCTCTTAGAGATACTTTACTGGAACCAGTTGCAGGAAGAAAAGACGAGGCCAGATATTCTCTGAAATGCTACCGCTTCTCACACCTCAGGTTCAGTATGGGGGGATTTCAGAATTTGAGTGCGTGTGTCTGTGTGTGTTTTTTTCCTTAGAGTTTTCACATGTGGGAAAATTTGTGACGTGAAACGTGTTGACACAGTTTTGATTCACTGACTCAGGGAATGTGTGTGTAATGTGTGATTAAAAGGTGTGTGGATTGTTGGGCAGTTTTTTTCCCCGTATTTATCAAAAGTAAACATATTCAGGTTGCACTACAGCATATGTATGAAATATGTATTCAGTGTTGATGTGTTGGTAATGTGTGATTATTATCTAGAAGGAAGTGTCCCAAAATTACCCCTAAAAAACCAAGTTTGATGCTAACATTACTGAAAAGAGAGACATCTTTTTATAAAGGGGAATAGCAAAAATAAAAAGAGAGAATATGCAGAAGATTCTGTTTTTTCTCTGTTATTTTTTTTTACACCAAGTAAACAGGAATGCCCTTTTTGACTTGTGTTACAGTAGGTGAAAATTGCAAAAATCAGCACTGCCATCAGCACTGTACCAGTGTAGCTGCTCTCCTCTGTAGCCGTGCACTGTAGCAGCACATGTTAGCAGAAGCCTCTGTGGACCATCGGCACCACAGTCTGCCGCGGCTACCCGCTCCAACACCTGGCTAGTGGGGAGTTTAGATGCTAGCACTAGCTCCTCGCTCCTGACTGGAGATTAGCTGTTACTGCTGACGTGGACAAAACTGGAGAGAGGTGGAAAGGAGTGTGGGGGGGGTGTGGAGAAGGTGGAGGAGAGGAGAGAGGGAGGCCCAGCTCCCGAAGCTGTAATTAGTATAGATCTGAAAAGCAACTAATCGGATTGAAGGAAGCAAACTGGATTGGGCTTCCGAGGTCCATGCGCGGCCTCAGATCTGGGGGATAAAGCCTGGACCTGCACTGAAGGTGGATCCAGGGTCTTTCTCCGTGCTACCATGTGCACAACCCCACCCTGCTCCATCACCACATACCCGCCCTGGCGAGGCGCCTTAACAGGGTTACGGGGGTAGGGGTGAGGTTGCGTTGTGTGTGTGTGTTGGGGGGGGTCCTCATTAGTGAGCTTCGTTAACTAATTACTGTGCCATTGTTCAGCTGTGCAGATTGACCCTGCTGGCCTCAGCCCAAACCAAGTCTCTCTCCCTCACTCTGTGCATGCATTGACATGCCAACTCCTTTTGTCCCCTCTTCTGTTTATAGCTTTTTGTTGAGCTTATATTGATTATATTGCCATAATGGGGCAGCCTGTGGAGCCTTTTTACCAGCGTGGGTGTTTGCCATTTTGTTGCAAGAATGTCTTGGCAGATTGGCCCGATGTGTCAGAGCTTAAACGTCTATATGTGACTGTGATCCGCCATGGCAATACACTTGTTGTCAGTGGCTTGGAGGAGGTGGATTAGTATACGTGTGTGTCTGTGTGTGTGTGAGTGTGAGCGTTTTCTCGCCTCTTAAATCACATATGTGTCACTTTCTGTGCATGTGTTGGTGTTTTATGTTTGTGCTACATTATGTGGGGGGCTTGCGAGTGTGTTTGCATGTATGTGTGTGTGTGTGTGTGTGAGTGGGGGCAGGGGGGGTGTAGCACGGGAGCCCCAGTTCCTCTACGGGCCCATCTGTTTTGTACTCTTTGTCCTGTTAATTAATGAAATCAGAGGGGCTGCCTGCTGGGACGGCCCCGCTGCACCGCTACACTGGACAGGCCCACTTTCTCATGGGCTGACTCTTTTTTCCAAATGAATGCCTCCTCTTTCTCCCCGTGCTTTCTCATGTTCACACTCTTTCCTCCCTCTCTTTCTCTCTCTCTATCTATTGATTTGACATTCCATTTTTTTTGTCTTCCAGTTTGTAACACTGGTGGACGCGCTGGGCCACGTGAGGTGACTATTGGTCGTAGATTAGCGTATACTTAAAAGCTAAACCACCTAAATCATATCGTAGGCTCTCCCGTCACTATGCTACCTAGATTGAGCGGAGGTTGGATGTCATGAAGCAGGATGTTAGTCAGACCATCTCACGAAACACTCAGCCATAACTCTTCTTTATGCGCCTGGGAAGAGCAACTCTTTCTTCCACGAAAGGTTTTTAACATTGTTCTCCAGCAGCGACATGTTCACCAGTGTTTGGGGCTGCTACATTCGCAAGGCCGCTCCTCAATGTCAAGCCTCTGAAGAGCTATTTCTGAGTGTTGCAAACAGTGACCTGGCTAAGTCATTTGACTTTTTGCTTTGTGGCCTATCTGTCTTCCTTGAGGCTAATCCGCCAGTCTGATAGATGCTTTAGTTTTCATTTATTATAGCCTTCCTCTGAGTACAGTGTAGAAATCACATGTTAGATATATTCTGTTATTTTGCTGAAGTGGAATGATTTTTTTTAACAGCATGGCATGACTGTAGCTGTAGTAGCACTACTACAGATATTGCATTAGGCCTAACCTAGTCTAGCTGGTAACCTTCTGTATTTTCGGTTCTGATGATTCAAAAGCTATGAAATATTGGTGTTTTAACAACATTGTGAAATATGGGAAATATGCACCTGCAAATCGACGGTTCTACACAAGTTTTACTAAGGCGTCTGTCCCTTTAATGTGCTTCAGTGTTTTCTTCAATGTCATGATGCTTCTTAATTTGTCAGGTGGTTCATATGCAAAAAAAAACAAAAAAAAAACAGCTGTTATACAATCCATTAACAGTTTTTAATTGAGTTTCAAGAAAGTGTATCACAGTATTATATTGATTTTTGTGGTAATTTACATATACTGATCGCCCACTCCTAATGTTAAAAAAAATGGCAGCGTTTCCAAGCAGAATGAAAAGGGAAATGGATCTCACAAAGACACGCTGACAGGAGACTTTAACACATGCTGTTAAATGAGTGAAAAGACTGGTGGGTGTTTGCGTGCGCTCAACTCCCAGAAACGGGCCGATACTTAGCCGTATGCGCTGTAGGTGACTGCAGCCCCGTGTCAGATGTGAGCCTCGGTTTCTGACCGCTGTCACTGCTAGCTCACGGCCGGTGTCTCTGCCACATAATTGCCTCAGGGCAGCAACTACCCTCTAGTCTTGTTAAAACAGGTAAAGCCAGGCTGGCTGACCTGAACAGGACCGCTTTACACCAGGACTGCTCTGTAAAAGTGCATTATGGGAAAAATATACAGTGTATTTACAAAAAAAGGCAGCACAGTGCAATATTTTATCATGACTGGGTGCTGCCTGCTGTAGTAGTCTCCTTCTTGTGCCTCTGTCATTGTGTTGTGCTTTGGAGGTCACTGCAGCGTCTCCTTTCTTTAATGTTGTTTGCTTGTTGTATTTTGGCCATAAAATACATGTTCAGCCAGTTTTTTTCAGTCACACAGGTGCACTGTTGTACTGCAAAGAGTAAACACCATCATTCAGAAATGGCTACATCTGCACCTGCCATTTCCAGCATTGGTGCTCTCATGTTCTTGATTCCTGTTTAAAGGGTGGAAAGCAGGTGGCACAAAAGTCCCCGCGTTGGTAATCAGTATGAAGCCAGGCGTCTATATAATGTAAGATTCAGCTCTGCTAAGCGCTGTGAGAAATGCTGTGTTGTCATTGTCTGTGAGCGCGCTCCGCTGTTGCCGATGTTTGCCGGTGGCTTCGCGTGTCCTTGTCACCTTTGTCTTCGTGCTCGGACCAGCTGGAGGTGACATGGCTCCTCTCGTCGTCGTGTCCCACTTCAAGGTGCAAAGTCCTTCTGCAATCCCCTCCAAGGACGCTGCAGCTGCATCTTAGTTACACAGCGCTGTGCTCTCGAAGCGGCGTTAAATCTGAGGTTCTTAAAAGGTCCTCATAGGGTATTTTTGTCTGTAGATTTGTCATCAGAAGCGGGGAATTATCACAGGAAAGAGATGAAAGGATTGCTTGAATATTGCTTGAACAGCCTCCCTTGCATTGTGTGTATTGTTCACATAATAACTACTTATTTCTGGCCATTTGATAGGCTCCTTTTTTTGTTGCCAATATCAATTCAATACCTCTGATAGCGGCTGTGTGAGACACAAGGGGTTTCGCTTCACACATCCAATTATTAGAACAAAGATGGAACTCTAAGACCATAATACACTACAAGGTCCTGTGACCTAAAATCATCTCTCTCGTTGGCTCGAGTGAGAATAACACGAGATTCCTCACAAATTTAAAATGCCAGGCCAGGCTTTGCATATTTAGCATTATTAAAGGCCAGCTCATTCAAAACTCATTTGCTTCTAATTTTATCTGTAACCTTGACCACTGCCGAGACATTCCACTTGGGAGAAATATGGATACAGTCAAATCTGGCTAATCCAAAATGGAGGTTGTCCGGATTTGTGAGATTTAAAAAAGAAAAAATCCATCTGAAATGTATTCAGAATATTAAATGCTCATTTTGGATTCCAGACAACCCCGTGCTGTCTACTTTGTGGCTAAGATGCATTTAGTTGTGTCAATTTAGAGAATGTACATATTCACGTCCCCCCTGTTTATTTTGTTCCCTCGGCCTGTTTGTTTGGCTGGTGTGTTTGGATTTTTTGGGGCTTGCATAAACAAGGGTCTACTATACATACTCGCAGATTAGCATACGTTCTATTTTTGGACGTGCAGGCCTTCAGATGGGCTCAGACTTAGAGTCTCTGTGTTGTAACTAATTCTAGTTAGTTAACAGTGTGATAATTCATTGATGCCCAGAGCGAAATCCAGTTTACACACGCACGGTATCAGCCACATATCCGGAGCAGATTGAGATTTGGTGTCTTTGCTCAAAGAAACTTAAGCTAGGGGGATAAATTTTAATGGTGGGTGCTCTGGGTAAGAAGTCTACCTCCCAGTCTCAGAAGAGACAGGAAACGCATTTGTTCCCTGTTTAACCCTTTTTTAACCTTAATTCTGATTCTGATTCTGATGTTGTTGCTTACTGAATTGTGTGACTTTTCGTAGTTTCACAAGAATTTCTCTTGAACCACGTTGTATTAACATATTGCACATATCTGTGTGTGGCTTTTTTGGCAAACTAGAGAAATACAGATGTATTCATTCATTACCATTTAATGTATAACAAAAATAAATCCTTATTTGGTGTAATGCCAGTGCAACTGTTTATAAAGCCCAGTTTGTGGCAAAGCAAAGAGTTACCACTCTAATGATTTTCCACATATGGAGTGTTAACATAGATAGAAAAAAAAGAAAACAATTTAAAGAGGGAAAAAAAAAACTTTTGTTATCATTATAATTATTTTACACTTGCAGCAGTGGGGTTTGTGTGTCTCCAAACAAAGAGGCGATAAAGCAAATGTCAACAATCGCTCACTTCTAATAGAATCCTCTAAATATCTGCAATAAAGTAGCGTCGGCCCATCGCAGTCGTCACAGTTCATCAATCAACAAAAGTGCAATCAAAGCCACAGTGGGATGTCTTGAAATGTGTACGTCATTTCAAGAACAGAACTGTTTTCCCTCTTATCTTCACCACTTCCCCCAGAAACTCATCTTTACTCCTCTCTCCCCCACAGATCGACCCAAAGGTGGCGTTCCCCCGCCGGGCCCAGCCTAAGGTGAGTGCACCCTGAGGGGGTTAAGGAAGAGTAGCGATGATGTCATGTGTCACCTCTCATCACTCAGCCCTGGTTGGCTGGGATTAGAGTCCGCCACGTGACCACAGAGGAGCGGCAATCCACTTGTCCAGCCTGACACTGTGACCCCGTAGCCTGACCCCACCCAACCCCCGACCGTCAGCAGCCGACATTACACACACACATCTTTGTCCTTGCACACACACACACACGAGTGAATGCCTACATAGATACACCTGTATGCACGCACACACCTCCGAGCAATAAATGCAGCGGACCTTAAACTGAGGAGAATTAGGTTGAGTGCTCAGAAGAGCTCTCAGAAATACTCTGAGATTAGATAAACACCAACAAAGACAAAGTCTCTTTATTACCGGCATCTTCCCCCTGCCTAATGTGATTACAGCTAAAAGATGCCTTCTTCTTCTCCCTCTGTGTTGCTAGCTGGTGACCAGGACAAAGAAGATCTTTGTCGGAGGACTGTCAGTCAATACCACCATCGAAGATGTGAAGCATTACTTTGACCAGTTTGGAAAGGTAAACTGCACACAAGTCTGGTGTCTGTACGTGGCTACCGCACTCCTGTCTGTCAGAGGCTCGAATCCACGTTCCCCCAAACATTATTTCACCATGAATGATACTAATGTTGATAAAATAGTGTATGTTGCAATATTGTCTTCTTAGGCCAGTTTGGTTAAGTTGTTTTAGCCATTTATCAGTAACTTTCTCAGCAATGTATACATGATAATGACCTATTTCAGTCATTTCTCCATTAGCTAACCATTTCAGCTGTTTATCCATTACTGTTAGCCATTTATGTCATCCATTACTTTTAGCTAGTGTTCACTATTTCAACCATTTTCCTTTGAGCTAATTCAACCACGTAACTTAACCATTACCTTAAGCTAATCATTTCAATTCTGTCCATTATTAGTAGCTATTTCAATTATTAATTCATTAGCCAACTGTTTCAACCGGTGACCGGTGATAATTGTATCATAAAGCTTTTTTGCTAGCCAGCTAGTTGTCACCTTAATGTGTGGTGTTCAGGTGCTGATGCACTTTTTTTTTTTTTGGAAAAATCAAATCAAAATTTTTATTTGATCAAATTACTCGTGCTGCCCTGCAATCTTTCCACATACCCCCTGGCAACTGCAGAATTACCCCCCGGGGTGCAAGTAGCTACGTGGTTGGGAATCACCGCTCTAATGGACTGTGTGCCTCTGATAGATTATTTTCATCTGCTGGCCCTGCCGCTTTGACATCTTTTAGCTTTAGCCTGTTTCACTCTTTTCCATCTGGGTCGAGGCCCAACAAGATGTGCAGAAGGGGCCTAATTTCATGAGCAGAAGTGGTGAGAAAAACGGCAGAAAGAGGGGAATAACTAAAAGAAAAGCGAGAAAATGCCGTGTGCTCGTCCGTGGTCTGCCTGCCAGCCACAGTGTGAGTCGGTTTGTTAGTTTATCTCTTTTGTCGACTGTTTTGCTCTTTTCCAATCACATCTTGTGTGTTTTTTAGCCTCTGCATCGGTCCTGCTCAGCTCCTTTGAATGAAATTTGGTGAAAGGCAAACACATGCTGTGGAGACAGATGAGTGGCCGGGGAGAGAGGGAAGAAGAGAAGAAAAAAAAGGCAGCAAGGGGAGGAGGAGGGGGGAGAGAGAGGAGAGGGAGATGGCAGGGGACTGAAAGAGAAGAAGCAACCCCCCATGGAGAGAGAGGGAGGGGAACTCGGAAGGGTTGAAGGGCAGAGAAAAGGAGGAATGTTGAGATAGTGAGGAGGAAAAGTGACTATGAAAGGGGGGAAAAACACTATTCAGATGGGCCATAAATGCACCAAAGTATCCATCATGCATGAAATGTTGGGTTACTTTTTAGCTAACTTTGTGTGTGTGGGGGGAGGGGTGGGGTTAAGTTGTGTTCAGGCTCTTCAGCATTATTAACTAATCAAATGCAACAGCTGCTCCTGTAACAGCCCCCCTCACCTTCCCCAAAATCAGCACCTCAGACACCAACTCCCCTCCCATCCCACACACACACACACACACACACACACACACTCACTCACACACACACACACACACACCCGGCTCTCCAGTCCCTCTCCTCTTGTTGCCGTGGTGACCTGCTTTCGTCCATTGTCCCGCTGTAATCCAATGGTTTGTTTTTTTTGTTTCCTTAAAAAATGTGTAAGAAGTGTGTATTTGCATGGATGGAAAGAGGGGTGTGCGTGCGTGCACATTTGTGTGTGCGCACGGGAAGCGTGACAGCATCGTCGCTGCTTGGAGCGAGGCAGGCTTGCATACATTTGTACAGGCTGTAAGACGCACAGCCGGTGATCCAGTTGTCACAAACATTAAGTGTGTGCCTCTGCTGTTGGTGAGCAGGAAAGAGTCTGAAAATGAACATCGCTTCAGGATGTAGGCCTAATGGGTTGGAAGAAATTAACAGCACGAACTTCGTTCTGCCTCGTGTCTGGCTGTGTTTTCTCTCAGTTGGCCTCTGACTCATGTTTGGGGGCATTACCATATTTCAGGTGCTGGTTCACGTCCAAATAATGTCTCCTAATTCTGGGTCGCGGTTCCCGGTCAACCCGCGTTGCATCCGCGGCCGCAGTCGTCGCAAGCTGCATGTTGTGACATGTGTCACGTTTCCTTGGCTGCGTTTATATAAAATGACAGCCCTGTGCCGAATCAGTTCTCCCTGGTGATCACAGACACTCATATCTAAAACAACACTCCCTCCGCAGGATGAGGGAATATTTGGACTGTTTGGACACGTGAGACCAAAGCTGCATTGAGGATAGCGCCAATCCCACAGTGCATTCCTGCTGAGCGGGAGGTATTTCTTGTTTATTATCTGAGCCTGGTTACAAGGTGCAGGTTGGGATGGAGCCGGACTTGGTGTCCTGTTTATTTTCATACCGTGGCACCGCCTCGCAGAGGAAAAACACAGAATGCACCATGCATTTGCTGCAACTCTTTGATACGCGCCATTGTTTGTTTTTTCAGAGTGCACTTCTGAAAGCGCACCTACACAAACTTCATCAGACTGGACCCCAAGCGGCTGTTCAGTTGACACGTCAGGTGTTTTGGAGCAAACCGAGGAGTCAAAAGCTCGTGTAAATGTGGTTTCCTAACTGAACAAGTCTCAGCTCTTCTCACTGAACCTCTCCAGGCCAATAAGACCACAGCGGCCAGCTTGTGTGAGAAATGAGTTTGAATCCTGAGGTGAAGGTCCCGTAATCCCGGTCAACCTGGCAGAGAGCTGAGCTGAACACCTCGTTTCTTCCTGGATGAGAGAGAAATGTGTTTTTAAACTGGAAATCAAGCATGCGGTTAGGTAATTTGGTAATTAGCATTTCAGGCATTTCGGTCATACAGTCAATTATGTTTAATCCAAGGGAAATCCCTGTTTTCACGCTTTTCATCCTGCCTTTCTGTACTGCATTCCTAAAAGTACCTCACATAAAAAACTACCATTAAAACCCCTCCTTCTCCTTTTTTTTTTTTTTAAAGAAAAAAAAAACTCTTCTGAAATCAAACGAGAGAGTAGGTCAGTGCAGAGCAGGCAAAGGAAGGAGTGGATAAGATGAAAAATGCAGCATGGACAGGGCAGACGGGAAAAGTTGGGACTCCACTCACCCATGTGAGCTGGCGATTAGGAGGCTTGACTGAACACTTTGTCTGCTGGCCTGTTTAGAGAGAGATGGCCAGAGAGCGGCAGAGGGAAAGAATGAAAGAGGGAGATGTGAGGAGACAGAAGGGAAAAAATGTGAATGCCACCTTTCATAATCTCGCCAACAAAAAAAAAAAGTGTAATGGACTTGTCAGCAGACGCTTGTTCTTCAGACAATAACTGTACGCTTCACTAAAAACTGGATATTTTTGAATCCTGCAGTTGGGGAAGCTGCACGATCACGGTCGACCCTCGTCCCGCCACATCTGAGAAATGTCAGAACTTCATGAGAATATGACCTTAACTTTCTTCCTCGCTATGCATGCGTGCTGACTAGTTAGCGACTGAGCCGCCGCTAAGCCAATCTCAGACCCCCACAGCTATCCAATCAGATTGTCTTACAGCACCCAGTGGACATCGGAGATCGTCTTCTTATTGGTTTTGGCAAGGGCAAGGGGCTGGTGCGCGACCACAGCATAAGCTCGCACACGTGACAGAATACCTCTCAAGTCAGCACACCGTCGTGCTCCAATGAGAGGCGGCCTGGTGAACCACTGTGGCGGGGCCCGGACGGCACATTATCTCCCTTCCGGGCTTCAAAAGATTTGGCTCAAAAGCTCCACGGACCGGAACCACCGGTCATCTCTTCCAGAATAGATGTTGCTAATGCTAACAGGAGGGCTAGCTGTGCGTGTAATTCTACTCTTATGATAACATGTTGGCTTGCAGCTGTCTACTTACTGTCCTGTTCCCTGGCTCTCTGCTGTGTCATTGAGTTTGGACGACCAGAAGGGTGGAAGGCATGAGGGGAGGGGAAGAGAGAAAGAGAGAGAGGGGGAGAGTAAAAATTGAATGAAGGACAGAAAGAGGAGGGATCGTCCGTGTGCGTGTTTCTGAGCTATATGTTGACAAGAATGATAGTTAAAAGGGTCAGGGAGGTTTGTGGAAGCAGTCTGGAACCTGTCCATATTCATCATCTGGCGGGCAAAATCTGAAAAATCCCCGGCTTTCACAGGCGCAGGCGTGATGTCAGTCAGGATGTGTTTTTCATCTGAGGTAAAGGTTAGAAATCGGATGGCCTGGTCATCCAGAGGCCTCCGCCACTCATGTTACGCTGGTTTGAGTTTCAGTGCTCGCTCCCTAATGAAAATAGCCGTGTAGTCATACTCCACATGTGGTGATGCAGGAAGGCCGTGTGTCAGATTTTTTTTTTGCGAACGCCATCGCAGGAGTTTTATTTTTTCCCGGCCAAATGGCAGAAATTTCCACAGCAACCCCAGGCCTCTCTCTTTCTCTCTCTCTCTCTCTCTCTCTCTCTCTCTCTCACTCTCACTCTTCATGTCGTCAGAGCGCGAGCAGAAGCTGCTAACTTTCCTGCCAGTGAAGGACAAGTGAGGGAGGGAGGGAGGAAAGAGGGTGAAAAGGGGAGGCGGGGGAGGGGAAGGAGGAGGAGGAGGAGGAATATGAATAGGGCAGTGGAGTGAGTGCAAAAAGGAAAGTGGAGGGAGAAGGAGAATAAAAGGAGAGCGTGTTGACAAAGACCCTAGTTCACTTTGTTCTGCTCTCTCTGATCCAAAATGTTTCGCTGACAGACTTTCTGTCCCGCGTTAAAACTTTACCTTCCATCGCACCCCGTTATCCATCACCCCTTTTTTTCTCCTCTTCTGTCACATGCCTACTCTCCCTCTCTTTTTTCTTTTCTCTCCAGTCTATTCATTGAAATTAGTTGGTGTGTGTGTGTGTGTGGAGGGGGGCAAGGGGGCAAGTTCTTCTAATTGAAATTCTTTACAGGGTCTCCATGGGAATAGTAAACTTTGTGGAGAGGGAAAGAAAGACAGTGAGAGGGTGAACGAATGAAAGGGGAAGGAAAAAAGGAGGGAGAGCAGTTTGTGAGAACTCAGGAGAAAGACAGAGACAGAGCAAAGAATGGGAAAGAATTTCCTCCAGCGCCTCGTGAACAGGGAACATTCACCACTTTTTCACCTTGATAGATTGTGTTTCATTTTATTTTTATACAGCCCCCCCCACCCCACTCCACTCCCTCATTTCCCCCATTTGCTCTCTTCCTTTCTCCCTCTCTCACTCCTTCTTTTTCTTTTCTCCTTTGTCACCTGTCACCCCTCCCTCTCTCCCCTCCACCCTCTCCATCTGTTTTCCCCTCTTACTCCAATGCTAAAGAGGGACAATGGCACCCCATGCTGTGTAATGATGTGTGTGTGTATGTGTGTGTGTGTCTTTGTGTGTGTGTGTGTGTGTGTAATATGAAGCTCATCCATTCTTTGCTTTGTTCTCACAGGTCGATGATGCCATGCTTATGTTTGACAAAACAACCAACAGACACAGAGGTGCGTGTGCAGACACACACACACACACACACACACACAATTATGTTAATATGCGTGGACACCTACTAACGTGTCCTCAGAAGTGAAAGGAGAAACAGCATGATAGAGTCGCTGGGTGAGCATCTACGAAAGGGAATGCTGAATTTTCTCTCAGATGGCACCCTTTTGTCTCTCCGCTGCTCTCGCCTCCCCTTCATTCATCTCTGTCTTCCCTCTGCCAGCCAGAGGAGCGGCGCCCCCACTGGGGGTCGTGATATGGGGTCAGGATGGCGAAGATGTAACTTAATGAGACAAGTGACGAAAGAGGGAGAAGGGAAAGAGCAGGGTGGAGTTAGAGATATTGGGTGCGGTAATTGGTAGAAGACAGTAGGTCTGAGCTCAGTAGTCGGCGAACCACGCCCCATCCCCTGCTCCCCCGCGATACCAACAGCTGATTGACGGGCACACCATGCCAAGCTTGTTGGTCGTCAGCTCCTTGTAGTACAGATGATTTGTATTGTAGCCAATCATAGCTCTAGGGTTTTTAAAAGTTTATGGGAAATTGAATCTGGTGAAATATTTGTGAAAATGTGTTGTTAAAATGGTAAAATTGCTGAGATCTGTGGGCTGTGGGGTCACAGACCAAAAGATTTCAACCAGAGAGGTCAAGTGTTGGAAAAAAAAGTGTCTGTTTGTCTTCCAGGCTTTGGTTTTGTCACCTTTGAGAATGAAGATGTGGTGGAAAAAGTGTGCGAGATTCACTTCCATGAGATCAACAACAAAATGGTACGCATGTCAGCAGTGGCACATTTCAGGTTCCTATTTAAGTACCAACACTCGTTTAAAAATGTTTAGTTTATGTCATATCATGTTGTAGTTGAGTATTGTCTGATAAAAGGATGTGCTGGAGCTGAATGTAGTTTTTCTTCCTGGGCGTGCTGTGAGTCTGCAAGTCGTGTTGCTTTGTCTCAGTAACATTAGTGTCCTGTGCCTTCAGGTTGAGTGCAAGAAAGCCCAGCCCAAGGAGGTAATGACGCCAACAGGCTCAGCCAGAGGCCGCTCCAGAGTGATGCCCTACGGGATGGACGCCTTCATGCTGGGCATCGGCATGCTGGGTAAGATCCTAAATCTAATATACCTGAAGCAAATACACTGCACCGAAGGCATATGTCAGTACAGTTTATTCATATAGATTACACGCAAATTGAACACTGGGAAGACTTGTACATTTAAGGACATTTTTTATCAAATATTTCTGTACGTATTGTCACAGTCAGTGGTGTATTTATTTTTAAAAGTATTATTGAAGAGAAGTGGAATTATTTGTGGGGAAAAAAAATCTAATTTCTTACCTGTTTTAAGCTACATTTTACATGTAACAATATTTATCAACATCAGAGAGGTTTTATGGACAATAACACATTTTTTACACATTTCCACCTTTGATTTTCAGACAAATCTTAGTTTAGACCGGTTCAGTGCTCTGATAGAGCCCTCTCTTTCTTTATGCTGTGATATAAAACTAATCCGACGCCATGTTAAGAACGCCTTCTGTGGCTCCTTTCATGTGACGTCTCTTGACTTCCTTGATGAAATGTCGAAGAAAAATAATCCATTTGACTTGAACTAAAAATGGCTTTGTAATTTGGTCGACATCGTTCCCTGAGCTGATTCTCACCCGCACATCTCCAGCAAATACAGCTGCTAAGATGTATCAGGAATTTAGAGGTCACAGACTGAAGGGCGACGGAGCTCCACACACACTGGAGTAAAATAGCATTTGAAAGCGCTCTCATTGAGAAAACAAACCGAGAGCTACGTGTGCCATTTGTGGTCGTTTAGCTCCCTCTACTGGGCATCTGCCGTACTGTAGGCTGTCTGAGTAACGACGGCAGAGGTCGATCACTCGCTGGGTTTGCTTCGTTTGTGATTCCACTTTGACATTGACATCGTTCATAATATAGCTGCTCAAATCATCACATCATCGCATTCACTGTAAACTCAAAATATAAAGAGGGATTTAATGAACTCAGAGAGAAAAAGAGAAACTGTGAACCTAAAAATAGTCTGTGCTTTATAACAGCTGTATTTGGCAATTTTTACAGGAAATTGGTCACATTTACTAGTAGGCAAGTTTTGCTATAGTAAAACTGAACCTTTTAATAGTATAGTATAATAGTAGAAGGAGTAGTTTAGCGCTGAGCACCAAACTAATCGCTCTTCATGCTGATGGTTTTGGTGTCTGTGTACATTACATAATTTTTTGTTACCCATCAGATCAAATCTGCCCAAAACTTAAACATAATGTTTGTGCCTTTTTGTCGAATTCACTCATCTGATGGTTATTTTCTGTTTGTAACAGGTTACCCAGGTTTCCAGACTACTACCTACACCAGCCGCAGCTACTCTGGGATTGCTCCTGGTTACACCTATCAGTTCCCAGGTATGTCCACGTACACCCAGCGCTGAATTTGCTCTCTGTGGCTCCTGTAACGGGGACGGAGAAAAGATGAAAGGGTGCGGCACGCAGTTGATTCAGCTGTGCGGCGCTGGGGTCATGAAAAGTGTACGAACTTACAAGAGCCGTGTGGATGGATCTCTTTCTCTCTCTGTCTCTCTCTCACCCTCTCACGCATTTTACACACACACAAACACACTTAATATCATCTTAATTTCAGCAGAGTCGCTGGCTGCTTGTAGATTTAAGAGTGTGATTTTTAAATTGTTCCTGCCTGTCTCTTCCAAACCCTCCTCCTAAAATATCCCCTCGTCTTTGCCTGACTCCCTTTATGTTCTTCTGTGTTTATTTGATCTACTTATGTAACGCCCTTTCATTCGCCCCTCCTCTTCCTCTCTTCTCCCTCCTTCCTGCCTGTCCTTACAGTGGATGTTCAACTGTCTGTGCTGTGGACTTAAATGTCTCTGTTTGTGTGTGTGTGGCTTTGTAGTCTGGCCGCTGGATGGTGACTGTATTTACAAAGCGCTCTCTCTTGACCTTCTCTGTTTCTAGAATTCCATTTAGAGAGGACCCCCCTCCTGACATCATCCCACCCCCCTGAGCTAGCAGGTCAGTGGCTCCTCGCTCCTCCTAGAGACGAAAAAAGCTATTCAGCAGCAGAGAGTCAAATGAAACTGCTGGCAAGAGAACGAACAAGAGTATTTCTCCAAATGTCAAACTGACTGTTCCTTTGACGAGAGCAGTTAGGTGGTTTTACCGGATCAGTGAACCATTATTTGCCAAAGAAAAAGTACAACAAGCTTCTGCAATTATTCCAGTCTAATGTTATTTCAACCGTTGTGAAAAGGCATCTTAAGAGATCCTGTAACTCTCCGAATGATCCTTTAAACTTACTATAACCTTTCAAAGTGCCTTATCTTTACGAGCAGGAGTTTTAAATGGTGATAAAAGTTCCTAGTGATGTTTTCCTCTTTACAGTTATTCACAAAGCTGCTGAGAGCAACCTTTACTGAGAGAACTCCCCAGTTATGAGAAGGTGGAAAATCATAATGTAAAATGACATATAAATTTAAAAAACAAACATTTCTTAAATTTGAAATAAAATGAAAAAAATAAGTGTAATTAAAAGTGGACTGTGTAGAGTTAGGAGCTACTTTTAGTGCTGAAATGCTTTGTGAATCACTCATAGACAAAAAAACCCCTCCTGAACATCCTGCAGTTAGTTTTTAGTACTTTCTCCTAACTCAGCCAGTTAGGAACTACTTTTAGCATCAGGATGTTTGGCGAAGACGGCCCCTGCTTCTACAAGCAGCTCCTGCAGCTCTGCCTTCACACTGCCATCTAGTGGCCCAGAGTTGTACTCACATCTTTACTTGGATGTGTCATCCTCCATGTTTTTTTTATCACAGGCATTATTTTTGCTCCTTATTCGAAGAGCCTGAAGTCAGAGTGTATCGGGTGTGATATCATTGTTTCTTTCCCGTATTTAAACCATATGACAGATGTTTGAACAGATGAAAGCGATCACTGTCTGTGCAATAATTTGGTCTGTTTCAACCCACAGCCATTCCCCTGACTGCATATGGACCAATGGCAGCAGCTGCAGCAGCAGCAGTAGTTCGAGGTGTGTGTGTACGTAGTGTGAAACATGCAGAGACAATGAATGTGTGTGCTTGTGTATATACTTGAATGCTCGCCTCAGGTAGAATGTGTGTACACAATGTCCTGCTTGGACAAATAAAAGAATATTTTTAGACCCGTGTGTGTGTGTGTGTGTGTGTGTGTGTGTGAAGCCCTCTAGTGTTGAAGCCTGACCTGTCTCCTCTCTTTCTCTCCCTCTCAGGCTCCACCCCTTCACGCACAGCTGGTTTCCTGGGAACCAGCAGCCCCGGACCAATGGCTGATCTGTATGCCGCAGCCAACCAGGACTCAGGAGTCAGCAGCTACATCAGCGCCGCTAGCCCCGCCCCCAGCACAGGGTTCGGCCACGGCCTAGGGGTAGGTCTCACACACACACACACACCCTCCTTGCAGACCCCCCCCCACACACACACACACTTGAATACACGCATGGACGCACATATTATTCACTAATAAAAAGTGTATCTGCTCTCTCCTTGTGTGTCCTCAGGGTCCTCTGATTGCTACTGCGTTCACTAATGGTTACCACTGAGATGGCTCACATCACTGAGACGGGAGGGCTTCTCCTCTGCTGATGAGCCAATCAAAATGCTGGCTGCCCACTGATGGCACAACCTGATTGGCTGGCCACAGGCTCCACCGGGCTCCCCTGGCTGCCTGTGGCTCCACCCACCGACTGAATATCTTTTTAAACCCTGAACTCCGTTTTGCTGTACTAATCTCACTTCAACATAACGTCCCCCCCTTCTCTCCTCTTTTGTCCTCATGTAGTCTAATAACTAGATCCACCCCCTCCAGTTATCCATGATTTTTCTTTTGAAGCTGAGAAAAGAAAACAGCGGAAAAAAAAAAGATCTCTGAGGAAACGTTTGTCATCTTTGACAAAGGCACAGAGGACAATTTTAGTTTTTTTTATTATTATTTTATTATTTTATTTCAATGTGATACGTCGTTTCATCATGAAATCCTTCAAAGCTGTAAGTGATGTGAACAGAGAGAGAGATGCGAGATGGGTCTTTGTCCAAAAACCATTTTTAACAAAGGAAGAACAAATCCAACAAAGTCCTTTTTTTTAAAAACTCAAGCATCACAGAAACACGAAAAACAAAAAAACAACCTAAAATGTATATTTTGGTAGTCTTTAAAAACAAAACCTTTGTAATATTGTTATTAATATTGACATAATGATAATCTGTAAGGTATTTTATTCTGTAATTGGTTTTAAAGCAATGTTTTTATGTCTTCCTGTAAGATATTGTACATAGACGTCGGGGTGAGGGGGGTGGGAGGGGGGGTGGAGGGGTTACTGAACCGGCTGGCATGTTATTGGTTGGTTTGGAAAGGGTTAAACAGCGATTTGACTGGATGTCATCTGCTACCACATGTGGTCATCTCACTACTTTTCATGAGTACGCATACAGTATATGTGTACGTTGTCGGCCAGTCTGCTCCGCTCGACAGCAGCTGTCGAGGAACAAAACTTCCAGGAGCTCGTCTGACACGTTCGTTCAGTTAAACAACACTTGTGTTACAAAGTCATCACCTTGTTCGCTTTGCTTCTTGAAAAAGCAACTTCGACGCCATCGTTTGAGCACCACAACGAACCCAGATTTCTCGCATCTTCATGAAATCGTACTTCAGATTAAGGCGATGGATCTGCGGAAGAATCACAGCCGTAAACAGGAGGAATCAGGGGTCTGGGGACGGGAGGGGGTGGGGGTTGACTTGACTTCCTCTTTTTTGAAAATATTATATATATTTTTTTGCGCGATTCACTTCTTAATGTTTTTGTTTATTATTGTTTTCTCTTTTTTTTAAAAAACAAACAAACAAACAAATTCTTTTATGCGGTGTTCTCCACCGTGAAAACAAATGAAGGACATTCTCAGAGAAGCAATTGTAGAAAAACATCACAATCATGTTCTGTCTTCTTATCACTATTGAAGGTGCACGTGATTGCGTCTGAGTGTGTGTGAGTGAATGTTTGTGCGCATACATCAAGGTGTAATATGGAACTACTTTTGGCAGCGAAGGAGCATTTCGATTGCCAGTTTTTTTGGTACTGAAAAAAGAAAAAAAAAAGATCACCCTGTTCCATTTTGGCTCATCTGCTCCTCTCCCCTGCCTCCCTCCCATTTCATATTTAGTTCTAATAAATTTGAGCTCCTCTGGAAGCGACATATTATTGTTTATATACAGTTGCTGCTCCGTGTAGTGGTGAACAGAGGGGGGTTTAGGCAGGGAACCAGAAATGGAACAGGGTCTCGCTCCCAGTCGGCCCTGATACGGGACCTCAGTGCGGGCGATGCTGGCTGACAGGAAAAGTAAAAAAAGCTGGAGCAAATTCAACATTTGCAGAAACAAGCGGCCTGTTTGTTCAGCCTTCTTGCTGCAGCCTGTTTGATGTTCAGCACAGCAGAAAACTTCCTGCTCTGGCCAGTAGCTCCTCTGTCAGGCCGCCTGGGACACGACATAAAACTACTGCTGGACACCAACACTGTAACTTTTTAACTTACAATAAAGCAATAAGTTATTTTTTACCTTACAAATGAAAATAGTACTATTATTGGTAATAGCAGACGGCGTGTGGATAATTCTGCGGCATTAAGACTTATTTTCAGAAAAAAAAAAAGAAACTATATTTTTCTGTTTTGAGATCTTGTTCCCCTTGTATATTGATTTTAATGATGTCTTTTGTTGTGTTGACGTAAGGAAAAGGGCCAATGCTTTGGATGGAGCTTGTAGCTCTACATGAGCTCAGTTAAAGTTTAAGATTTGGGCTGTCCCCCGCCGAGCTTTACAGCAATGCTTTTCTTTTTTCCTTGTTTTATTTTTCTGATAATTTCAATTTTAAAATCCTAATAAATTATTCTAAAGCATTTGATTGTGATTTTTTTTTATTATTATACAGTTGACTATAGTAGTATATGTAGTATATGCAGCTGCACTGATGTCATACCAGCCAAGGAATACAATCTTAGGTGCCCCTTTAAATTTTGTGTTTCTTTTACAAATGGTCTCTGTCTAAATTAATCCAACTTAAAGACCCCCTCTGTAGGATTGGACCATTTCTGAATTTGGAGTCTCCTGGTGGAAGTCCAAAAAAAGACGACACTCACCAAACAAAACTCTGGTCCCTTCTTGACCCGTCATGGTGCCATGACTTTTAGTTGTTAGTAGTAGTATTTGATGCCTCTGAGAACTGGGAGATGCCCATCATCTGTTTTTACACCTTCATTTCTCCATGTGTTAGGGCTCCTCGTATATACAGTATATCTTTGAAGATTCAGAAAAAAATAACTCACATCAAATCAAATGTTAAACCATACAGGATCATTTTCTTACAATAATATTAGAGGTATTATATAAAAGCTACCTAAAGGAGAACCAGTTTGCCACGTGCATCCTACAGCTTCAGCAGCTTTAAATTGAATCGTGACAGTCCATACACACAATAAGAGAGACGTACATTGTACTTTTGTACAGTAATTGCTGCCCTCAGTTAACAACAATCATGCTCAGTAATTGGCACTGAAATGTTGCTGAGGATCATTTTCATGCATCAGTATGTTGTGTGTTCCTGTGAAGTGCCAGCAGTGGTAAACAGAGTCTGATCCCTTACACTTCATCTCCGGGCAGCATCCTGGATGGAGGCCAGCGGGGTTAGTGATCCTCTCTCGCCTATCTCCTGCTCCCTCTCGCCCCCACAAACCTCATTTTTTCCCAGGCTTTGAAGGAAGACCTCCAACACACAACACACTGATTAGACTGATCAAGAAGACTTCTGAATGCTTTCAAAGATTTTCTAGTTAAAAGGTGGACTTCAGCTCTTCAGTTGGATTTCTATCACTGCAACTTTTCTCCCTTTCTAATTTGTGTGTTTTTTCACCCCTTCACTGTGTTTCATTGCCGTGAAACACAATGGCTCTCGGACTTAATTCACAAGTGAAAAGTTCCCTGAGTGGGAGCGCATTTTTGGATGGCGGTTCTATAGAGGAACAGGAACCTCCTCCCCCACTCCGTAACTACCTTTGTTTGACTATTTTCACCTGCTTTTGTCCTGCATACCCCGTCAACATTGTGGCCCTGGTCTTCTCCATCATGGTGAGCATGCACTGTACAGTATATCATCCTATGGTGTGCAGTTGTTCTGCTGTCTGTCACGGTGTTTGGTGTGTTTCCATCAAAGTGTTCTGACGTGTTGTGTGGTGAGTAGATGGTTTGAACACTAAGGTGTAACCCAGTCACACACACCTGTTCTGCCCATCAGACAAACCCATCTGATCTTCTATTTTGTGAAATGAGACAAATTGTCCATGTTGGAAACTGATACAAACACTTAGTCACAGCCAAATACAAACCAGACTGTCAGTACAGGCGATCTGTCTTTTAGAGACATTTTAAAATACACATTGTAGTATACGTTACACAGTGTGACCGGGTCCCTGCAAAACATATTAGAAAGCTTTAAATAAATGATCTGCAGTAAAGGCAGTAATTGGCCTTTTCATTTCCGGGACTGATCAAATGCTCAGCACGTTTGTTTGTGTGACAGTTTTTAAAATAAAGTATACTGACATTTTTACAGTTTTTGTGTAAGAGTGACTTCTTATTCTCAGTCGAGGAACAGTTATGATCACGGTGACTATGACGGGTCGAGGCGGCTGGGCAGGAACGCTCTCTATGTTGCCATTGCCTCCATCATCATCGGCCTTCTCCTCATCGCCATCACCTGCATCGTTCATTTTACCACTGTAAGACACGCACCTCTGACATTATGCTCCATGATCACTACAGTGTGGTTATTTTATCTGTAAATGGCATATAAATTTAAGAAAATGTACCAAATATGTGACAAAATTATATTAACTGGGACAGAAGATTTTATGTCTACACCCACAAACACCTTTTCCCAGGTGTTATCCGCAGTGTTTCTGAATATCACAATGTTGTTTGACATCTATTTATATTTGATATCCCTGCATATTTATTGTTGGAAAAAAAAAGACCATGATCAAAAGTAGTTAAAGTTAGTTGCCTATTTAAACTCAGCGCAAGAGCTTTTCAGTATTTAATTATAAAGAGAATAATTATATTTTTCCAAAATCTCCCTCTGTGGCGCAGCTCCAAAGGGTTCAATATTGAATAAATAAAAAATACCTTATGAAATAAATAATCATGTGAATAAACTGAGTAGAATATCTAAATGATGAATTATTTGTGAAATAACGGAAAAAATTATCAAAATGTAAACCCTTATTATGATATGCTAGTTCATTATTCATTTCCATGATAACAGCATTTACTGGATACTAATTATTCATTTTTTCACAGACACTTTTATCCTGAAATGCTCATTTCAAACATCTTTCTTTTTTTTTACACTGAGATTTTTCAGACTTTTATTTCATGTCAAACCTTGCTCAAGCTACCTGGCTAACTAACAAGTGGCTAAATCTGGAAGCTGTCAGTCTTGCTAATTTAATGTTAAACACTTTGGTGTTCCACACAAAGCTGGGCAGCATATTTTGTGTCAAAACTCGTGACACACGATGTAAAATGTAGCACAGAGGTGAAAGAGAAAGTATAATCGCAAATGAAACATGTTGAATGTTGGAAGATTTAATAATTACACAATATAAAATGATTCTGTGCAACAGTAAACAGAGTCGGCTGTGTTTTACAGTATAATGAATATGTGTCATCTAAAATATGTTCTGTACTGTGAGAGTCATTTGTTTAATGAACTTCTGTTTGTGTTTCAGATGGATTTTTAGTTAGTGCTGCGGAGTTGCACGAGGAGAGATGAGACACTTGAACAGAAAACTGTGGATGGTGATGTCTAAATGGGCTCAGGCGGTTGGTTTATCCTGAACCGCCTGAACTTTTCATGTTTACTGTTCTTCATATGGACAATCACAGACTGTGAAACCTGGGGAATGTAAATATTTCAGCGATTATTGTCACTGATGCTTTGAATTAAAATGGCAGCTTCGTATGAATGTGTAGGGAATCTATGGTTTACAGCAAGTCTTTGTTAGGCTGTGACCCCCAGTGTGAGAAATGTATTAACACTGTTGTTTTTGCTCAAAATGTTGCAAGCGCTATAATTATGACAATAAACTGTATCTTTATCCATAAAAATGACACCTTTGGTTAACAAAAGTACTTTATAAATGATATTATTATTATTAGTTGTTGTTAGTTAGTTAGTTAGTTAGTTGTTAGTTATTAATACTACTGGATATACTACTGGATATATTTACAACTATTACATTTATATTCTCTATTATATATTATTATAATGTGTCTGTCATTGGTAATAATTTTGGTATGTATAGTACAGCTTGTTTTTTTTTGTCATCTGTAACAACAGACAATTTACAATGTTTTTCACTGTAACAGAAAACTCCTAATTAGCTGTAGATTCACTTCTTCATCATCTCCTGCTGTACATCAAGCTGAATTACAGTATAAATAAACTTTTGTTTACTTTGTTCTGTGGGTCCTGTTTTACTACAAAAGAACGCTTAATTGATATTACACTTACAAACGTGTTCAGTTTCTTTTGT
This sequence comes from Scortum barcoo, assembly GCA_023238725.1. Classification (NCBI taxonomy): domain Eukaryota; kingdom Metazoa; phylum Chordata; class Actinopteri; order Centrarchiformes; family Terapontidae; genus Scortum; species Scortum barcoo. Next base: position 21,823,637 of record CM041537.1, read on the forward strand.
GGCTCTGAAGGAAGCTTTTTCAAGTGAGACTATGTGACCCTTAAAAGAGGAAATAACACATTTTTCCACTAGCCAACCTTGGTTAGATAAATTAATTTTACCAACTTTAATAATCTTCCCTACTTGTGCTACTCATATAGCAGATTTTAGCATGAACATTAATTAATTGCCACTTGTGGCAGCAGCTCAGCAAAACTTTCAAAGTCTCACTTTAAAGTAAAAAAAAAAAAAAAAAACCTTTTACAAAGCCAACAGGGAATATTTCACATATTGAGTTAATTGTTACTGGCAGAATTAGGCTAATCCTGCTGTCATGTTATCTTACTATAGTGCCACACTGACGCCATGGCTCCAGACTGTGCCACATAAGGCTTCAAAGCCATCACGTAAAAGTAAAGACAAACCTAAAGATCATATTACATGTCTTTGAGAGTCTCTAAACCTGTTGCCTATTGGACCCTCACAGCCCATCTCTCTTTTTAATCTTTTACCCTTTGAAATGTGTTTAAAAAGAGGACTGAATGCACAATTATTGGACTACTGTAGAGAAGCACACTGAGGCTTCTTTCTTTTTTAACTTGGAAACCTCCTTGGACCCTAAACGTTGATCCGCCTTGCTGTGAAATGTTCTTGTACTCTGATATGTCATAGTATATCCCCAACTAAATATAGAAAATTTCCCCTCGGTGCCACAGGTCGCCCAGTGTGTCACATGGTCAAGCAGCACTGACCCTGTTGCGAGGTAACTGAAACAGTTACCTCGGTGAAACATGTGAAAACGTGTCACAAAAGGTGGGAGGAAATACAGCGATGATCACGCGGGTTCAAGCGGGAGCGACCCGATCCCGTGTGTCAGCTTCACCGCAGACCTCATCTCAGCCTTTTCATTGTTGCTGCTGAACAACACTTTCAGGCTGTTTTTGCACATCTATTTCCACCGAGCATATACACAAATGATGCACACACGCCACGCGCAAAACGAAACGAAACGCACTGTTTGCGTTTTCACTTTTGATGTGAACCAATCTTCTGCATGTAGGTGTAATTCAAAGCAGTGCTACTGATGCAATAGGCCTGCTGCCAAGTTTCAGCTGTTATTTTACTGCACTTGGACAAATTAGTTTTGGCAGTAATCTTGAACCATTATCTCCTATTACTTGAAAGAGAAGTGTAGCGTGTTTGTAGTGCCACCTCTTTGATGTCACACCAAAGCAAAACCAGACAGAACGAGATGAAAAATGAAATGAGTGCAGGGATTAGACGACTTGAAAGCACTTAGTAAGATTATCTAGGGATCAAGGTAGACTTTGTGACAGGAAACTGATTACCTTCCTCCATAATTAAACTCCTTTGTATTGAAAATCCACACGAACACCATTAATTAATACAGTTTTCATTCAATTTTTCATGCCACGTTATAAAGAGATGCTGATTTCCAGCTTTGCGAGACAACTGCTTTTTTTTAATACATATGTCTGTACCAGAATATTGAATTATGTTCCTTTCCAGCTCGCATTCACAGCATCGAGTCACCTGAAGCCGTGCCGTTGTATTGCTAGCTGCACTACAGCCAATACATTTGGAGAGCCCTCAGTGACTCACATGAAGTACTCATAAATAGGCCACTCAAACCAGCTGCTTCCATTAGCGCCAGATAGGGCCTCCATGCATACGGATCCCATGACACATTCCTCCCTGGGAGCAGCGGTTTGATCCGGTTTGAATAAATGAAAGAGGAGAGAGAAAGGAGGAACTGTGGGAATAAACATAAATGTGCATTCAGGTATCAGATACCCCCCCAAAAAAGGTAAATGATCCACTTTTCTATGCTGACAGAACATCCTCTTTAATGTTGTTTTATTTTGTTAGCATTGGTTTTGTCTCAGTTTTACCAAAGGCGCATTAATTGGAAATTTGGGGGCAGAGGAGCGAACTGTGGACGCATCACTGTCAATTATCATCTTATACAGTTGATGGGCAAATGTGTTAGTTGCCCCTTTACACATTCAGCAGAAACATTAATATTCATTTGAAGTTGTGTTTGTGTCCACCTCAAAAATGTAAATCTAATATTTGCCCTCTTTTTAGCTCTGTTTTTGGTCTCCACCATTTTTCTAATATAAATGTCTGGTTCTTTAATAAATCATCAGTTAGCTGCCAAATTTGTCTTTCTGCAGCGTGGTGCTCGGTAAGTAACACACGGAGGCTTTTAGGAGTTTCTTTGCAGCCTGTATCTTGAAGCAACGCTGATGAAAGCTGCGAGAGTAAACCAAAACAGTAGAGGACCTGAAAAACAAAAACAATAAGCTGGAAGACGATAAAATGCTCCGTAGAGGTACAGAGTTGGGCGATAATGTGATCCATCATTAATAGAAAAATATGCATTATAGCAGCTTTAAAGTCAACAACTAAGATTTCTGTGGGGTGTGTTCGCTGCAGTGTGGTGATTACAGATAAACCTTGTTGTGACATTTGTGATTAAAAATGGGGCCAACAGGGAAACTCGTTTGTTGTTGTTGATGCAGTGAATACCTTTGATAGTCATTTGACAAAACTGTCATCGTATATTTGTAGCTGTCTGTCACCGAGATGCTTTTTACTCTGTTCGTAAATGTCTTAACACAGCATTTTGACGCCCACGTCTACACTGCTATTGCTTATGTCGAGCCATATCTTTATCCACTTGAAGCGGTGCCCACTACTGATATTATAGGCGCTAATGGCAGTTTGCTGGATGGTTGTCAGGAGCGATCTGATTATTGTGTTGCATCATGTAAAAGAATTTCATTAGTCTTGATGTGCTATGAAAAATGGAACCATAATAATACCATAATAAATGACTAAATAATTTATTGCTGTTTACAGATACAGAATATGGATCGTCTGATTTACTGAGCATACACTGAGCAGCCAGTCAGTGATAAACTGCTGATGGCCGGCAAACTTTTCCATTGATTAATAGAACAAAAATAAAGGAATTCATTGAGAACATTCAGTGTATTTTGCATTTAAATGAGAAATAAGAAGCACTGTTGGTATGTTTTCAATAAAAAAAAAAAAAGCCTTTGCTATACCTTGGTTTTACCTTAAATAACAAGCCTTTTGTTATGACAGTTGATAATTAGAAATCATTGTATCCCAAAGAGGAACCTGTAAGAAATATTCTGTTTTGACATGCTGCAATTTGTCTTCAGAGTGAAAGAAATGACCTTTGAAAACACACGTGGTGGAGAAATGATTGTCAGAAACTGGGTCAGAACTGTGGCTCGCGCACACTAGAAAATATGGATGATTCATCTTGTAGTGTATCTTGTCATCACACCAATAATGTCTCTTCACATTTGCTTTATGGGGATATATATATATAGAGAGAGTATACCATGCATCACGTGTGGTCTGTTTCAAATAGCTTGGACTGAACGTGCTCAGCTGGCCTGTACTCCTGCTGCCGACAACACACTCCTGCCTGCCACGTAATCGACTACACTCCCGACAACCGAAGACTTTACTGAACTCAAAAATGCATCCACTCCGAAATGTGTTGTTTTTTTTGTGAATAACATGTCCTGCAGTTGTTTAGTTCTATTCTGAAACGTTCTGCTCATCAGCTTTACATGTGTGGGTGCGTTTCAGCTGGAGGAGTCGTTCCCAGCAGCCACTGATACGTGCATGACAGCGATGTGTGGTGTGCTCTGGGAGATTACAAACACAGCGGTGTGAAGGCGACCGGGCTCGTCGTGAGGATGAGACACGAACGGAAAACAACGGATTTGTTCGCCGTCGCGGCTGTAATTAGAGAACGCTTGTTCTTAAAAGACATGTGGCGAGATGTTTTCATTAAAGGTTTATGTTCACATTTAGTCAGTCAGTAGATTGTACACAGATGTTACCGCCGGTTCATTTTAGGTTTCATATGATGTGTTTCCCAACATGTAAGAGTAAATCTCTGGGATTTCCAAGAGAAATCTGGGCATTATAAATGCTGAGGTCAAATGAATCACAACTGTCTTCTAATGTTAGTCAAAATGAATAAATACATGCATAAATAATAGAGATATTATTATTATTTTTGTATTTACAGACAAAATCGACACAGAATTGCATGAATATGAAAATCTAGTCAAGACGGGGATGATGTTGTGTGAGTGTATTTTAGGTTTCACCGAAGATGGGGAAGTAAAAAATATATCAGAAACACACTGACACATTCATATTAATGAAAGGCAGAAATCTGACTCAGAATATCATTAAGAAACAAATTATTCAAGACAGAGGTGTAACAGACATTTTGTCTTCAGAAATGGAAAATGAATATTAGACGTTCCTTTGACTGTTTTGTTGACTGACAGCTCTTTTACATAACAATAATAATGAAAAAAGTTGCTCAACTATAAGTGACTCATCTCTCAACACAAGTCTCAAATTATGTAATTTGAGGATAGCAGGTTTCAAGACTGTGAATCTTTTTTTTTGTGAAAGCAGCAACATTGCTCAGCAGATTTGTATTTATGCTGAAGTACTTGCTGTCTCTGGAAAACTTTATCTTCTCCATAAGCTGTCAAACTGCCCAACATAAAGCAGCTGGTGCTCTTCAAGAAAAAAAACTTACAGAGTTGATCTTTCATGCCTCTGCCTGTATTGTTTTCTGCAGTCTTAGCTGCATCTGTCTAAATCTGGCAGCAGAATAAGAGTAAAGAAAGGTTTCCCTCCCACATGTCCTCAGCGATTTTAATTTTCTCTCCACAGGTGCATGAAATTTAGTTTCATGGCAGCCGGATGACAGATGAAAGTGTTAGAAGTCTTATTTTCTGCTGTTACAGGTGCGTACAGCTTTTTCCTCCTTTCCTTTCTTGGTCTTCTTCTGCCGTTTGCTGCTGGGAAGCCCCGCTTAGAGGAATGTGTGAGTCTGCCGTCACATTTTGGGAGCTAAGAGATGGTGAACGTCCTGCCTACGCACAGCCAAGGTGCCAATCTGTTTGGCATCTGCTCCGCTCTTAAAGTAATAACTGATTCTGATCCCAAATCCTGCCATTTTGAGCTGTATGTGTGTGTGTGTGTGTGATGTGTGTGACATGAACTGAGAGAGCCAGGGTGACGATTTCACAGGAAATGAGCATCAACGTACAACAACACATCCGTATCTGTCACATTTAGTCTAAACTCTGCTCATTTTAATGCTAACACAAGCTGTCCATGTCTGTGTTTCAGGATTATATTAACAGTTTGCAGTCTGATTGATAACTTTGCGATGACAGTACTTCAGTCTTTGCTGCACAGCCTCAGTCCCGATGCAAAGCTGCAGATTCTTGATTTTTTTTTTTTTCCTGTTATTCTACAAAGTTGTTTTCCAAAGTCAATTCAAAGTTACAGCCTGAGCTTGAACCTTGCCAGTAATAACATTTTCGGCCTGTAGAGGGGCCTCACGCAGAATTTTCCACGTCGTCCCCAGCACCGACCCTGCCTTTCCAGTAAGTGAAACAGTAAACAGATATGGGTATAAATGAGCAGATTGTACATTCATGGTCTTCTGTGTCGTCACCGCGAAAGCCAAAGAGAAAAGTCAGAACAAATTACACCCACAAATACGACAAGGATGTTTTTATAGAACATTGTGCACAACATTGTTCGGTTAAATGAGGAAATTTGTCAAAAGAATCATCAGTCTTGACAGTGAGAAACTCTGAACAAAACACTGAACATGTTAATAGTTTGATGGAAGAAACCATCTGACTGCTTCAGCGAACACCATTCAATCTGAAAATAAATCAAACATTTTTTCATCAGTCTCTCGGTTGATGGAATGCATTAAATTGTATAAACCTCCTCAGTTTCCTGCATCTATATTTAGTTTAGTCTCTAGACATAATGCAGCCTTGCTCTGTCAATTACCAAAGTCAGCCACAATACACAGCAAAATTAGATTTCACCTGCACCTGAAACATTACTAATCCTATTATTTTCTGAAAGATGATTGAACTTTGGTATAAATTTGGATTAAATTCACTGACTTTTCATTGACAATATTTTTCTCTGGTTCTCTCCCGCTTGCGCAACAGCCAGATGTAGTCTCACGGCCTTACACAGAGCACATACTGTTGTGTCATTCCCCCCCCACCCTGCCGAAATAACTCAGAAGTAGGAACAAAATAAGATCCCATGAGAGACGTCATTGTGACTGACAAAGAAGGATCACCAGTCTACCGCAGAAACCTCAGATGAAAACAAACGAGAGTTTTTATTTGCAACAGAACACACTCACTTCTGTGTGGGCATACTCTACAGTCCTCCAGTGCTACAAAACTAATTGTTCCACTCTGCTTTGTCTGCTGCTTTTCAGTCTTGGAGACGTCTCTATGCTGAGAGCATATTGCAATGTGACTTACTGGAAACCTTGTCACAGTGATGATTTTGCAGTTTTGCATCTTGGATTTAAAACAGACTTTAGACAGGCTCCTGTAATTACTTCACAAAGTCATATTGCATGCTTTGAAGACGTGCAATATACTATTACTCCCAGTCAGTTATTTAACATGTAAAACCTCCCATCACGTGTTATAAATGCTCTCCCTCATGGGTCTCAGGACTATCAAACCCTCAAGGGAACATCATTAGAAATGGGAATGGCATCAGGATGGAAGAAACAAGAAGACGACTTGGACAGACAAGAAAAAGTTCAATTTTGGAAATTGTACAGATTTGCTTGGTGCTATTATAAGAAAAACACTCCCCTTCATTGAGCCTTAATTTGGGTTCCTCTCATTATAGCTGAGCGTGCCTCCTTCTGTTCCCAGTTGAAATAATTTGTTTGGCTGTACTCTGCACTGCGATGCGAGGCGGAAGTCATTGTTTTGTCTGACAGGCGGCTTTGCTTGTTCTCTGTAACAACCCCCCACCCCCCCCCACTCCTGTCTGCAGCAGCAGCCCTGTGTAATTACATCCAAACCGTTCCCCTTTCCCCTACTACGCTTGATATCACTGCTGACATCCACTAACACAGCCCCTCTCTCTCTCTCTCTCTCATTCTCTCTCTCTCTCTCTCTCTCTCTCTCTTTGCTATTGGAGGGCTCTCTCACAAGCAAATGTGCAGTCCTGCCTCGTCTTCACTTGTGTGTGTGTGTGTGTGTGTGCTGCAGCGGAGCAGATGGAGATGGTAAGGAAGCGGGGGGAGACAGAAGCAGAGATGAGAGAAAGGGAAAGAGCACAGTAGGCAGCTGAAGAGGAGACAGGAATGGAGAAAGGAGGATGACTGAATTATGCAGTTGGATATTTATTCAGAAGACAAACTGCAGGCTGAGTCTGTCGGGTAAGTGAGCAACTGGTACAAATCCAAGACTTTACTCTGGCATGTGGCGGCACGTGCAATTCAGAAAGTCTTAGCATCTCCGTGAGCCGAAGTTCACAACCAAAACAACATGAAAGATGCTTTTCCACAGGACTGGAGGCAACCCGCAGCTCTTAAAATGGGACACAATTAGAGGCTGACCGAAGCAACAACACACAGAGGAGGTCTCTGTTTGTGGCCGCTGCATCCTCACACTCTCAGGGGAAGTTTTTGAATTGTTTGCGGGGAATAACAATCCTCCTTAATCCCCTAAGAGTGAACGATCGGAGGCTCCCTTCCACCCGGGGCTTGAAGGCTGCGCCAAAGCCAGATCAAGCACTCTGACTTTATCAAATCCACCTGTCACACCCTGTGGGCAGCCAGGTCTCACTGAGGCAGGGGAGTCTGATGAACAGATCACACTGACTGATAAGAGGTGTGTGTGTGTGCGTGATAGTGCCGTCACTTGCATGCAGATGTTGATTTTTAAAAAAAATTTAAGTAAGGAGGGGTTTCCTAACAATTCTTGGACCTTTTTGTGTGTGGCAGCAGTGTTTAAGCTAGACAGAGAAACAGATTAAAGATTCACTGATAAGACGTGAGAGATTCAGGTGAGTCAAGTGAATAATTCAGCTGGGGTTAAATCCTTGTGATTCACAAGCTTTGCAGAGGAGTTTTTCTCATGGGAAGGGGCTGCGCTCATGCTATCTACCACCTATTTAAGAAAGCAGAGTATTCTGAGCATTCCTGAGCTTAAAGGATTTTTTCTTTTTGTACATTAAGGCCAATAAAACTTCCCATCATCTCATCTGTGTTAGATGTTCAGATACAAACTGTTGCCTTGACTAACATGATCAGCAATTCCACATTACATGGTTAACTGTCCTGAATTTCATCCAACATCATTGTGTGTCACCTTTTCACGGCTTTAATGGTGACAGTAAAAAAAAGTAAAGGACAGGTGTTGAAGTTTTTTCGGTCAGCAGAATCTGCATAAAGACTCTCGGCAAAGGTACAGAATGCATGTTACAATAAAATCTTTGATCAATTCTCAGAATACATCATACTTTTTCTAATTTTTTTATTTCTATTTTCTGAATCTACCTGGTCACAAATATGGTAACTCAGTGAGTATTTTTATGTTTGGATGTTTGTATGAATTCAAAAGAATTAGACTCATTAAGCACTCTCCAGGTAAATACTATTCACTCACTGCTGCACAAGTTCATTGTTAACAATTCACATTACAAGTGCTATTCCAATGTAAATTTATGGATATGCTAATTTACCAAATGGGAAAATAATGGGAGTGAATTTTAAATCTAGTTCCTGATGTAGTGCATCTTTATTAGCATATGGGCTGTCTGCACTGCAGATGTTAATGTGAAGGATTATAAAGAAAGATCGAAAGAAAGCACATCGAGTATGCAGACATGTGTGTGGAAGGGTGGGATAGGCCACGTGAAACAAAAGCAGTGCAGCATCTCATCTGAAGCGAATTTGGGCTAATTTTAGTGAATCAAACTGAGCAGTGCAAAGCACAGTCGCATTTTCAGTGTGTTGCTGAAAGTTGCAGCGCACCAGGGGTGCAGGTGGGAACGAGGATGGGATTAGGATGAATCCATTATCGTACCTTATCAGTGAGTGTCTTAGGAATTGATTTTGGGGTAGTAACCTACTAATCATAGACAATGATGTTAATTCTTTAAAAGCAGTACATACTGACAGTTGTGGTAATAGAGTGCAGATCAGCATCTTTAAAGAGGAAGCACATTCTTGTGTGTGACATGCAGAGCTGTGTGAACGTAGCAGCGGCCTAAAAGTGGATGAGTAAAATGTAACAAAGCTAACCACAGAGGATCTGGAGCGCAGAGTGCTTTGAAAATGCACATTACTCAAATTACAAACTGCACACGGAGCAAATTATCTGCTGCCTATGGATGGCTGTTTGTAGCCTACAAGAGATGCTGCTAAGAATCAGCCGGTCATCTATACCATCATGACCGGATTTATCTGTTTGGGGGCCATGGGGCAAGAAGTTGATGATGGAAGCACACTGAACCCTCCTCACATACAATCGTCTGTGAAATGTGCACGTTCCCTCTAGCCTCCAAGTTCTCATTACTTTCAGGACAACCATTAGTGATTTGTGTTACTTTGTTGTAATTTGATTCAACACAATTTTATGATGAATATGCATCATGAGAGCATAATACATAGCTAAATAAAAAAAAAAAAGCTAAAAAGCTAAGTGGTGAAACAAAATGCCCACAAAATTAGCCAATAATGGCCAATACAAATGATCAAAATACCAAAATAAAACGACAAACGCCTGGGGCGCCTTTTGGCAATCCAGTCATACCAATCATATGTTAACCATTTTCCGGTTTTCATTCCAAGTACAAAAACCCTGCCCCTGATTAGTAAGTCAAGCAGTGGGGGAAAACTCATTAGCAAAATCACCTGCTGTGGTCAGTTGGAATGAAAACCTGCATGCTGTTGTAGTGTTCTTATAATCAGAATAAGTGTGAAAGTGTAGTTATATTCATAGGCCAACATGATATGAGGAAAATCTGTGTCATAACATTGTGAAATATTCTGTTAACTTTTTTTTAAATGTTCTGCCCCATAAAGGCTGTGATTGGTTGTTTACAAAGTAACACTGATGATCAACTTTCATAAAACATTAAACATGATTCAGTAAGACACCCAATGTATGTAGCTAAGTAGCTAGCAAGCCAAGCTATCACTGTCTGGCTTCTGTCTGACTGCTTCCTCTTCAGCTAAATGTTTAACTGCTTAGTGGGGGCTGGGCTTATTTAAAAATATGAATAATTTGCATGGCACTGGGCCCAATTGTCAAGCAGCTTGCTGGGAAAACTCCCTGTGCTCCTGATGTCCAGTTTGAATGCTTGTCAGAGCAAAATCATCACAGTGCCAGAGTCATTTGACAGAGGCAGCCACCTTGTAATTGCTCCGCATGCTAAATGTAAATGCATGACACGTGTAAATAAAACGATTTGTCTTTAGAGGTGTGTTTATCTGCATGTTCACAGTGCAGGAGACACTGGAGCACATCACGATGATGGCACTGTCTGTGCGTTAAGATGTGTCCGATTATTGAAGAATTTCAATCATGACCTGATCTCTCTTTTCTCACCACACCAGCTCAGATGTGCCATGTGAAACATCAATGACGCAGTTATGTCGCTGAGCACTTCATGAATGTTGATATGTTATAAATACTGATGCGTTAAATGAGTGACACAAAGCTTATTCCTCTTTCACATCTCACGCTCTGCTTGTGTTAAATTACCTCTAATTGGTCTGTTTGTTTCCTTACAGACACTGGTAGACATTCACTGGAATCGTAAGCTGTGTTTTGATGTGAAATCAACAGAAAGTGCTGCGCGGCTCATCTGTATGGCGGAATGGCGGAGTGTCACCCTGAAGAAGCTAAAAAGAAAAATGGTGCCTTGAGGAGTAAACATTCATCTCTGCAGCGCGAGGTGCAGGCAGACTTTCCTGCTGTTGTCTAATCTAAATATTCAGCAAAACACTATCGTGCATCGTGCCAAGGAACACTCCCCTTTTGCAGTGACAATACATATTGATTTTTTCGTCTCACTATAACTAAGTATATACCTATATATTCAACTATATGATGGGAATACAGTAAATTAAGTTTGTCTGTGGACATGAGTATTCCAAATCCTATGGAATCAAGCTTCTACAAATAAGCCTTAAATCAAGACATTGCTCAGTGGTGCTCAGTGGCTCATTCCAAGTAAATACATCATGGAACCAACGTAAAGTCCAAAATTGCAGTTTCCTGACACTGGATGCTGCAGTCCAACCTTCATCATGGAATCTGAGGAGGGCGTGACAGGACTGTCCACAGCTGCTTTGGTGGCCATCGCCTGCAACACATTTGTTGCCATCCTCCTCCTCCTTCTCTGTCTAATCCTCTACAGAGCCTGCAGGGTCCCCTCCAGCCCAGAGAGGCTCCCGGTCCTGGCTCCCAGTGAAGGAGAAACCCAGCAGATGAACGAGCACAAGTACCTGTTGACCTCCTGACTGCAGAGGGATGAGTCAAATGTAGCAACGAGCGATGGCCTCAGAGCACTCCTCCACAGGAGAGGGGGCTGGGGGGAGCACTGGTGACTGACTGCGAGCAATAATCACGCCTGTCCTCCACAGCTTTTAAAGCCAGCTGCCGATCTGATGGCAGAAATGGCAGAGCCTTACAGGGCGAGGAAACTATTTTTAAACAGCCATCACTTGTCAGATCTAGTCCCTGGTTTGAAATGCACGGAGGAATGCCGACGTTCAATACACACACACAAGCTGTAGAAAAAGGACACGACCACGAGGATGTATGCAGGTCACACAGAAACAGGAATGTTCAGCACACAAAGAGTGGCTGTTGTGTTGTTGGAGGTTTCTAAATATATCCCCTTATTTCATACTCTCTCCTGAAAAAACAAAAAGAGAAAACCAGTCTATTGCTGAGAACAGGGACTTGATCCTGTGTGGAGTGTGTGTGTCATTGTCACTCATAAATACCAGCAATCTGTGAGGCATAGCGCCTTGCTGAGGGCGTTATATAAGGACTAGAGAGGCTTAGTTGAGATTTGTGTCCTCTTCAACATGGCCCTCACACTGACATCTGCTTGTGGCTGTCCATGATGGCCCACTCACTCTGGACTGAAATCACGGATGCTCATGTACAGGAGGATTTGTCATATGGAATCCTACAGATCGCAAACACAGACTGCCCACGTCCCCCCTAACCACGAACAATCAATACTTAGGCATTTAACCTGTATCGCTTGTGCTGCAACTTCTGACTCAACAAGGCATGCTGTAGACTGTAGACAAAGAAGATGTTATGATGTGTATTTTAAACGTAACAATACCGTTTTAGGTGATGTCACAGTAAAGGAGCAGGAGAGGGTCACATTGGTGTTGCTCACAGGAAAACATGGCTGTTAAAATTACAACGAAAATGAAATGTAAAACTTTGAGGCACCCCAGTGGTAGAAATAAAAATTCAGAGAGAAAGGCAGAGATATACACTGCAGCATCCTCTCCCAGACTAACACAACCATAGATCTGATTTGAGGAAACTCAAAGAAATGCACTGAGAACAGTACATACTCTGCACCAATTTACACTGAGATGGGCTTGTTTTTCTACAAACAAAACCGCAGGTCATCAGATAAATTCTAATAGGTTATAATCACATAATTGCTGTATAGAATGCTCAGAAACTACTCAAAAACATTCTGACAATTTTAAGATGAAGAGGTGTGATTGTTCCTTTTAGGTTTATTATGTCATGTTTAAGAATATCAGGATCAAAGAACAAGAGAAATCAATTATAAAACACACAGAAACACTTTGTTACCTATTTCAGTCATTAAATTGAACCATGTTGGGATCTGTCGTAAGAGGAAACATTGAAAAGAGGAAGTTCACACCCCTCTGATATGGTTGTTGGAAGTAATTTCAGTAAAACAATGACAAGTTTATGTCAGCAACACAAGAGTCAATGGTGACAGAAAAAACTTCATTAAGTAGCTCCTGGAACTTACTGAACATCACATATTGATACTACATATAGTATCATATTGTATATAGCATATAATAATACACAAGGGTGGCAATACTATAGCTGTTGCAGTGAAACTGCGACCTTCAATACACGTGGCTGCAACAGTCGCCAAAATGCAACATAAACAAATCTGACAAACAGTGGAACAAACAGTTCTTTGAACAACACTGCAGTATGCTTATTACCGCAGTAATGAGGTAACTGTTGCAGCTGTATTCTCATTACTACCTCATGGCCACAATCATTTGTTACACATTGTCTGCTAAAATGAGGCGATTGAGCGGCCCTCTCTAACTAAACTTGTGGAGATGAAGTAATGAATCACACTTAAGGGAGAGAGTGCTGCATGTGTTCACAGGAAGATGTGCGGGGCGGACGAGCTCTCTGTAGTAGAACAAGAGAGAGAGAGTCAGGACACCGTGGGAGCATTTGATCCTGGCTGAGCGTTGAAGCACCGGGTGGTGGTCCTTTACTGAAGGACAAGATCATTAAGATGGAGAGGAATGGAGAAAAAGGCAAAATAAAGATGGACGCCGCCATGACTTAAAGCAAAGTTCTCCCCGTAGATGGGATATTAAAAGGCTCCTAGCTCATCCCTGGACGAGTGCCCAGGACGGCGTGTGCCAGCCAAGATAAGTCGTCTGGATACGGTCCATAAATGCTCAATCTATTACGCTAATTTATCTCCCCTTCACTTGCAGTAACTCCCCCTTCCTCACTTTTTAGCTTAATCAACTTGTACAATACGTACAAAATGGGTTTAATAAATCCCTGCAGAAGAGGTCAGTCAAGTCAATGGAATTTTAATGTTGCCTGTTTAATACGTATCAAGTACTACAGTATAAATAAATGCATTATTAATTAAATATGAATAATTTAATAACAGCTTAAGAGAGATCAGAAGAAAACATTTTTAATAAACATATATAAATTGTCTTCTTGTTATGTTGATGTTGTTTACTGTTGCACATGCTGAGCAAAAGAAGTGTGTTTTTTTTTTTTATGAATGAGAATAAAAGATAGTACCATGTGTTGAGAAGCCACGATGGCTGTGTTAAACTGTGCTCTGCTCGGGTTCCCTCAGCAGACTGAGGAGTTTCTCCATCTTGGCTACTTCCACCTCTGGACCCTTGGGTAGCTCCTGACCCTTTTTGCTCTACACACACACACACACACACACACACACACACACACACACACACACACACACACACACACACACAATAAAAAAAAGAGAGAGAGAATTCAGGTATAATTTGACCTCATGCTTACCAAGAGACCACATACCCTGCAGGCAGGCAGTTAACAAGAGGAAAGCACAACACAATCAGACAGAAATTGAAATGGATATAAGGGCAATAGTAGCAGAGTGGTTATACTACTCCATTATATAATAATTTCTTTCTGAAATGTGCTTTCAAGACGCTGCCTGAAGGGCGCCATTGCAAAGGGCAATTTCAAAGAGATCTTCCAAAGTTTGTGGTGTCTTATTATTACTGGAACATTAAATACTGCTGTGTGTATAGAGAAAGGACACTTAAGAGCTTTACAATATGGCTATTATTTATCCCGATGTGCTGCAGGAGTTCATTTCACTTCTGTTAGATGTTTAACAGGACTATCGTATCTCGTTAGAGACTTTTCTCAAACTGAGTTGGACTTTGATGAAAGAAGCCAAACACGCTCTTATAGTTCAACATAGCTTCACCTGATTTTAACCACCTTAATCAGTAAATAACATGTTTAAAGTGTGGGGAAATTAAGAGGCAACGTGCATCTCAGCTTGTACTATTGAATTAATGCAAGTGTTTCCATTTACATAATAATATTAGAACTTACTGGATAGACTCTACAAGTGGGATGCATTTTCATTTTTGGGAACAAAGAGGTATTAATTGTCTTGTGTAATTAATAATCGCATAGATAACAATTAGCATTTTTAGGTATGATTGTTTATATTAATAGAGGCAGGAGATTCTCAGGTTGATTTTCAGTCTTATCAGATATGCCCGTGTATCCTGCTATGATTTCACACTTTATATGTCTGCTGTGAAAAATGGCCTGATCTCATCAAGTTGTACTCATTGTGTGAAGTCTGCTCACACTGGAGAAATGACAACATAAAGGATAAACTACGTACTATGCACACTAAAATCTTCTATTTTTTCAGTGAGATGTTCCTGGACACTGCATTCCATAATGAAATAAATGATAGAAATACATAACCACAAAAAATTGGTTGTTGCTATTTGACAACAAAACACTAAGCTTTAATTTAATGTTGGTCTGTTCACCTTTTACTGTATGTTGCTAGTAAAAAATGCACATAATGTACATAATGTCAGTGTTGAAATTATATTACATTTCCTCTGTCAACACAGTTGAGCAAATAAGGCTTACTCTTCCTTTGAAGCTTGAAAAATGCATATCTGTATTTTGTGTGTGGCTATTTTGAAGTTTGAAATGGATACAGTGAGGGGGCTGTTCCAGACAGATAGACAGACGGACAGCTGTGCACCCTAAACGAATAAGCATCAACTCTCAAAGCAACATAATATCTCTGCCATGACGAATGGCTCAATAAAGCTTCCTCCACAATGGAGAGAAAGGCTGACTGGGCACAAGCCAGTACTTTAAATTAATAAAAATAAATGAAAACCATAAAAATTCATTATCTCTCTACATGTCAACTCGATGTCCTGATTTATTTTCCTAGTTCCTGTTTTTCCTTGCTGGTTTGCTTACCACAGCAGTAAAATCCCAGACTTGTTCTGCCTGTATAAAATTAATACGTACAGAAAGGAAGCTCTACCTGTGTGATATTTTTGTGTGTGCTCATTTTCTGGCACACATTAATATCAATAAATGTTATGATAGATGTTATGTTCTGGAGGACAACAGAAAACAGTTGATTCTCAAAATATTGCATAATGAGACAGGGAACATGAACACATTCATGCTGCACACAGCTAAACAGACCAGTGTATTGCGTTGATCATTTGATGCCAGTGGTCATCTGACGATGAACATTTGCAGAGTGTGTATAAAGTATACATTGATGTGCACTTACTGGTACTTAATGCATTATTTGAACACACACTTTCTGACCAGATTCAAGAAGAAAGTGATGACTGCACAAACTCTATCAATTTCAGCAAAATTTTGCTTCTCAAACTTCTCAGACTCTCTATCATTTAAAGTAAAAGACTGGTGTGTAAGACCACGTACCCACAGGCCGATACAGTTCTGTGTGTACAAAATAAAAGCATGCACACATGACATTACTTCACTAGTGGCTGTAGCCCTCAGGCTTACAACTGCTCTGCTCAGCTCAGCACAGCGGAGAGCGCTCACAGCATTTTGTTTTGGCGTACTTTGGCAAAAGTACATTCTGTTATAAATATCTGTTTCTCTCATTTTCTCATTTTGGAAGCTTAAAGCAATCAATGAAAAATTATTTGAGGACACCACAGGACATGAGAGGTCAAGTGGAGTGGATTAGTTTAGTGAGAGTAGAAGTTGCTGACTCTCCAGCCTCAATGAATGCCCAAAAATAGGTAAGTACAACACAACTGCATTGTTACAGTCTGGAGTTTTAGGCCATTGTGCCATTGTTTTTGGTATATCATTTGGCCACCATGCCCATTGTGCTAGTCTTATTGGGCTGCATTGTGAATTTTATAAGACCTATTATTGATAATATTTGCCGTGGGTGTTTGTGTCTGCTGCTTATTTGCAACACTGGGTTCCAAAATGCTCTGAGCGCTGTCAGCAGTGCTGAACTGTGCAATTATTTCCCAATTGTACGCTTTAGGGCTGCAGTCGCTGAGGTCGCTAATGAGGTAGCACTGGATATGTGTGTATGTGTTGTCAAGCTGTACCTAGATGAGCTGTGTTTATGTGTGTGCTTGAAGGAAAACACACATGCATGGTTTTCCTTCCTTATATCCTGGATAATGTTAATGCCATGCATTATGCAAAAATGTGCTGTGCAAATAAATATAAACTACTCTAGTCATTAGAATTTCATTTTGTTTACATGCACCAATGTACATGACACAAAGGAAAACTGGAGAGGCTGCAGAGCTGACTCTACTGTAAATGGGCCCTGATTAAAGTGTTGTGACTCAGTGTGCCATTTGGTTTCCTCCTGTGTTTAGTAGGGACGCTGTGATTACTCCACAGCTCATTAACCATTGTCATGAGTGGCAACAGAGCCTTCAGTGACTCATCAATTGTGAAGCCTGCCTTGAATACAAAATTTACTTTATCTTTCTTTACTGTAAGACGTCTTGCCAGTTTGACAATGAGTGACAGGGAGTACTGTGAGACAGACAGGGGGATGATTTATGTCCTTGAATCTAGAGATTATATGCTTCAAACCACTGGACCAGAGGACTGTCTTTTATCTCACTGTCCCCGTTGATTGTCAGTAAAATTTCCAATGCGTAACAATTTACGTTCTGCTTCTCCTTCCATTGATCTTTTCTTAACAGGCTTATTCAATTACAAATAGCACTTGACTTCTCTGTGGCTAATTGTTAACTGGCCTAAATGAGCAGAGGGAGAAAGAAATACAGGCGATTAGTGATGCTGATAACGAGCTGCTGAGGAGGGGGCAGTAC
Organism: Scortum barcoo; assembly: GCA_023238725.1. NCBI lineage: Eukaryota > Metazoa > Chordata > Actinopteri > Centrarchiformes > Terapontidae > Scortum > Scortum barcoo. The sequence goes on from CM041537.1 coordinate 21,841,200, forward strand.
GTTGGCCTTCATTCCATTGTTATTTGGAGAAATTAGCTCGAGGTCACGACTCCAAGAATGAATCACCTGATCTGCTTTCATTGATGTGGAACAAGTGGCTGTCATAAAAAATTCAAAAGGGCAGACACGCATCCAGACTGCTTACAGATAAGATGGTCTATAAGGAGGGCCATCCAAGTGCAATGGTAACATTGCAGAACACACTTCTCTGCAGTGCTGAAGAAGATTTGGTATCTAATTTGTACTGTGGACAAGCTCCATTTGTATATGCCAATTGAGCCTAATTATAAAGACAAAGCAGCAAGAGAAGAAACATATAACGGTAAAGCAGCAGCATTCGGAAAGGCAGATTTATCTTCTTACCACTTATAGGGTAGCTTAATATGGGCGTAGCTTCGGAGTAAATTAGCTCAAATGATTGTAATGCAATTGAAAATCCCTCCCTGGCAACTCGAAGAGACTCTTACCTTGGGTTTCTTGCGGAGGTTAGGGGAGAGTTTGAGGCTGGTGACATAGCCTCTGTCATCGCCCACTATGATGATAGGATAGATGGGATTAAACTCAACGTGAGTCAGCTTGGTCTTCTTCTTGGCCACCACTGGCTGCTGGCAGATGGCCTCATATTTGTTGATACTGAGGTCAAAAACATGAACCTGAAAAAGATGAGCGATCAAAAGGATTTAACTGTTGTTTATGATTATTTTTTCACAGTTCTGACCCACTAATTGAAGTGACATTTCAGCAGTTTGCAGCAACTAAAACAGACATCCATTTAAAGGTGACCCTTCTTATTACAAACCATATTCATGCTGGAGGATGTATGCCCGAAGAGAAAGTAAAGGATAAATCTGTTGTTACAGACTGCCTTTTCATATCTTGTGTTTGTGTTGTCTTCTGTGTGAGAAGGAGAATGGTGGAGTGCAAAGCTCTGCAGGGATGCAAGCCTGACCATCTGGTGCAAGGAAGGGTGTTCCCAGTAATTCAATGAGTGTGCACTTCTGTCTGCATGTGTGTATGTATGCATGTGTGTGTGTGTGTACTGGCAGCCCCAATACAAAATCAAAGGCGTCGTTATCCAGAAGGAACCAGATCACAGATACTCTTCTTTCAGCCTAAGTGCATTTGGACGATCTGTCGACGACAAATGAGCCCACTTCAAAGCACAGCCCACTCCTTTTACCAGAAAGATGACTGTGCCTGGGCCGCCAAGGTTCACACTGTCTATGTGTAACAGCAACACACAAAGCATCGCAGTCACCACTTGCAACCAATCATTATACTCTACCAGGGTATGACTTTCTGTAACCTCCATCACTCCAGCTATTATTTGTAGTGTTTTTGCTTTTGATGTATAAGCACTAATGTAACATTAGTCATGACTGATTGCAGTTCACACCGACTACATTTGTAATTCACGCAAGAACTTGGAGCAGCGAGACATTGTACTGTGTTGAAATGATTGCATATAATTTATCAAACTCCTACTGTATTACATATTGTATTTAAATAAAATGTTTCATATAAATTAAAAGTATTCATAGTCAGGTTATTTGGTTTTATTGATTGCTTTAGGCCGATCTTGTTAAAGTATTAGCTCTAACAATCAAGCGTGAGCTGATACAGGCACACTAACTAGAATACAAGGCAGTCCATGTGCAGAGGGTAAAGAGGAGCTGCACACGGAGCAAATATGGATTTGGAGGCTAATCACTGGGGGACCTCTCATTATTTCATCCTGACACTTTATTTCCTCAGCAGTCAGCTCAGATGGAAAAGCAAGGACAGAGAGAATGAAGAGATAGTTGTTTGCAGTGGCACAACTCAGTGTCATTCTTACACTATCCTGTCCTTATGAACACATGTACAGACACACGCACTCACACACACACACACACACACACACACACACGTCCGCCACTGTGTCTCTGACATTTTGCAGCGTGGTGGTAGCAGCAGCAGGCCAGATTGTCATCAACAGTAAATACACGTCAAGCAGTGCACAACTCATGCTGAGTCACTTAAGCTCTATCAGAGTCTTGTCACAGAGAACGACTGCAAAGAATCTGCTATCTTGGGAAAGATTATACTGATTCAATTCATGCACTGTGATCTCTCCAGTGAATGTGAGAATTGTGACAATATTCCTTCATCCCTCAAAATCTCAGTGACTAGATGCCAAGGACACTATCCTTGCCTTGGACCGAATGTAGGACAGTTATTATTACTAATGGATTCTGTTAATTCTGCACACCACTGTTAGTTTACAGGTGATGCCAAATTTGCCATTGCAGTCAATACTAATGCACCTGTATATAATCACAAGCTACGGTCAACACAGTCTGAGCTACTTTTGCCCAAAGCACGTCCTTAAAATCAAACTGTAATCATAGTTGGGTGTTGAGTTCAGCACACTGAGAAAAAAATGGCATGTTGACCTTGATCGACTCCAATCTAATATTCTCGTCCGCCTTTGGATTTTGTGCTTGTACAATGTATGCAAACTGATGAGCAACTATTGAGTTTTTTTTAATGGTTGCTCACAAATGCTTTTGATCCAGTTTTTGAGAATAAATTACCATAGTTACAAAAAGGATGGAGATTTAATATGCTTTCAAGAAAAGACATTTAATTAATTTTATTCTGGGTTTAAACATCAGCTGTATGCATTGTCATTTATTTATCTATAACTTCTACATTATAAATATATATTATATATTATTATATGTGAATTTGTTGTGAAAGCTGACGTTTCCTCTATTCCTTAACTTATCAGGACTGTTGTTTCCTTGTGAAGTGATTTGCATAGTTGTAGGTATACTACAGTATGTAGTGTGCCTGTGGTGACTGAATCCTGCCATTGGAGAGGACGGGACACACATGCACACACCATCACATAAGGTGTCTCTCAAATTGTTCAGCTCTCATTTCCTCTTTGTCACTCTCGCTCGACTTCACTTGGCACGCTTGACAGGAAAAGTGTCAGACACAACACTCTGGGCTTTTATAACATGGTGCAGACCGGTGCGAAGACAAACAGATGGGGACAGCTTGCAGCCATACTAAGAAAATATGTGGAGATAAGCAACACGGCATCCACTGAAATTACTTTTGGCTGGAATCAATAACCACTAGCAGGGCAGGAAGCCGCCTTTGTTACAAGAAATCGTGTTTGAACAAATTCAACTGCCTGAGGCTATTCTGCATTAATCTGAGGCTCAGCCTTATGAATATACTAAGGGCTTAGTCAGCTGAGTCTATTACTATATTATAAGAATAATAAGTGGATTGGATAGCAGGTGGTAGACAGTGCAGCTGTTTGTGATTTCATATGCTCTGTCAGGTAAGTTTCAAGCTCATGTCATCTTAGGCACACAGCAGATGTATGGTAGTGATAATCACAGCCTTCAGACAAAGCATCCTATAGGCACTTATATAGTCTATGTATGTCATATGTAATTATATTCTCAATCTATTATATCCTGGTACTGATCATCAGTAATGAGTCCCTCATTTAATACTGATTTATATAAATTATACTGTCCAGCTCTACATTGTGTATCACAGGTCGGCTGTGCAATCTGATTTCTTCAAGCATAAATGTAAAATGCCTGAATGTACAATCAGTGATGTGACATTCTCTGTGAACCAGAGTATGTTATGAAGTGCTAAATTCCTAAGTGAAGCTGTGGGTTGCAAAATGTAAGTTTAGACGGACACATACTGTTCCATCTGTTGTGACAGCAGCAAACACAGTGGAGGAGTATGGAGACCAGGCGACATCACCAACAGCTGCATTCAGGTCAAAGGTGAACATTGGAGAGCTGGAAAAACACACAGGGATACAAGGTCAGAAATGCTATATGCCTCTTTAATGTCATTCACAATGAACAAGACCTGCTACTCATCAACTTTAGTAGGTGCTTTCAGTAGGGCAGTCAGAGAAATATCATCAATACAACTGAGACTGTTTGTTTAATCTAACCAATTCTGCGTTATAGATATAAAACTGTACACTTTGTTTCTATAGTCAAGGCAATGGCACATCTGTGATTTCTTCAAACATATTTCCAGTGGTGGGAAAAAGCATCTTTAGACTGTCATCCATGGCAATCAGTTACAATCTGTCCAGACACTGATGCCTCATCAGAGCCTGGCAGAAAAAAACAGGTGGAGATGAAACAGAAGGCTCCTGCACATTATATCCTCACATTATTAACTTGTGGAATGCCACTGAGAGAAAGGTGAAGAAATGAAATATGTCTGAGAGCTGAAACCAGCCACATACAGCTCTTATTGAGGAGGGAGCATGTGGAAAGAGCAAAATTCAACATTAATAGGTAGCATCTTTAGTAACACTGAAGGACAGACTTTGGCTAGCAGTCGTGTTAAATTGTCGTTTGATTTACTAAGGCAGGAACTAATTACACAACTAACAAATGAGACGGCCTTCTAGGCACATTAAATGTGAAGTGAAGCAGAGCTCAAACGGCCCTGCTCAGTTGTAGAATATATCTATCATCAGCAAGCTCAGAAAAACAAATAAAAAAATGTAGTAATATTGGGATGTGTTATCAAGAATACATTCAAAAAGTGCTTCAGCAGCTCAGAGACAGTCAAACAGGACCACACATCAACTCTGTGCTTTAAACAAGACACAATGTCTTCATTTGTCATGTGTTGTTTCTTGTTTTGGAAATATTTCACTATAGCTCCACTACACTGGCATCTCTACAGAACACTGGTTATTTACACCTTACGCAATATACTGTTTCTTAAATACAGTATATTCACAAACACTCACAGATTTGGACAAGAGGTAGGATACTTCCTGTACAAAACTGACCTCCCAAACTGCATGAACCTTAGCAAACAAACCAGAAAGCACAATCAACCACACTTAAGACTCTTCTCATTATTTGCGCCAGCCTGCCTTATTGATTTTGTGCAAGATATGCCTCAGATAACAGACTAACTGTGCCTCCATGCTGCTGTGCCAGTTTGATAAATAGCTTGCTCCCTGTTAGGTGTAGAATATGTCTGAAATTAGGAGCAAAAGGCCAATAAATATGGCCCAGAGCCTTTCAAGAGAGGGCTTTATACAGCAGAATGACACTGCATGTACTGTAAATCCAGAGTCAGCGCTATTAGGATTCATAAATGATGTTCAAGTTTATCTGTAGGCTGAGGGGCAAATTTATCAAGCTAACCTTTTGTGTGATTAATGGACTTGATGCAGGTCTCTTCTATTGCTGCAAGCTCTCCAGCGCATTCAGGACTAGCTAAACCTTCAGTTTTACAGGATACATTAGCCTACAGCATCAAATAACGGTAGACGCTCCTAGTGTAAAGCTTTCACACACTTCTGAACAGTGTGGTTCAGAAGTGCATGTTTGTGAAAAGTTTGTGGAAAGTCAGGCCCTCTCCCATAGAGACAATATGTCTTGTATCTATGGGATGTTATGGATCATTTCTGAAAACCCTGTCTCTCATAACGGGCGGATGATTACTATCATTATTCAGTCAAGCTGCCTGTGCTGACAAGAAGTGGGAGGCAATGCGGTTTAGTCAAATAAGCAAGGAAAATTATGCTGGGTCCCTGATGAGTATAAAAAGGTAATAAAGACTAATATACTGTAATATTATGGAAAGATTACAGAAATGATTATTACCTTGTCCTTTCTTCAGTGAACGTACAAGGACATTTAAACACGGAGCATCAGTAGTACCATGAAAATAGAAATATGGTATAAAACTGTAGTTGCTCTTCTGTAGCTAACCACAGCAGCGTATTCCCCTGAGAGATTAATGACAAATTTGTCTTGTGTTTTCTTCTAGCCAAGTACTTTTACTTGAATAATGCCAAAAAGATACGTAAAAACTACATTTTAGTAAGCAGTCCACAAAAAATCCTAAAACTATCAATATCCTATATTATGTTTTTTTTTTTTTACTTTCCAACTTGACATGGTTCATTCCTCTTGGGCTCTAGTCACATCTTAAGTCAGCACATGAAAGAGCTTTACAGGTTAACTATAACACAGTATTACAGAGTATATCAGGCTTTTCCCCACAGATGTCACCCTCCTCTTCAAACCAGTACGAATCACTACTGCTGCAAGCACACGATCTCTTAACAGCTTCCCACCAACCAGCATTGCTAGTTGTGTTTGATGGGACAGCTGGTTCAAGCCAGCGGTGTCACAGATGAAACCCTCGGTGCTGCAATGGTGGGCGACTTCTATTTCTCAGTAAAAATAGCTATCAGGATGTGACATGCTCTTTTTTCAGCATATACCACAACATGTTTGTCATGGACATGTTTGTACTTCTTAATATATGAAATGAAAACAATGCAGACCTGAAAAACTACATGTAAATAGAAATGACATCTGATGATAAGGGAAAAGAAAACAAACGTCTACTAAAATCTACTCAAAATACGACAAAATCTAATGATCATTTTCATAGCTGTGATACAACATACAGTGTCTAGACTGATGGTGTATCTACAGGAGCAGAAAGTGTTCTCTCTTTAACTTCACTTGTCTCACTTGATAGTATGGTCCCAGATCTTGACAGTCCAGTCTGAACTGCAAGAGACGAAAACCTTCGGGTGGAAGTGGTTCCACTTTACTGCATCCACTGTCATGCTGTGGGCGTCATAGGTCTCCAGGAACTGGCTTGAGTAAGTCTTGGAGCACTGGGGAATAGAGGTAAAGTCTTGATTTGGACCAAGGCTGATGTAGTAAACACAATATTTATTTTAATTTTTTACTGTTTAACACAGTGGTCGGTCACTGGACCCATTAATTATCTGCAGGTAATCTGCTACTGTAAACACTTTATTGGCTGATAGTTGAAATGTCCAGGAACAGTTAAAAACAACTTATTGTACTGGAAGTGGAGCTATGTGTTTTCACTATACTATTCAGCAGCAGGTATACAGCAATTATTTGTTGCAAATTGTTCCTCACTCAAACAGTAAACTTAAGGGATTTAAAAATGTCTCAAAGAGATTCCTAAAATATTACGTGATAACTCAACAGACCAAGACACATTAGCATTTCTGTGGTAAAAATGTTCCAGCGCAGCTTAATCAAATCTTGACTGTAATCTAAACTCTAACTGTTGCTGGAGTTTGGTTAGTAAACATGTTGTGAGGAAATCAAACCTCCCTCCAGCACGTCAGAAGACATTACTTCACACTATTTCCACTAAGTCTTCATGCCTAGTAACAGATAAAATCCAAGAAATGATAAGTTGAGTAAAATTTGTAAACTAATTTGTTTTTTAAGAAAGACTTGAGATAAAACATTTTTCTGAGAATGCTTCATGTATCTGGGCACATGTCATTTTCCACTGACAGCTGATGGAAAAGTCTTGGAGAGAGGCTGGAGGTATAATATGCTTGACAGTTTTAACCCAGCAAGAGTGATGCCTGCTCCGTGAATCAATGTTGAATTACCCTATAAATTCCAACAGTTTGTTTGCAATTGACAGAATAAGGTTTACAAAAGCACCAAAACAGCAGCTGAGTCAGATTGCGGGGATAAATTAACTGGACAATCTAAAAACCACATGGCTTGTGGGGATAGCTGTTGTACTTCCGAGCACTGACAGTTTGATTGTTGACCTGCAGCTGGGTGAAAGATTCTTAATCTGTCCAGTCCCAAGGTTCCTGTGCCAGTGAACCTTGAGGTGACAGACAGAAGATATTTCATCACATATACTGGGTGTGTGTCTGCCCATATATCTGCAAGCAGGGTGATTTCACAGCCAAGGCGTGCCCCTGTACACCCAGCATATATCTAAGCCACAACCATCATGGGAAGTAAACAGATTGATCTCACAATTAAGTCCAAGATTAATCAGGGAATCAAAAAGAATAGCATTTCAGATTTCCTAAATTGGGGATCACTCTTCTCTAATGTGTGAAGAAACAGTGACAGTGGTTTTACTGACTAAAAGATGCTTTTAGTCAGTAAATACTGTTTACTGTAACAAATACTGTTTATGCATGGTGATGCACCAAATTATTTAATCCGTTTAAATTAAGTAAAAACTCACCCAATGCAGTGGAATAGGTCTATTATATGATTTAAATTATTAAATTATTTTTGGAGGATTCAGTTGTTTTGAGCACTGGAAATTAAACTACAGTCCGGAGCATCACGTACTATACTTGTTCGCAGGTTAAATCAGCTTTTATTCTTTTCGGTCTTCAGGTCAAATGTTGATAATGACAAAAAGATCAAAACAATGAAGCCTTGTCCTTTAACTGTACAGTATCATTGTCTCCTTGAATGCATTACATGTCTCACAGCTAGGAAATAATGTCAACCACCATAATCTCACGACCAAACTATTCTAGTCTATTCTCTTTATGGTCATGTGAGACAGACTTCTCTCAAGCACTCGTTTCAGTGATGAGTACATTAGTCAGTGAGCTGTTTCAGTGGTTTCATGTTAGTAAATCAATAGAATGAGGGCATGGTAACTGCAAACAAATAAGATTTTAATGAGTGTCTTTCTGCTTACGATAAAGGAACATGAGGGAAAAAGCATAGAAGAAGAAAGTGGGAGGCCAGCCAAAAACTACCAGCTGTCTGATGTGGACAGAGAGAGCTTCTGCTTAAGGAGACTCATTAAACGCTTAATGTCAAGCCTGTGGGGCTCCCAATGGGCCAATGGCCACATGGATGGATACACACAAGAGCACATGCACATTTCTAACCCCACACACACACACACACACACACACACACACACACACACACACTACACACACATGGAAACTTAATGGAAACTTTCTAGCTTATATACTCTCTAGAGTGCAAGCCCAGCAGGATATCTGTGAGTGCACCACAAACAAAATGAGTTTCTGTTTATCAGGGCAGACACTGGGAGACAGTGCAAAGCCCCAAGATGATTCTCATGTCATTTAGGGGTGATACAAAAAGAAAACACATTTTAGGGATGAGGCTTTGCTGGACAACATCAGCAGAATTTTTAGATGAATTTTCAAAAGCCATCCTAATCAGCTTACTTTGCAAAACCTTTGTTTTGGTTCTATACATGTAATACTTTATGGTCGAAACTGATCAATGAGTGTAACTTTGGGGGTATACTTCATAATAAAACTATGTTCTTTTCTTTGGTAGGACAGGTCAAGGGACATGTCCCAGGAAATGCTTCTCATACCAGTGGGGTTGCTACCAGCCACTGTAGTTTAGCCATGCAGATACAATGCAGATGTGTCCAAGTAATGTATTATGTACAGCAGTATCTTAATGCTACTGCATTGCAAGTTATGCTGGGATTTCCCGTTTGACTGCCTAAGTCAGTGACATCAACAACATGCTTGATGTTATTTTAGAAGTGACCTATGTTATCCAGCCACAACCAGCATAGAGGAATCCTTGATACATACCTTGTGTATTTTCCCCTCCTCTGTGCCAACTAGGAAGAGATAGTCGATCTGTTTGTGGAAGTCAAACGATGTTCCACAGGCTGTGGACAAGAGGCATCAAGCACGTAAATTAGGCATGAACTGTTAAAGGCACCGGCCTGAGGCAAATCTCATGTGATATCAGATTTTATCTTAAGTATAGTACTTTGCATGAGTGGTAGCAGTTTAAAAATTCAATATGTACATTTTTATATACATGTGCAAGATGACTTGCTGAGAAAAAAAAAAAAACTTACCAATGCTGGGCTGCTGTGGACTTCCTGGCCCCTCAGAGACAGCACCATTCACTGACAGTCTGATAATATCTGTAAAGACCAGCTCATTCTGCAAGCGAGGAAACACACTTTAAAGCAGTAACAGATACAAACACATTGTAGATATAAACACTTCCAAATGAAAACGACCACAAAAATTATTGTGAATGTGAGAAACAGACACACTTATCCAAAGTGCAAACAAAAGGATGTAATTACCATGTCGAAAGTTGCACTATGCTAAGATAACATGAAAATAGATCACACAACCTTTAATACTACAATGTAGGAGTAGAAGTTACAGAGGGATCATATGTAAATAAATATAAATTCCTTATCTTACCTTGACGAGTGTCCAGGACACAACTCGGCCATCAGATGACACAGAATAGAAATTGTGGTTATTATCCATGTCATCATTCTGCCAGTGTACCTGAATAAAAAAAAAAGAATAAATCTACTGAAAACAGAAAAAAATGGTTGGCTGTTGAATGAATTATCTCTGGCAAAGTAAGTACAGTTACATAATATTTCCTTTATTCTCCATCACATGAAACCCTCTGTTAGATTAGAAAGTATCATAAGTCAGCATCGCTGCATGCTTGGTGTTAAGAGAGTTTATTAGAGCACTTCAGCTACCAACTAGGTTTGGATAGCTCTTGAAATGGAAAAACCTCCATGTAAACGCACAAATGGAGACAAAGTAATAGAGCAAAGCTGAAGTGAAACACACACCCTGACCTCCCACCACCTCTACCTTGTCCTCTCTCACCTGCCAGACGGGATCAGTGTGCTTGCCAGTCTTAGCTGTACTCTTATACACAGGATCTAGTCCCTCCTCCCTCAAGTTGTAGACAGCCACGCAGCCATCATAGAATCCAACAGCCACGAGGTAGGAATACTGCTCATGGATGTCGAGGCACAGGACGCCAGAATGGGTGGGGTAGATGTACTCTGGGAAGGCTGAATTCTTCAAAGAGTAGAAGACCAGCATGCCACGCCCCTGTTTGCTGAAGTCGTCTGGCAGAGGAGTGCGGACAGGAGGATGCAAGAAAGATCAGGTCATAGAAAGTATAAATTAAAAATCTGATCATCTTGGTAAAATTAAAACAGTCTCACTTATGAATCCTGTTTTTTATCCTGTGTACTTACATGATCCCAGTCCCACAGCAAAAAGGTCCTGATATTTCTTATTCCTGTTGAGGACAAGTGCATCAGTCAGTCATCCTCCCTTCTTCTTACAGCAGAAGGGATATACAAACATGGAATACAAACACTGACAGACAAGATATAAATTCAGTGATATTACCTATAAAAAAACGCATAGTGTGGCAGTTGCATCTACATTTGTCCTCCCAGAATAATAATATACACCATTCTAAGGCTACGTTAGCTGAGGAGGAAACTTACCAGCAGAGGGCAGTGACAGACAGTCTTTTGGCTTTGTCATATTGGAACTTCCACAAAGGGAGAAGAGTGCCCTCCTGGTCCCTGAACTCATCAGACGCATCCTCAAAGTATTTGAAGTCTGAAAGAGCATGAAATGAGGGCAAGGAGAAGAGATGGAAAGAGAAGAGAACTTGTTGCAGCTTGAATAATACATTGGCATTGTGGTTTATTATTGTGTCAAGTGACATATTTACCAAAACTTACCTTGTGCTATGTCATCGTGTGTATTCTGATTGACCATTCGTTCAAAGATCTTGGACGCCTTGGCCACTTTGGTGATGTCATCGTTCTATAACAGACACATGACAACAATTTGGATGGAAACTTCACACTGCTGTATTCTTGACTTATTTCCCTTAATGATCACAGACTAATATAAAAACATGAGTTTAATGGTGAAACAATATCACGAATACTGGGAAGTCATGTTGTTGATTGTGATGATAGAACACTATGATTTGACAGCCATGAACAATGGATTTTATATATGGCAACAACATTTATATCAGATGTAACTGTGCTGAACTTAAAATGCTACCATTAGATAGATGTTAGGTTTATGCTGGGATATTGTTGAGTGCTCGATTTACCTGAGTCTCAGTCAGCATCATCTTCTTCTTGCTTTTGTCATTATCTTTCTTTGACGGTGCGGCTTTCTGCTTCTCTTTGTTTTTTTCTTGTTTCTGCAGCTCCTCCACATACGCGTCATAGATCTCCCACTGCAAAGAGAATAGAGTTATTATAGTCAGGCCATGTGAGCACATATACTCACAAGTGCTCAACAACAAGCTTGGCCTAAACATCTCTTTTAAACGAGTCAGGGAATCCAGTACCTGATTAGCGGTGGAAGAGAAGACGCTGCGTGGCGGAGGTTCAGTTTGGCAGCTTCTTTCCTACAGAAAAATAAGAATGACTCCACTGAAACCCTTGAGACATGAGGCTTTGAATATTTTATTATACACACATGAATATGATGTTTTTCATGACTTCCTATATTAAAACTGTCCCTTTTTAAAAGTTAGAAATATCAAATAATATAGAGGAGACTGGTGATCCTCCTCCTTCCTACCCTCAATGGATTATTGAGGGTCTGGGATGCCCTCTCACTGAAGTTGAACTGGTTAGTAAGTTTGGGCTCCTTCTTATCGGTTTTGGAGGCAACACTGTCTGGTCTGTCCTCTTCTCCTGCTTCCTCCGTTTCCCCTCCCTCCTCTACAGGTGTTGCCTGTGGAAAACCAATGATTGGGAGGAGTTATAGCTGAAGTCACACTCTTGACTTTCTGACCTTGTGAGGAAATGTTGACAACCAGGACCCTGTCAAGCATTGTTCAAAGGGAAATATACTGTGCATCACAAACCAGTGCTCTGACATGTTTTTACCGGGGTCTCTGGTTTCTCCTCATCAGGTTCTCCTACAGTGTCAACTGCTGCAGTCTCTGGGCACATTAGAAAAAGTGAAAAAAAACAAAACAAATACATGACTTTTAACATCACTAGACATGTCCTCAATTTCTTGGCACATGTTGAAAGTGACACCTTGTGGCACCAAGTACACACTGCACCAGAGAAGAAAACAACAGTACATGCCGCAAAGACACGCTGTGGAACACTACGTGCAGCTGTTACTAAAGATAATAATTTATTAGCCTTGAATATCTAACTATGTGCTGCTGTGATCTGTAAACAGAGAATATTATTGCAGCATGTTTCAGCAGCTACCCTCAGGGAGACCTTCCTTGGCCCTCAGTCTACGAGCCTCATCAGAGTCTTGATGCAGGAGGCTGCCCTCCAACACAAAGTGAACAGCCATTTGATCAACAACACTGGTAGGCTTGTAGGAACGCTCCTGGGGAAAACAAGAAAGCAATGATGTGAGGAGTAGCAAGCAGAGAGCTGTTAACTTTGGTAAGGAGAATATGTATGTTAATGAAGTACTTATATAAAATCAAACTACTTTTTGGAAACATTAAGGCACATTGTTTGTGAATAGTTCACTGTAATCTTTTAAATGTTGATGCTATCTTCCTCTCTTCATTGGATAATTTTGAATATGGCTTCAGTATTCAGGTGATGCATTCATGTACAGTGAGTCATGTCAACTTATTTATAACTGGATATGAATTTCTTACCTTGAAGCTGTAGCGGACAATATTCTCGGGGGCATGTGGGTTATTTGCAGTCAGGATCCTTGTGATTTCCTCTTTTAGCTCCTAATGATAGCATTAAAGTTAAAGTAGAGCACACAACAGCAAATAAATATATAGACTGAAAAAACACTGACCAAAACATGATAATGAGCTATAACTCTAGTAGGAAAATTTATCAATCAAGCGACAGCAGTAAATTCCTTCACCACAGCCCATGTGGGTGCCTTAAAGTTGAGAAATGAAGATGGCTTACAGCCTCAGTGAGCTCCAGTTGATCTGCAGGCTTAATAAGTGCTTTCCCATGAGACCACTCGTCCCATCCATCACCAGTATCCACCCCTTCCTCCTCATCCTGCAACGTTACACACAAAATAGATTTATATGTTGGTTAAATAAGGAACTGCATTATGTTGCAACAGCACATGTGTTTTTTCACAGTTCTTCCCACTGCAGCCAGATGCCAAAAATCAGAACTGTTTTCAATATTCTCTGGATTTTTTAGGTCACAGGCCTGTGAGTTGGAGGTACACTCACCTTTTTCTTACTTGGAGCTTTGGTCGACTTCGCCCCAGGTACTTTCTGAGCAATTGAGCCCTGTATGAAAACACATGAAGACCAACTAAATGATTAGCATAATTAAAAACACTGTGGGTTTACGGTAACTGCGCTGCTCTGACACAGCTACTCTGCTAAACTAAGCCGACATTTACCTTTCTCACAGAGGCTGCGGCGTTATTGTTCGGCGCAGGCATTGCGAAAAGAATCCGGTTTTATGTAGCCAATTGGGTTTTGTCAAAAACACAGCACAAAGTGAATAAAAAGGAAACTTTTTTAAAAAGCAAACTTAGACTCTTCGCTAATTAGCTTCCTGCCTCTGTGTATATGTTGCCATGACAACCAGCCGGCCGGTCTCCAAAGAGGGCAAAGATCACACTAAAGTCAAGATAGTTCACGTCATCACACAAAGATCACACTAAAGTCAAGATAGTTCACGTCATCACACAAAGATCACACTCACACAAGTACAAAGATCACACGGCAGGTACTCCACTAAATGTCCGTTTTAAATTGTTTGAGTTTTAAAAGCCACCAGTTACTAAAAACAGCGATTTGTTCACTGGGATATTAACATTTTTAAATAAGGAGTGCGCTAGAGTACGCTCTCTTTTCTGAAAATATTATTACACAAAAGAAAATACTATACGAATTATACAATATACATAAGATGAAATAAGGTTTAATTGCAGTGTATAAATGTCTGTATTAGATATTTAAATCCTCCGTCGACACACGATTTCGCCCCACTACGCATTTCAATATGAGCTGCTCTGCGATTGGTTGGAGTCGTCATGAATATTCCACGGACCCGGAAGTTGGGCGGTGCTGCTGTTTTTGCTGTCGAGTCACCTCTGTCAGGATGGAGGAAAACGAGCTGCTATCATGCTGAAAAACGAGGGATCCCGACCATCGAGCGCCACAAACCGGGACAGTTGAGACACAAGACACCTTTCACCTCCACTGCTGCACCGTTTCCGCAACCGCTTCGCCAAAATGATGGAAGAAATCGACCGGTTCCAGGTTCCTCCGGTTAACGGAGAGACACAGCCTTTGGTAAGAGCGACAGAAACACACAATTAATTCTTCTGAAGGCAAAGGGCAATTTATTTCTTTTTATTTGTGCCTTGTTTGTTCGGTTTATCTTGACAGCTGTGTCACATAATCTGCGTGTGAGAGCGCAATCTACATCATCTCCGGCACGAGCTGCAGCTGTGTGACGGGTGTAGATTGATTTTCTGTAATAGATGAGAGGAGAGCGGATAACATCTTCCTCCACTGTGGACGATTACATAAATGATACGTTACAATAATCAAATAAGACCCACTTGTATGGCATGGTTGCAACGAAACTGCGCACTCGACTGAAATCATGTTGTTTTTTGTCAAACGTCAGTATGCGCTTGTTTACATCAATAGCCCACTGTTTTTACGTTTCGTCATGTGGTGACGTATTATTTGGGTCGGGCCGGCTGCACGAGCTGTGGGACCCCAATGGGAGCTGTGTGTCCAAACTGCAGACTGCAGACTGCAACCCCATCATGATGTCTGGAGCAGCAGCAAGGCCCACAGAGAGAGAGAGAGAGAGAGAGAGAGAGAGAGAGGGCTGCACTTTCATTTATCACACATGACAAGTTTCAGTAAGATCAGATACGTTGCAACAGATTTATTCCACTTCTTGCTGATTATAATACATTTCTCTGTGTGTGACACAAGCCCAACACTGCACACTGGACAAGATCTGGAATGATAAGTCAGCGATTAACAGACCCACTGCTCTTATTCCCCACATTTCATTTTGGCTTTAATTTCAACAATGCAGCTGATCACTCTGATAAGCTGGGCCTCATTCTTCACACTTCAAACAGCTGTTCCTTTTTTTTTTTTTTTTTTTTTTAAGTGTTTGTCTGTGGGGGTTTAGGGAAAGGCAAGAGCTCCAAGTTCTACTGTTGATTATCGTACCTGTGCTTCCCCTCATCCAACTGCCCCTGAGGCTAAACTCCAGCAGAAATCACACAAGAACATACTTTTGCCTGTACAGAAAGTCTCCTTTTTTATGCAGCAGCAATCCCCTCTCCCTGTGAGGATTCGGTCTCCTCTCATGTTTCATCCAACGAAGATTTCTGTGGAAATGAATCCAGTATTAGAGATACTTGGACTGTGGCTGCAGTGTGTCTGTGGCCAGCTTCTGTGCTTACACTCTGGAAACAGTGTAATTTTTTTTTTTTTTTTGTTTTGGTAATTGTCATGCCAGAGTCAAACAACACTGAGTCTCTTGCATGTTGCCTCCTATCTCTCGCAGTCCCAGCCTCAGAAACAGGCTCTCACTTCATGTTTATACCGTGTCTGATTGTGTCAGGATCACAGTTGGCTCTGGCACACATGGCTGTGCATTTTAATGCTAATAACTTCATTGTGATTCCTAAACCGCATGAATGCACTTGGCACCTGCTTCTTTGTTGAGAATGAATTTCACAGAAAATAAAACAGCTTCATATTGAATTTTGAATCATGAATTATGGTGTTGTGGTCTCAAGATTTACATTGTGAATGTAAACATGTAAATTATATCCAATTAGAAATTAATGAATTGAAATTAGTTTTCTAAATGCCAATAACAACCCTTTTTACATATTGCCCCATAATATGCATAAGGAGGTGAGCATGATTACTATAGGCTAATTATGACAGATTGCCTTGCAACACACTGAGATTGCAATAAGGCCCAGTTGTCACTGTCATAAGGACAGCACGCAACTGTTTTAATGGTCACCTGATGTATCGGTCTACGCTGCGATTGGCCAGTGGGAGGCCATAATGTATAATCCTACCAGTCGCTTGGTGTCTGTGCTGTGTCAGCAACCTTGTGGCTCTTCATCATCAGATGCAGTAAAGGAGTCTCTAGCAGGAGGGCAAGCTGATGAAACTAAAAGGACATTTCATTTATTTGTGTGTGTGTGTAAGCGTATACATCTGTTTGTGTGTATGTGTGGTATGACCGTCAGTGAGATGGAGGTGTGTGTGTGTGAATGCATGTTGAAGGTCAGGGCCACTCGCCGTGTTTTACTTTTTAATACACCTAAATCAACATGTCTCCCCAAATGTCAGAGGTCAGGTCTTTATCATTTCTTCATGGCCGACTGCACTCACATGGTTTTACAGAAAGCTGTAGGCCCTTAATGTGTGTTGTAAATGATCCAGCTGACTTTGGCCTATTTTAGCTCACTGTGACTGACAGAAAAGTAAAGTAAGGTGATGGTAATATATGAGGACTGATGGGTATAAGTGATTATTTTCAATTGTATAGGTTTGGAACTATGTGTCGAATTTCTGCCGGTCTAACGTCGCTGATATGGTGTGAGCTGTTACATAAAGAGAAGTCTTAACTTGCTCATTGTGGGCCGCCCGCTTGTTGCTATCAGCAATTGTGCTGTCTCGCGTTTAAGTGACAGTGAGTTCTTCCACCGACAGCTTAATACTGAATCTCCTTTCATTATTCACCGCCAGTTCTGCAGAAACATTTCAAAGGGATTTACTTGACAGACAATATGACCCTGCCTCATCGCGGTATCTTTCCATGGTGGAAGGGAAATGTGAAAAACAATAATAATATTATTATTATTATTATTATTAATAATAATAATAATAAAAAATCCCTTGAGTAAGCCTAATGATCCAAAGGAAGGGTCTGTCACTGAGCTCATGTTTGTGCTTATTACAGTAGGAATACATCATCTGTGCGCCGGGCTTTCATGGCTCCTACTTGTGTGCATAATGTATTCACTGTTGCGGCTCTCTTTAATTATTCCAGCTAAGTGAACAATGGCTCGTCACCAGATGAGGATGAGACTATTGTGTCCATTGGAGGTGTGTTCGCCCATGTCGGACTGTAATTTAGAAGGTTACTTTTTTTCACAGACAGATTGCTACTGTCCGCTGCTGAGAAACATTTAAAGATTTACAGTACTAGCCTTTTGCACTGCTGAAAGCAAGAAGACTTTTTACTTTGAATTTTGCCCATGCATTAACAAGACTTTGCACATGTCTAAGCATGTTGGGCTTTGCTGTGCCATTTCACCAGATTGTGTTGTCGGCAGCTTGTTTTTAAATGCGTTACATGAAAATCGATATGCAAAATAAGCTTCTCACTGTCCCTGCTAAATACTCATGAATTTTTCATCAGGTCCTGTGAGATTTGATAAGCTCTATCGGTCTCATGGAATTGGCCTAAATTCGTATAGTATATTTTGCAGTAATGCCATTAAAAGGTTTTGATGAAATAGATTCAGGCGTATCTGTGTCTAGACCTATTTATTTTGTAATCCCCTCACGCTGTCTTCAAAGACACTTTAGTTTTTCTGAAGTTTTTAGAAAAACGTTTTATGAAGTACAAAGACATCTTGGCCTGTTAGATGTCTTTTAGACATCCAGTACTTTGATCACAGATTTTATTGTATATATTTTTAAAGAAATCTATACTAGTAGCATAGTGTATCTCGGCATAAAGCTGCGACCTATATGAATTTTTAACTTTAAACTGTAAAGTTTCAGCTCCAGTTATTTCATCGCTTGGAGGATCCTCTAAATATAGCAGCCGTTTCTCTCGAGAAAATACAGAGTTATTGAAAGCCAAATGCCTGGTAGCCTTAGTCCATGCGGCCTGTGGAGTCCCTCAGAGTGCAACAAGGGGAGGCCTGTAGGATCAACATAATGTGGAGCTCTGTCAGCAGAGCAGGCCAAGCGCGGCCCAGCTCCCCTCTCTCAATCTGGGGAAACCGAGGCTCCAACAGCAACCCCCTCTGTTCTCCCACGGCCTCCTCCCCATGCCATCACTGCTCACACATAAAAGGGACAGAGCCAGCGACATGGGCAGAACACTCGAGCCTATTGATGCTGCAGACCAGGCGGCTATAGTAGCACATAGGCTTGGGAAATCTCAGCAGGGTACTGGGCACAAGCAGCTTCTAAAAATGAGCTGACTTTTTTCTGCTGGTGATAAATCACTGAATCACTCTCAGTATTGAGTTGATGTTGCCTTTAGGACTGTTCAGTTTTAGGCGCCCAGTAGAAGTACAGCACAGGTTGATTGGAGTAGAATTATGGGAAAACAGCTTGGGTCCAAGTTTAATCCCTGTCAACATGTGTACACATATATGATTTTACTAAGCTATCACAGTTGTTTGTTGTTATTTGGTTGTATCAAACCTCACACGTTCTGTACTTTTTTCCCCCCTAGGACCCGGCAGCATCCTCCACCTCAGAGGCAGATGCTGACACCAAGCGAGAGACTGTAGCCATGAACTACAAGCCCTCCCCACTGCAAGTCCAAATAGGTATCACAACCAACACACTGCAAATCAACACATGACAGGACTTCACACTCTATAAATGGGGTTTGACAGTGAGTAGTGGCAAATCATGGAAAGTAGGATGGATTTAAAGGCACCAACAATAAGAGAAGTTTGTCTCTGCAGGCTACCACAGTGTGTGCGTTTACTAAACTCGACCATGTAAGGTCAAAAAAAGGCCACACATCAGTTCAGATCCAGCGCCATACGATATTTACAAGGAGTATTGTATATCAGTGAAATTATATGCCTCTGCATTGCAATTTATCTCTCTTGTCAGAGGTGTCAGAACATTTCTGAGCTGCCTCTGTTATTGCACAGCCACAACACTGTGAAAGGCTTTGTCACACAAAGGAGTCTTCGTTTTTGTTTAGTCCTGAGGGCTCTGTTACAAAAAGCTTGCTGAAAAATGTTGTTTCCTGAAACTCGCCTATATCTCGTATTTCGCCAAAGGACTCCATCCTGTAAAACACATTTTAATTTAAAGTCCTGAAGGGTAACTTAAATTTCGGTCGCTGAAATTTCAAGCCCAAATGTTTTTAAGTTTCATGCCACATGCGGTATTTCAAAAAGACTCAAAAAGACCTGTGTAGTCTTTACTGTACAGCAGCTGAATAACAGAGATATTTAATGATTACCTCACATCTTGTGGTTTCCCAGAGAAACAGAGGGACCTTGCCAGGAAGGGATCAGTGAAGAATGGCACCGTGGGAAGTCCTGTCAATCAACAACCCAAGAAGAATGCCAGGACAAGGTAACAGCTTCCACTGCCTGTTTGTTTCTCTGTTATGTTGACCAACCCAACCACAAATGTCACGCTTTGCATCAGTTAGCACCTCAAGCAATATGTTTTTGTATCCTCTTCTCCGCGCTCAATGCATAATACCGCAACTGGCTGAAATGCAAAGCGCGGCCTGCCACGGAAGGTGTTATTTGCTGCCGGCCTGCTCGAGACACCATCAGACTTTCTAATGTTACAACCAAACACACAACTAGGCTTATTTATTTATTTATATTTTTCTTAGAGAAGGGGAACTGGATGTTTTTGTGAGTGTGAATGGTGATAAAAGAACCGTCACACAGTGAGCATAAATCCAGTGCAACCCCACAGTATTGACAACTGACTCATCTGTTTAATCCCACTCCCCGGTGGATTAGAGGAGACACAAGAGAAGCTACCGACTGGTCTGGACCCCCGACTCTCTGAGGGGCAAAGATAATCTAGGAGCGGCTGTAGTCTGAAAGGCTACAGATTAACTGCAATTTTTGTGTCTTTGTGGCCCATAAGGAGAACGCTGTGCTTATCCTGTTTTGTGTGAAGCTGTCTTACATTGCTCCATTACACTCCCTCCATGGTCAAAAATTTTTGGAGGCATTTTTGTGGGCGTTTCAGTAAGAACGCATTGTACCACTTGGTGGAAGCTGTAAGAGACTTTCGTCGAGTGTTGAATGCTTTTTCAAATTCTGTCTTCTGTGTGCTGTCCTTGTGTTCTGTCCCCTTTTCTGCGCTCATCCTCAGGTTGGTGGTGCCAAACAAAGGCTACTCTTCTTTAGACCAGAGCCCTGATGAGAAGCCCCTGGTAGCGCTGGACACTGACAGGTATGCACATTATTTAGCATCCTCATGCCAAATTCTATATCGCTAAAATACGCCACAGGTCGAAGGAGACACTTTTCTGGCTGACCTAAAAGGAGAGTCTGGCTAACTTGGAGTTGGGTAGGTCTGTCATGATAGTACATTAATCCATAGAGCAACCTGAGAGAATTCTTAGCAGAAGGGATCCTAAAAAGGGGCAAAGCCTCTCTCAGGGCGCAGGATTAGAGGATAGCGGGGTGAGGATTTGGACGGGGAAAAGCGGCTCAGAGGGAGTGCTCGCTTCCACCCTGTCCCAGCAGATCTGTATTTGACACAGATGAGTCCCACCCTTTGTGCCCTGCGTGTGCTGCTTCTCGAGGGAATCTCTCTCATGTGAAATGTGCACTCTGGAAGCCAACCAAGCTTATATCATGTGTTGCGTCAAACACACACCCGCTGACAGGCTTTCTGACTCACAGAAACACAGGACGCCCGTTTGTTTATTGTCCACGTTTCAGATTCACGTGCGCAGCCTTTGCACAATGT
The DNA here is from genome assembly GCA_023238725.1 of Scortum barcoo. Classification (NCBI taxonomy): domain Eukaryota; kingdom Metazoa; phylum Chordata; class Actinopteri; order Centrarchiformes; family Terapontidae; genus Scortum; species Scortum barcoo. Next base: position 21,862,544 of record CM041537.1, read on the forward strand.
CGCTCTGGTCTGACAGTTGTATCAGTGTATGAGGGGAGGACTGCTCATTGTTTGGGGGGAGGGGCAAGATTGGGGGTTGTTAGTTTGATACTGCTACTCCATGGATTCAGTTTTATATGAAAAGGGTTGTTGTGTCCTGCATGTTGTTGAACGTGTGCTGCAGTTTGTTTCTTCATTCAGCCTCATTATTAAAGCTGATCATTTCCACAGGAATCAAAAGACTGCAGCAGATTGTCTCTGTGGGTTAAAATGTGAAATCGGTGCCATGGAAATGTCAGCGCTTTATGTTTATTAATCACCTCATTTGTTTAAAAACAAGATCCAACTCACCAATATTAGCAATTTTAAAGGGTTATGAGGAGTACTACTCGGCCTGTCAAAACCACCTGATGTGGCTCTGGGAGAGATGATGTCATCAGGGTTATTATTTAGAGACTAAATTATACTAAATAACACTGAAACTCTAATATAGGAATGTAACAATACATAGAAAAAAAACATAAATGTAAAACAGTCTGTATTACAAAGTGAGACTGTAGAGTTTAAAACACATGGGCAATTACAGGAAGGACATGTAAAACACAAGACCTTACAGAGCTGCATTGTGGGAAATGTAAGTTCTAGTATTTTTTAAGACTCATACTGGGACTAAAAGTCAGGTTATCACTGCTGCTCTTAATCCAATAGTTTCTTCCTCCCAGCGATACTGAATTGCTTGACACCCCTTAAACATTCAGGTGTCGTTGCATGTGCTTCTTGTTTTGAGACTTTTGATTCTTACTGCTGACGCCTCCTGTCTTTCAGCGACGATGACTTCGACATGTCCAGATACTCCTCATCAGGATACTCCTCGGCCGAGGTGAGATGTCTGAGGGACCAGGTATCTATACGCACATTATACTGTTTAACAGCCTCGTCTGGTGAATCCACAAACATCACCTTGTGATCACACCACTTCCATTGTCACACCGCCCACACCAGGTATATGTGCACCCATTGCAGAAGGTTTATATTTGCTCACCTAAGCGATCACAGTCACGGTCATCTTTAAGGATTTATTCATCATTCTCATCCAAGTTTCTCTTCATTTCTTCCTCTTGTTGTTAGTCCGTGCCTCATTTCCACAAATGGCCAAACTGTTCTTGACATCGCTGCATTCTGTTTCTGTAAAGTTTTGTTGATTTGGATCACCATATTTTTGAACATCTATAATGATGATTTTTTTTAATCAGCAGAGTAACTGATTAAGTAACAAGACCCTACTAGCTTAAGGATTTGTCAAAGGTTTCCTGAAGCTCTGCTGATACTCTGTTTTGCTTCTGCAGCAGATCAACCAGGACCTGAACATCCAGCTCCTGAAGGATGGGTACCGGCTCGATGAGATCCCTGACGACGAGGACCTGGATCTGATCCCCCCCAAAGCAGTCAACCCCACCTGCATGTGCTGCCAGGCTGCTCCCTCCACAGCCTGTCAAATCCAGTAGCACCCCCCCCCCCCCCCCCCCAAAAAAAAAAAAAAATATCTCCTGTCTGCCACCTGCACTGAGGCCAACTACTGACCAGAGCGGCAGCAAGGAGGAAAAACTATTGGCTGGCACTGGCACAAAGGGGAAAAAAAGGGTTTCTAAATGCTAAAATAATAAACGCAGATGGGTTAAGTCTTGAGAATATGTACAGTATCTGTGCGCGTTCCTCCTATGGCAGGATCTGTGCACCTTACTTCTGCATTGTTGGTTCAGCGAGGACTCGACTTATGGCAGAAACATTACCTCCAAGGAAAACATGTTACTTTCGCTTCTCCTTCATTTGACTTCCATCTCATGCTTGTGGATATTTTGGTTTGCACGGACCGTGAAGGCTTGTGTGATTGCACGGAAAAACAGAATGAACGAACGAGATGACGGAAACTCAGCCGAATACCCAAAATGGTGACGAGGTGCATTCGTGGCCTCTACTAATTCTACTGGTATATCAGTAATGGTCATACTCGATGGACAAGAAGAGATGGGAAGCTTTGCAGTGGCCATAGCTTTTTTGTTTTTTCCCTGTCATTTCTTTCAGCCAGTTTGCTTTGTCTTCCTCTGTATATGTGTCAAACATGAAAATGGTGTGTGTCCAAATATGTCCAGGAAAGTAGTGCTAAAGCATCAAGCTGCTGATAAGACACTAACGCTACACTAAGATATCAATTCCAGACTTTTTCTTAAACTTTGTCTGTTACATCAAGGTTGTACTGCCGAATAAGTTCACATTCTGTTAAAAAAAGTAACTGAAAACATCTTTTGCATGTTGCCTGTTAACACTGTGTCCTAATTAACAGCCTGTGCAGATGATTCCTCAGTTTTTATTGACCCCTGAAACGCGTCCTTGTGTCGATGAGACATTATGTGAGGCATGCTTTGAAAAGCATAAAGTTCGTCATGTTTAGGTTCACCCACTGTCAGTAGATAAAGAGAAACACATCTTAGAACTAATGGCAGAAAAAGTTGAATTTGTAAACTGATTTGATAAAAGGCTTAAAATATGTGCAAACACATAGAAAGGTGTTCAGTTTTGGTGATGCCGGCTGTGGGTTCTTAAGAATGTCTATAAAGTGATTCCATATTGCCTGGATGGGAATTAAATAGATTTTTTTTTTCTTTTTCTTTGTGTTTGGAAAGACACTCCGTATTTTGCAAATCAAGGAAAGTATAGAATGCTTTTCCTTTCTTTAAAGTTTTTTTGTGAGTGTATTTGTTTTGTATAGTAGTGCATTTGCACATATTCCCCTTTTAATCTAACCAGTTTGTTTGATTTGGGGATAAAAACTGTACATGTAGCACCGGACACAGCTGTGTATTGTCAATGCTTTATGCCAATGGATGTTTTCCATGATGTTGAAAAGGAAGTAGTCCTTGCTGTTAGAAAGTACTGAATGCATAGTGTTTATTTTTCATGTGTACATCACTAAAGACGTCTCTAGAGCTCTGCAGACATCCGCTATTTCCCTAGTAGATGATCAAAGTCACTTGCATGTGAGTGTGCTCTAAAGGTTAGGCCGGGTTTCCCAAAAACACAGCAACAATGCCACTTTAAAAAGTGAACAACTTTCTGAAACCTGAAACATATTCATTCTTTAAAATAACTTAAACCTACCCAGCTCCTGTGAAAGATAGCTAAGACAGCTAAGTATGTGACTCCGTGGTACAGGTTATTCTCTCATGGTAACAACAAAAATATTCTGTTGACTTATGCATAAGGGATTTGAGATCGGGATGCAAAGTTGCTTCCGAAGTACTGTATGCATGGACCATGAACAAGTATCTGGGTATATTGCAGTGTTTTTGGGAAGCCTTGCAGCGCTTTTATGAAAATCTGTACAGAAAACAGCAAAGGTCATTTGATGTCACTGAATTAGAGATACAGTGTGCAATGTATGACTTCAAATGACTGAATCTCTTTGGGTTTTCTTGTTTTGAGAGGTGTCAGATCTGCAAACATACACGTTAGCGTTGTCGAGAAAGGTCAGACGAATGAATGAATAGGGGAGTATGTGGAGAGTAAACAGAACTAAAACAATGACTAAACAAAATATGAGTTCTGTTATCCTGTTAGAGGGTACTTCCTTTCTCTTATTGCTGATACATCTGACACAGCCTCGATGGTTCTGCAACATTTGAGTTAAAAAAAAGTAAATAAGCAAAAAAAATAAAGTAATTTAATTTGCAAATAAGGTGCCATGTATAGATAATATAATGACTTGCATTAAGTAGGAAAAAAAAGACAGGAACATTACAACAGGTCAGGTAATATGTCACTAATGCAGCCACTTGCTGAGGTGTGTGTTGGACCAGTAGCTGTGTACAGTTAACATTAACACTGAAGGAATGAGTGCGTGCTTGAATATAGTGGTGCTGATTAGGTTTATTTTGTTATTTTTCTGTCGATAACATCACTCTAGTAGATTCACACACAGGTCGTCGCAGTCGTCCTCTATTGAGCGTACCGCTTTTGGCCAATGTCGTGTCACCTGCGGAGTCTAAAGTAATGCATTGTAACAGAAGCTATTTATTTGCAGTTGTTTGTGTGTGTGTTTTTTTTTTTAATTTATTTTTCAATAATGGAAAATAATTCATATGCAGACAGATGCTTTTTATTTGTCAGGTGTTTATTATTATTATTATTATTATTATGATGATGATGATTGTGATCTGGTTCCATTTAGATTTTAACAGTGTTAAAAGTTCTGTGTATAGTGCAGCATATTAAAAAAATAAAATAAATATTAGGTATCTGAAGTTTGATTGTGCCATGTGTTTCTGTCATTTTTAATTCTATCTTATTTTGGCATTTAGTTTTCATGCAATATTTTACACGTTTCACAGATAGGCGTACATAAAGAAAGACTTTTTGTGAATGTTCATGCCACCTCAGTCAGTCCACAAGCGCTCCAGTCCACCAGCTCTTCAGACTGCTTCAAACTGTTGTCCCCGCAGGAGATGAAACAAATAGCTGCTGTATAAAACAGTTTGCCTGCCTCCCACACAGAGTCTCTGCTGGTGATGCGTGATTACCTGCTGAAGTGAATGAACCAGGAAAGAGAAGACAGGGAGGAGGGATGGATGGATGGATAGGTAGGAGAGTGTGAGGGGTGGGGGGTTGGGTATTTGTGATTAGGCTTGAGTTGATCCCTCGGGAGCAGATGGTGAATGGTGGCTTACCTACGGGAGATGCCGTGAGTCCCGGGAGTTAGTTTGTGTCCACGCTGCAAGGAGTAGCGTTGAAGCTGAGGAAGACGTGGTGTAGACGTAGTGTTCATGAGACGGAACTGCTGGGAGACAGGTGAGGAATCTTTTCACGCCTAAAATGATGCTCGTAAAAGATAGAGGAGTTGATAGTTATAGATAGAATATATCAAATGTAAACTGTCTGAGCTTCCTCGTGGGTGTCCAGGTTGGTTTAGACTGTGATTCCCTCTGCAAGAAAAGATGGATGTCCCAACTCCTGAAGAACTTGTCTAGGATATCTCTGATGAAGGAAGCATTCTTTACTGTGAAAAATTATCTGGACTTCTTTAATATAGCATGTACAATTGAGTGTGTATAGTGTGAAAACGTACTGTAACGTCAGCCTTGCCTCGCAGATTGAGACCATAACAGAAGCCAGGCAGGACGTGACATCATGTTGCTGAGAGGCCCGAGAGTCGCGGCCGTCCTGCTGCTGCTCTGCGTCCAGTGTCTGCATGGCTCTGCTCTTCCTGCCGTATCCTCCTATGAGTTCACAGCCTACAGGATGCAACAGTACAACCTGGCACAACAGAAGCATGGTAGGTTCAGAGAGCGCCACCTCACCTCCTGGGGTGGAAAGTAACTATGTGCATTTACCATACTAAGAACAATTTTTAAGGTACGAGTATATGCAATATGTGCTACTTCTACTTCTCTGCTTTTCAGAGGGATTCATTGTTCTTTTTACTCCACTAAATGATCTGACAGCTACAGTTACCAGTTGTCAATCAAAGCATTGTTAAAGAGAGATTTCCCATCCAACAAACTGTTCAAGGCCCAGAGGTATTAAATTATTTGATATTTTTCAAAAAGCAAAGATTAAGTCTAAGAAATGAATACAAATTTGTAGGGCAGGACTTTGTTTTTTTCTTCTTTCCTACCCCATTAATCATCTTGAGACTTCCAGCTTTATCTTGTTATCAGTGTGTTCACAGTGTGTTCATATATAGTAATTGGTCAAAGCCCCCTTTTTTTCTGTAAACGAATACTTTTACTTTTGATTCTTTAAGTATGTTTTGCAGATAACACTTTTGTACATTTACCTATGTAGGTACATTGCTGTACTGGTGCTTTTACTTTACAGTAAAGGATCTGTGTACTTCCACCACTGCTCACCTCACTTATTACTATTTACCAGTTTTGAGGAGTAAATCTTTTGAAAATGCTGATGCTTTATCTCAAGGAACAGATCCACTAACATGAACAGAGATTGTGAGGTCTCTTGATTACTGTTGCCTTTGGGAACCAGTGGTAATTGCTGATTTACAAAGATAGAAAAGAAAGGCCTTTGACACTGCATGCAACACACATTACACTAAAGATAACCTGGCTAAACACATTTGTTGTCTTCCTTTGATTATAATGAAGATGGATCAGATCACAGCTAAGGAGGAGGATGAATGAGAATTGACTTATGACGTTTTAAAAAATGACTAAGTATAAAACGTACAAGTATTCATAATGTATAATGGTTTAATTAAGAGTGTAATTACATATACCTTTTATATTTTTACTTATACCTTTTTAATTATTACTGATGTCAGTATTTCAAAATTTTAGCACAGCACTCGAATAAATGCATTTAGTTACTTTCCGTTACTGAACAGAAGAACAATACATGACTAAAGTGGAGTATAAAAACTTGATTGCTGATTTTTTTTTTTTTATCTACTGAGGTTGCCGTGGAGCCATTGTGGTGGCGGAGGCACGCTCGGCCGATGAGCTGGTGCTGACCCGCCGCTGTGTCATCATGAAGGTGCTGGACTTCACCACGGAAAAATACCTCGAGGCCCAGAGGCAAAACGCCGCCGCCATACTGATCCTGCTGCCCAAAAATATCTCCAGCGTCCCCCACGACACTGTGCAGGTAACGAGTCATCCAGAAACACCTGTGAGGCAACGAAGTCAGAAAATTACAGCATCTCTTCTGACCCCGGAGACACAAGTCAGAATACAGTCAGTTTCTGAATATAATATCTTGGATCTTAATGCTCCGGTGTATTAGGTAACAGTATTATGAATATGAATGATTTCTGCCTTTTGAAATGGGTTTTATCTTACCACAGATACTTATACAATTTTTCCACGATCCCTTTTTTCCCTCCCAGTCCTTCATGGTGGCCGAGAGTGAGGCCTTGCTGAAGGAGACCCTCATGCCTGTGTACGTGGCGCCTGAGGATGAACAGCTGCTTTACATGTATGAGGAGGTCAAGCAAGCTGCAGCATCCCGCACCTCATCTATATTCATCAGAGGTGAGAGGAGCAATATGAGAGGAGATATATGGCTGTGCATTAATATTTCACTGTAAGGAAGTTGAAGAAAAAAGTCTTGCATGTCCACACTGAGGTTTGCGTGTTTTCATTTTTTGGCAGTCCTTCGAAGTATGGTCACAGCTACAGCCTTTCAGATCTTAGTGAGCAACAATGCCCCTATCAAGGCCATAACTGATAACACCTTAGTCACACTGGAGGTGAGCATGAATCTTTCTGTGCAGAATGGAGAAGTGAAAACATTTCACTGACATTATCAATTGTCTTGTGATCGGTCCTCGGTTCATAGTCGCTGATGTTTATATTCAGGGAGTGTTTCCTGGAGCAGGGGAGGACGTGCCCACCATCGTCGTCACTGCCCACTATGACTCCTATGGGCTGGCACCGGTGAGTCACATGAAAATGAAACACCTCAGGAAGATGGTCAGCAGTTCAATCCAACACCCCCATGTTGATTTAAATGTCAGCACTTGCAGTATAATACAGTGTTCATGCATAGCCTTGTATTTGTCTGCAACACAGTGGTCTTCATATGGAGCGGACTCTAATGGCAGTGGGGTCACCATCCTGCTAGAGTTGGTGCGCCTCTTCCATAAGCTTTTCAGTAGCCCGAGCACCAGACCACCGTGAGTTACTTGTCCCGTATAGAGGGACATTTTAACATGATGTAACATGTCTTTGATCATATTATATGTGTTCAAAGCACCCAGTCACGTTAATAATGGAAGCACCAAAAGCTAAGAGAACATATATTTTTATTATGGTGAAAAAAATTGTTGCAAAGCCAGCTGTGCCCCCCTCTCAAGAGACCTGTCTATGATTATCTCATCTGGCTCCTATCATGTTTTTAAAGCTAACCATATCATAGTATTGTAGATTAAATGCTTTACTGTCTGACAATTTAATTTTCAGATTTCTTTTTGGTCTTTCAGATATAATCTAATGTTCTCCTTAACTGGAGGAGGAAAATACAATTTCCTTGGCACAAAGAGATGGATTGAAGAGAATCTGGACCATGCTGGTGAGTTTTTCCTCTGGCGTTTGGAGCTTTGGGACCTATGCTGTATGAAACATGTGCAAAGTATTCGACAACACTAACATATGTAAACATGAGCAGTCCAGTTTGAGTCACTTCATCCAGACTTTTTTTTCTGTCCAGAATCCAGCCTGCTCCATGACAATGTGGCGTTTGTTCTGTGTTTGGATACGCTGGCCAACAGCGATGAACTGTACATGCACGTGTCCCGCCCTCCCAAACCCCACACTCCCATACACTCCTTCATTCAACTGCTGGAGGAGGTAATGAGCTTTACTGCAAGATGCAAAATATGAAGTAGGTCTAGCCCAGTCTTCAGTCTTTGAACGTGTGATCACCCCTCTAGGTGGTGTCCTCTAGATTTCCCTGGGTGAAGGTGGGACTGGTCCATAAGAAGATCAATCTTGTGGAGTCCACAGTGGCCTGGGAGCATGAGCGCTACAGCCTGCGAAGGATACCAAGTTTCACCCTGTCTCATGTGGAAGACTCCAAATCTGAGCTCCGTGGCTCCGTGCTGGACACCATGTAGGCTCCAAATCCAGTTTATGATTGTTGTGATCGTGCGGTTGAAGATCTTGTTTACTGAGTTGTCTTTGTATCCTCTCACAGATCACAAGTGGACTTCAGGAAACTCAAGCGTAATGGCATCATCATAGCAGAGACACTGGCACGCTACATGTACAATCTCTCTGACAAGGTGATTAAAGGCATGAAAACGGAACACACATACATAAATACAGAAACTGTGGTTTTCATCGTTTGTTTAATTTCCTTTGGTCAGCATTTTATTGTGTGTCTAATCTTTATTATCTTCCACAAGGGTTCACCTAAAGATGTGCAGGTTTTCAGAGGCCAGATGGTGAGTTGTTGAGTTGTTTCGGTCAACATGCAAAGACAAGTGCTGACCTCTGGTGTTACTTTATAGGAATTGCGGAGGGTTTGCATCTTCAAAGGCCTAGGTCTGCGTAATAACTTTAACTTGCTAATTTGATTCATTTGAAGATTCAGGACATTTGAATGGAAGAGTTTATTTGAATATATTTGCAGTGTAAACGTTTTTAAGTGTGGAAAGTTTTAGCATTTTAGTTACAGCTCGATGTCAAAGATTCATTTCTGCTAGTAATTGAAAAAGTAATGTAATCTCCAAATTGGATCTTTCATGGGTAAAAATGACCTTAACATACAATAACTTTGATCTTTTTTTCTTATGTTTCTTTCATTTTACACATCTAAATTCCTGATGCAGGACTTTCAGGACAGCCGTATGTCCAGTCTGATGTCCTTCCTGACGTCAGTGCCTCGGGCCACCCAGCTGCTGGATAAGGAGCCCAGTCACATTGTGCTGGTTAACTCACTGGAGCATGAGTTCAAACATTACCTGCAGCAAGTTCACAGACACGCCTTCCAACAGGACAAGAGGTAACGTGTTAGAGGAAGAAGACACACCGTGCAAGACTCTTAGTTGTATTGTAGGAAAAAATCCAGCAATATCACTCCTGATTAACAATATCTCTTTATACAGGGACCCTGATATTACCTTTTTTGATCAAATGAACCAGCCAATAGTGATGTACAGGTAAACATGTTTACAGATGGATTTTGTGCATGTGGTCATTTCAATAAGACACTTGGACACTGACACACTTTTTCTCCAGAGTGAAGCCGGCAGCCTTTGATCTTTTCCTCGGCGGCTGCATCGCTGCATATTTGGGGATTGTTTACTATGCCATTCAGGTCCGTGAACCTACCCTTTTCTATTGTCCATTCATATTGCGTTGCCACATTACTTCTTTGCAAACAGCACCCCACCTCGCATGTTGCCTTTCAAAGCACAAACGGATAGACACCGCTTGGCATATCAGGTTTGTTTTCTCACAGTATCTATCTGTTCCCTCTTACAGAATTTTGGTTATCTCTACACGAAAATCAAAGCGGCAGTGAAATCCAAGCACCAGTAAATAAGACTGTGAATAGTGCGAGTCTTTGACAAGGGCTTTGATGTCTGCATTGCACGCCTTGGACTTCTGCTTCACTGGCTGTGCTGAACATGAAAGCAATGAACGAGAATCTACCGAGACTGATCGTGTGCACGACTCATGAAGCGTGCGTTTACTTTGAAATGTATATTGTGTTAAAGATTTTTGTACCTGTCACTACACATAAAAATTGTTGTACTGTAAACAATTTCACACATGAACAAACTGGAATTTATTGTTTGTAGGATGTACAAAGTAAACAAAATAAATAAAGAAGTAGTTTGGGATTTGCCGTTCATCAAAGTATACATATAAATAGAGGAGAGGAACACGAGCTAGAGACTGGATCTGATTTAAGCATGTGAAGGACGTCCCTGCCACATCATTACTATGATTCCCCATGTCCTCCGCTTTGCATCTGTTGACATGGATTTGACTGGGCTTAACGTGGCTGTCAAACAAGGCCCAGCCACTGCGGCGAGATGAACAGCCAGTTCCTGTCACAGATAACTCCGAGAGAGAGAGAGCGATGGAGACACAAAGGCACCCTACAGCGCTTGGTGAATTATTGATGCTCATGTGGTATGCTGACAGTGAATAGAGGTGACCCTGGGTGGTGGTGGTGGTTGTGGTGGGAGATTCTTAGAAATCCCATCCCTTTCTCGGTTAGCTTCAGTTCTGCAGATCTGATAAGACTGAATTCTGTTTTAAACTGCGAGGCAGCTAAACAGCTTAGAGCCGAATGTCTGTTTGAGATCAGTGCAGGCAAGTTTGTGAGGTCCCACTGGGAGGGAAGTGGGTCATGGACAGTGACCCCAGGTATGTGTGTCTCTGCAGGGGGGCCCGAGGCTTAGGAGGATTAGTGGCTGTGTGCTCAGGTAGCACAAAGAGTTGTTCTGGTTCAGCAAGGATGCTCTTAACCTGCCTCTACTTCCAACATAGATTCAACACAATGGCTACAAGTTAAACAAAACGTTTGCATCTGGTTATTCGTTGACGAGGATCTAAGCAGGATTCAGAGCTGCCAATGCAGCACAACATAGACTACAATGCTGCAGTACATTAAAAAAAGTAATATATGATGATACCGGCAAAATAACGCAGCATCAACTATAAGGAGAAAGAGCCCACACATTTTAGAGAAGTTTGCAAAAGAAGTTGGAAGTAAAAGAACAACTGATACACAAGTACAAGAGAAAGGGAGGAGCCAGCAGGTGACAGGGGAGGAGAAGGACGTTCATGACTTTCAGGCAGACTGGAGGGAAGCAGTGCAAAGTTAGTGAGACAACAGGTGAGGATGGCTCCACAGCTCTACATCACCATGTACAAAGAGCATTTCGCCTCTCCTGGTAGAACGAAACGAGAACAGCTCCGACCCACCTCTGCCCACCGCAGGAACAACCCCCAGCCCCGGCCGGTAAGAGCCAGAGCCACGTGGCTTGTAGAGGCTTTATAAGGACAATATAGTCATTTATCACTGTGCAAAGAGATGTAAAATTACTTGTGAGAGTGATCCTCCAGAGTAAATTGGATTCCTAAAATCAATCTAACTATAACTGAACAGTGTTACCAAAATACTGAAATGTAACATTACGTTTCCACTTAAGGTGAAACAAGACTAATTGGGTCTCTTATTATTGGCACTCTCTTTATTGTATTTCATCTAGACAGACTGAGGTGTCTTTTTCTAATTGGTGGCTGGTTGTTTACATTTACCAGTGCTTGGTGAAAGCTGTATCCCATCTATTATTCAGTACTTCCTCCATGCCTATTTATTTATCCCGACATGGAGTAAACAGAGCTAAGAGGAGAGTACAGTCACACTAAAGTATAGAGGTGCCAAAATTTACAGTTTGCACAAAACTGTCTCACTTCTTTCACAGTTTTCTGTGTATTTTAGGATTTCAAGATTTCAAGAATTTATTGTCATTACACAACAATTTACATCAGCAATCATTGGTAATGAAATTCTTAAATCTCAGGCTCCCCGAACAATGCTAAAAAAATATTATTTTTTTATTAAATATTTATAGATTAAAAAATAAAAATAGAAATTAAAAATAAAAATAAATAATATACTAGAGTAATAAAATAAATAAAGACCTTATAAATTATACTAATTAAGACATAAACTAAGTAATATACAACTAAAGAGAGATATACAATAAAATATATACAATAGAAAAATATATATAGACAATAGAAGTGAAGGTGTTATTAAAAGGTGGTGGTGCTGTGGACTGAGGAAAGCCATTTAGAAGAGATCCAACTGGTATTGTGAAACCTGAGAGAGTTCTGAGAGAAAAATCTGAAAAAACTTAACTGAAAAAACTACTTATTAACTCAGAAGTAGACTCAATTGATAAAAAGTGCAAATGTCATATTAAAACTATATTCATGTGAGACATCTATCTATCTATCTATCTATCTATCTATCTATCTATCTATCTATCTATCTATCTATCTATCTATCTATCTATCTATCTATCTATCTATCTATCTATCTATCTATGGGACTTTCTGTTTCCCCGGAGTCTTCAGCCTAACTACAGGTCACACCACACACTTCCACACCCCTCGCCCCCTGCGGTCACAGGCCGCCCTCTCTTCCCCCCTGTCAGACACCTGTCATTCCACAGTCCGGTTACGACTTGTCCTGACAACTACCTAAACACAGTGGACACAGGCAAGACCAACCACATGCCCCCTGTCAACCCATCCACAGCACAAGCTCTGCCCTCTGCTGATGGACTGCAGAAACTACAGCTGACTGAGCCTCCCGCTGGCTCTGGATTTAAGCTCCACACGGCTTTCAAGGGCCCGGCAAGGTAACTGTTGACCAGTTTAATCTATCAAAGATAACTCTAAAGACACATTGACTCTAATCGATTTTCTCTGCAGTGGAATGGATTATCAGAGGACCCTTCACCCACTGTCAGCACAGCAACTCAGGTGAGTGAATGACCCCTGATCTCCTCTTGTGGCCTTTAAACCCAGAAAACACTGGATGATGAGCATTATTGAGTGATTCTACAAATCCTCTTATTGTGTAAAAAAACCCCAAAACCCTGACATTGTATTTGACAGGCAACACACTGCTGCCCAGCTTCGACAAAGACCCCAAACCGGCAACCCTGCAGCAGCTCAGCACCACTTTCCACAAGCACAGTACAGGAGGTCTGGCTCCAATATCATCCTGGATCATAGGTACATTTTGAACGTCCTTTAATAATAAAACTTGATGAAAATATGTGTCAGTGTGCCATTAATAACAGACACCGAGGTCTGATTTCTGCTCTGATGGTCTCTCAGCAGCGGGTGCTACAGCTGCTTCCATGTGGTGAAGCCCTACCAGGCCGGACACTACATCATACACCCGGAGTTTGTGTCTGAGTGCCTTCGTTAGGAGTATTAGAGCACCAGCTTCCAAAGCGGGGACCGGGGGCCTGCAGAGGTCCTCGTGGGGGCTTTGGGGGCTCCTTTGCAAAATGAGGGACTATTAACTTGCCTATTGTTTAATTCTCTACTAATTAACCCAGTGGGACGAGGTGTGAGAATGAATAATGTAACTGTTGGCTGTGCTCTTACCACTATTATCTCCCTACATACAGCATGGACACTTTTACAATTCAGCTCTAAATCAGAGGCAAAGATCCCCCCTCAAGGGGGCTTGTGGTGATCAAATCCAATGAGGCTCTGTGGCCATAATGTGTGTCTGTCCACGACATCAAAATTTTATTCTACTATCAGAGAGATAATTATCTACATGTGATGTAGAAATCTTTTATTGTGTGTTTGAAGCTTTAAAACATAAATACTAAATAATACAATGAAACTTTACTGAGGGGTGTTACAGACGTATTGTGGTGATTATAATAGGCATTTTCTTATCATACCATATACACACACAGCACAGATAGTCCTTAAAATACTTTTAAACATTTTCTCTGGCACACGTGCCTCTCACCGTACAACCAGCGTGTTATATGATTTTTTTTTAACTCCAGTGTCATTTGATAAAATCATGTGACAGAAAATTTAAAGAAAGGGAAAGGGAGTTGTCGCTCCCCTCCCACCTACTGGACTACATTTCCCATGCTGCAGTGGGCGCAGACGAGGCTGATACGCAACAACATGCCTTGATGCCTTCAGTGTTTTTCTGTGACTGTGGCGGAGAAGTTGTGCTCGGAGCTGCTGAGGGGGGCTGCGGCTGATCGGTAGGCAACAACTCTTTTTAATGACGGGCTGAAAAGAAAACAGGACGAGCACAAACGATCACAGTGTGGCACTTTACTCGCACCGATTCACTCCGAGTTTCCCTCCGTTAACTTTTCTTGCGCCACCCACCGCAACGACAGCTTTCTATAGATCGAACTGTACTTTGTGTGTGTGTGTGTGTGTGAGAGAGAGAGGAGCTGTGTGTACATTAGTGCAGACGACATTACGTACTGTTTCATTATTAGCCTATAAACTCGTGTTTGGGTGTGTTGCGCGTTTTTATGTCATGAAAAAAGAAACAAGCGCACTTAAAAAAAAGATGAACTTTTTTTAACAGTTTCTTTCAAAAAAGTTGAGACATCCACAGTGAAGATCGTCTCTGTAGATCATCTGCTGTGTGCACGTATATGTTCATGGTTTATCAGTCGAGCACAAACCCATAATCAGCAAACTGCCTCACACACGCACGCACGCACACGCGCTCACACACACGCACGCACGCACGCACGCTCACACACACGCAGCGCGCTCTCGTGTCTCACACCTCTGCTCTGGCTGCATCAGCACATCTGTGTTTATTTTTCTGTCAGAAGAGATAGTGAATCGCCTGAAAGAGCAAATATGAACCGAACCTGATCACGCTACAAACAAAGAAAATGCCCCAGTTTGAAAAATGTTTTTTTGTCCTCTTCCCATGATAAAAACATGTTGGAGCTCAAGGTTTTTGTTGAGAAAAGCCTTTTTATTTACATGCATTTATCACGTGGCACTGTGAGGAGAGCTGAAACAGTGGTTGATTGATCAGTTACTTGAGTGGCAGAAAATGAATCAACAACAACTGTGATGATTTATATTTTTCGTCTATATTATGTATACCATAGGTAAATGTATTAGTGCTGGATATTTGCTGGTGTATGTTGAAAACGAAAAACAAAAAAAAAATCAATACATTGTTTAAGTGAGTTCAAGCAAAAATGTCCTGGCTCCGGCTTCCTCTCTGGTTCCAATATGCGTGTGAATATTTGCTGTAGAGTTTCCATGATGAATTGATTAATCTACCGACAGAAAATCATTTGAGTCATTTTAGTCATTTTTCAAGCATAAACATTCCTCTCTAAATAGATCACCTTCGACATTCTCCACACATTTCTATGTTTATACACATTATTATCAAATTAATAGATGAATTTAGAAAATCATCTGCATTTAATGTAAATTATACTTATTTTCAGCCATGTATCTATATATCTCTCTCTACATATATATATATATATATATATATATATATATATATATATATATGTGTGTGTGTGTGTGTGTGCGTGTGTGTGTAAGTGTTTTGGCTGTTGGACAATTTAGATAATTTTCTGGCATTTTATAGGTTAAACAATCAATCGATTAATTTAGAAAACAATCAGATTGATCAATAATGAAAATAATTAGTTAGTCACAGCCTGATGTGATGAATATATATATGCATGTACTTCTCCATTGAAAAAAAAAATTCGAACATACAGTAAATCTCCTCTTGACTTTCGGGATCAATTTCCCTTCCTGAGTCCAGCAGCCTGAGTGGATCTCCAAGAAACCAACAATTAGTTCTGTGTTAATTAATGACGGGCTTATGTTATCACTCCTGTTGTTGGGGGAAATCTATACTAAGGGTGGTTGAACACAGAATTAGTCAGTTAGATTGCTAATTAATAGCAAGCATTTTTTATTATCGACCTTTGCTGCCATGGCAGACCAGGAGGTTCAGTTGCAGTTAGGACTAGTCAGCAACAGGAAATCTGGAGATGTCTGAACTCCCCTCGGTCGGCTGTGCGCCTTAATCTAATCTATTGTGATTATCTAAAGCCACGATAACTAACATCAACCAGTTAATGACCCGTAGGAGTTTTTCTTGTGTTCCTGCAGGGAGGGGCAGTTAGTTCTTTGTTGGATTTGTGGCCAGCGTTGTCAAAATGTCTGTGTTTTTGGGGAAGTACAAAGTACAAAGCACAAAGGTTAGTATTCTTTCCTCTCCTTCCCCGGCACTGGCAGAGCTCTAAGGCCAAAATCCTCTTTTCTTCTCCTCTACTTCCTTACATACAAATTAGTCTTCTTTCAATCGAACTCATATGTTAGATTCACTGCTGGGAACACCACCTTATCCTCTTATGGGTAATTGGCAGTAGATTCGTTTTGTTAAATCTCAGACACATCTTTAAAGTTTACGTCCTGACAGCGTAATACCTCTAAGTGCTGTGAAATCACTTTGTGCAGCAATGCAGATCATGTAAGACAATGCTAGAAATGTAATGGAGGCTTTGAACTGACAAGGAAACAAGACAGACTGAGGAACAGGTTGCTGTCTCATCTACTGAACTGGCTCGGGCTGTTTTTTCTGGATGTCAACCTTAAAGCCAATACTCATTCACTTACCACAACTGGTGAGCAACATCAGGTGAATGTACAGAAAAAAAGGCTGCAGAAGACAGGCGTAAACATTTTATTTTAAACACATTTCTCCTATGTACCATTGTTGACATGAGACAAGAGGAAATATTGCATGACACTTTAGACGCTGACTGTTATCTCTCTCTCATGACAAGCAGGCCGACAGACACGACGGCGTGGCCAGAGAGCAGCGGGCGAGGAAAACATTTCTATGGTCTTTTGAACAACTCTCAGATCATCTCACTGAACAGCGCAAGTCATGTACCAAGTTGTACCGGGAGGAGCTGGGGGGACAATTACCGATGTTATCCCCAAGCAGAAACACAGCAAGGACACTCGACCCGTAGTTGGAGCTGGAGTAATTGGCCTGGTGCTGGTGATTGCGGCCGTGACTGCATGGTGTTATTACATAGCCTCTCTACGCAAAGCCGAGCTGCTTAAGACCCAGCTGCTGGATCTGAATAAAGATGGCTACATTATCCGCAACCAGGGAGGGTCGATTGTTTTCAGAATGGATTTCAGGTCAGTATTTGTCAGCAGTCTTTGAAAAGTGATTTTTGCCTAATGATGCGTATTTTAGATACATCAGAAAATGTATGTAAAATGTAAATGTATGCAAGTCACATAAGTTGAACTGAACTGTGAGGTGTGTGTTGAGAGAGATTGCTTGAAAATGTAATTATGTTTAAATCTTGGCAGGTCAGGCACGCTGGATTTGGATTCGTGCTCCAAAGAAGGGGAGATTCTGAGCTGTGGACGCACCACTGAGAGAAAACTGAACTTCTTCATCGAGACAGTGCGGCCCAAGGACACAGTACAATGCTACCGTGTGCGCTGGGAGGAACTGGTTCCTGACATACCTGTTGAGCATGCCATGACATACAAGTTTGCTCACTGGTATGGCGGTGCAGTGTCAGCAATTCAGCACTGGCCTATTTCTGTTTCCGGTCAACAGGCTCCCAAACCCTTTGTTACCAGTGACATCTACTCCAACCGCAACGAATTTGGAGGAATTTTAGAGAGTTACTGGCTTTCATCCAACGCTACAGCCATCAAGATAAATAACTCTGTGCCCTTCCACCTGGGCTGGAACGACACAGAGAAGACTATGTACTTCCAGGCAAGGTACAATGACAGTCCCTTCAAGCCAAACCCAGGAGAGGCACCGTGTGCTGAACTTAGCTACAGAGTGTGTGTGGGCCTGGACGTGACATCCATACACAAGTACATGGTCCGCAGATACTTCAACAAACCAAACAAAGTGCCTGCCAAAGTCATGTTTCGCCATCCTATATGGTCGACCTGGGCGCTACATAAGACTGACATCGACCAAGAGAAACTCTTGGCGTATGCTGCCAACATCCGCAAGTATAACTTTAATTGTAGCCATCTGGAACTAGATGACCGATACACCAGCCGCTATGGAGAGTTTGAGTTCGACCTGACAAAGTTCCCCAATGCCTCGGCCATGTTCCAAAAGCTGAAATCAGATGGGTTTCTGATGTCACTCTGGATTCACCCTTTTGTTAACTATGACTCTGAAAACTTTCATACCTGCGTAGAGAGGGGACTGTTTGTCCGGGAGCCTACAGGCCGGCTCCCGGCCTTGGTGCGCTGGTGGAATGGCATTGGCGGCATTTTGGACTTCACAAATCCAGAAGCCCGTGATTGGTTTTCCTCCCAGCTACGGTCCCTGCGCTCCAGGTACGGGGTGTCATCTTTTAAATTTGATGCAGGGGAGACCAACTATTTACCATGGAAATTTAGCACCAAAACTCCCATTCGGGACCCGAGCTTTTTTACGAGACGTTACACGGAAATGGCTATTCCCTACAACGATAGAGCTGAACTGCGCAGTGGCTACCAGTCCCAGAATATATCCTGCTTCTTCAGACCAATTGACAGAGACTCTGTGTGGGGCTACGAGCTGGGTCTCAAATCTCTTATCCCCACAGTGCTCACCATCAGCATTCTCGGCTATCAGTTCATTCTACCCGACATGATTGGAGGCAATGCCTATCTAAACCGAACGGCTGGAAATCGAGCATTACCTGATCGAGAACTCTATATCCGTTGGCTGGAGCTGTCAGCCTTCATGCCCTCCATGCAGTTTTCTATTCCGCCGTGGGAATACGACAACGAGGTGGTTGAAATTGCTCGGAAATACACAGCCCTCCACGAGAGTATTGTGGCGCCGCGGGTCCTGGAGCTGGCAGGTGAGGTGCTGGACACCGGGGACCCAATCATACGACCCCTGTGGTGGATCGCCACAGGTGATGAGACAGCCTATAAAATCGACTCCCAGTTCCTGATTGGGGATGACCTCATGGTAGCCCCAGTTTTACAGCCAGGAAAGCAAGAGCGCGACATCTATCTCCCTGCTGGCCGCTGGAGAAGCTACAAGGGGGAGAGATTTGATATTAAGGAGCCACTGCACCTCACAGACTATCCTGTAGATCTGGATGAAATAGCTTACTTTGTTTGGGTGTAACAAGATTGTAAAGCTGAACAGACTTGATCCAATCTGCTTGTAAGACAAGCTTCACCTATTTAGCTTTCATGCTTGACAGGAGGGATTGTATGAAAAGGTTGCTTGTTTTGGATAAGCTTTTATGCAACAAAATATGAGCACTTTTTAAAAGAATTTAAATTTTAACACCACACTAGCTCACGAATGTGAAACTGCTTCATTCAGAAATGCTTAAAACCTCCTTTTATGTAATAATTTCTTATGAACTCCTTCTTGTGAATTTCTCTTAGATAGATAGGATATCGACCTAATAAATGCATTATATTTGTTGTGGCTTAATGACAACATAGCAAAATAGTGTCCTTTTAAAGAGAGGCTATGTAACTTCTGCTGACTGGCAGCCACTGTAGCTGTAAGTGACAATTTGGGGTTAATGATAAACATTTAAAATTAGCCAACATTAGCTAATATTGGCCTCCATAAGTCATACCAGAGCATGTTAGGTGAAGGCAGCACAACCTCTGAGTCTATTAAAATGAGTGAAGTGTGAATTAATTCAGATTTTCTCATATACAGGGGAATAATGTTTATTTAATCTTTCAAAAGTTACACAGTCTCCTTTCAAAGGTCATATAAGTGACATATATGAAACATTTGTCAAAAAGGGAATATGCAAACTGTGAAGTGAAGGCATAATTTGCCATGGTATGCCTTACAACTGTTGTATTTTCTTAAGTTAAATTAACCAAATAGATTGTGTCATGGGAGGGCAATTGAAGGGGGCATCATGACTGTCATTAGACAGATAGGTTAAATAAAAGCTTCTATATTGATAGAAAGTTCCCAGTTTGTCTGATATCCTACTTCCCTCTGACACTAATGAGTCCGCTCTTCTCATGCTCCAAGATACTTTTCAGGAAGTCAGGTTTTATGCTTCACTTACCAGGATGAATGCTTGAAGTTTAATCGTTACACACTGCATGTGCTCTCATTTGTGTAACACAGTGTCATGTAACTACTCTTAGTCCAGAAGAAGCTGCCTTTTATTGGGCCCTAAATATTTTATGCTCCTCCTCAGGTAACAGCTTTGTCTGTTGTGTGTTTTGAAGTGTCTAGTAATTGTCTTTATTGTGCTTTGCCAACTCAGAAGGCAACTAAGCAACAAGCAATACTATAATGTATAGTACACTGACACATCCAAAAATAATGATTATCTGTTTTTGAACACTTTCTAATGTTTGTAAATCTGAAACACAATAACCTAAATGATAATGGTCTGGTTACTTTATACCGACTTTGTGTGCAGTCTGCTAGTCTATAGATGCATTTAATTATTTAATTAAATGCTACCGTTTATTTTGTCACCTTGTGTTTTGTTATGTGAATATTTTGTAACTGTGATATCTCTGAGTGCCATGCGTTGATAATTAACGCCACGTACAGTGTGTGATTTGTTGTTATGCTATACTTTTATTATTGTTATATGTTGTGCATTTATTATGTAATACTATTTTAGGTTAACCCTTTATCATTTGAGTGTACCACAAATAACACAAAATTACATTGTTCATCATGTTGTGTTAATGTGAAGTAACAATACGGAAACGTCCACATTCTCATGGTGCAATTTTCTCATTTGGTAACGTTTCTTGTCTTTTTTTTATTTTAATTCTCTCTACCTGACCCCATGTGTGCTTTGACATGTACCCTCCACGCTCACCTCGGTGGGTTTTCTTTGCGCCTTTTGACATGTCTTCATCATAACAACACTCTGTATTTATAGAAGTTCTCACTCAGCATCTGGGCCAGGCCAACCTCTGAGGCTATTTCTGTCTCAGATTTTATGACAAGGCTGAGAGGCTCCATCTCCGACTGAATGTTTCTTTGCTTTCGGCCCCTTTGACCCAGTGTGTGCTGTTTGCCTTAGAGTTATTGCAGCCAAACATTAGCAACATACGCATGTGACCAGAGGGCAGCACTAATTTCAGCAAGGACGCATTTGTGATGTCATAATTTATGAATGCATTAAAAGAAATCAAGTTTGACTTTGGCTGGCTGTGAGCATTTTTGTTGTGCGTATTTTTCATGAAACACACAATCGTTTTGAAAGTATGTCACTATAGCAACTGTACTTAAAGTAAAGTTGCTATATGTTTGACAATCTACAAGATGACTGATTGTAAATCCTAAAAGAAAGCTCCAAGAGTGATCAATATATGCCCGATTTTTTACACACACCTACAAATACAAGTAGAAAAGACACATGGACATGAAATTCAGGTCAGTAAACTGACCGTGCAACCAGTGAGCCAATAACAACCTGTAACCTCTCATGAGTCTGCAATACATGAAAACTAATGTGCCTATCAATTCAATATTGATAGAGACACTCTTGAGGGACTTTTCAAACTTTTGGCGCCCGGCTCATCACCGGGCAATAATGACAAGGTGATGAAACAATTGTGCAGGTTATTTGGAGGCTGTGTTTCGATCAATAAATCATCTGCTGGTTCATGATGTGAGGCCAGAGAGCAAATGATATAAAAGTGTACGACCAGACACCAAGAATAAAACAGATCAACTTACTACAGTGGGAGATGATAGCGACAACATTTAGTAGAATTACAGCGTTAAGCGTGATTGTTCTTTCTGAATTCAAACGGCTTTGGCTGCACCACTTCTTACAGCTGCAGTCGATCTTTCATATGTTTGGGGAATTTATTCCATTTCACAACAGCGGGATATGCTTCAGAACTACTTCACTTTATTTGCCAGTGCCTCATCTTTCTTCGAAATTGATCTGGACTTGCAGCCTGTGCGGGGAGGACATACATCCATTGATTAGCTGTCTGTGTGTTGCAAGGATTGATATTATTTGTCAGTTTGCTTTCTGCAATCATATTGTTTGGTTCTGCCCATCTTTTCATGGACAGGACAGATCATTTATGTAGGGGCTTTAGAGTGAACTTGGAGATTTTAAGGAGGAGGGCTGAAAAGGAGAAGATTGTGGAAAAGGATCATATAGCGCTATATTACTTATATTTGCAGATAGTTCAGTGTGTAAAGATGCATACTTCACTGTTTTCATTGTTTCATGAAAAACAAAGGCAAAAATTAAAGGCATATTTAACAGTTTTTAATAGAAAAAACATAAAATTATGAAACAATATTCACGGATATATTCACGGATGTTTAAAATTGATTAAAAAAATGAAAGAAGCTGACCAATTTTTTTTTTTTTTAACCACATCTTGAAATAGAAACAGGTAGATATGTGGTTGCTTTGGCCATGTGGTGCTGCAGATGTCCAGAAGGGTGCAGTGTAGTTTCATTGATAAATTCCCTCTTTGCCATGTCAGTGGACCATGGTCCAGATGTTATGTGCGTACACGCGACACACACACGACAAGACACACACACACGAGGCAGGACACAAAACTGGCAGAGCACTTCCCCCTTCCTTCCCCACCTGTGAGCCCACCTGTGTGTCCATCTGCAGAGGAGAGACGCCAGTTGTTCTGGTTAGAAGCCAGTGTGTCTCAAGTACCTTCCCATATCCTCCTTCCATGAGCCTGTCTGCTGTCTGTTCTCCCCAGTAAGGCATATATATATTATACAGAGACAGAAAGAGAAGTGGTGCTCGGGGCAACATATTAAAGATAGACGCAGCTTTTGCAACTGACAATTTACTTTCCTAATCAGAGCAATGATTAGTGTCCTCAGTTGTTCGACATGTCTGACAATAAATAATGACCATGATCAAAGATTAGAGTGAAAAGGGATTATATAAACACTGTATTGTGCTGTATGTTTTTGTGGCATACAGTGCCAAAGATTTGATATTGCATTATGTCAATTTATGGTGTAACTTGCACAGCTAAATTCAGCAAGACTTGAATTAAATACTGTTGTAAATAAGCTAATTAACTAATACATATATATTGATTAAATGGCTTTTTTCCCCCTTTTTAAACATTAATATGATTACTGAAATCTTTGTAAAGGAACATTAAAACTACTGAATCCCTCCTTGTATTGTTGTTGTACCACAATTATAAACCAAAATGAACAAGAGACAAACAATGATGAATAAGCTTCAGTTTTATTAAAAAAGCTTTCCAGCTTCTCGGAGCAAAGTGTGGAATGAGCGTTTATTGTGGAGGACCACAGGGGAAATAAAACCCCATGGCCGTCTCTTGTGTGAAGTGAGAATCTTTGTCCTTAACCCAAGATTTTCACTCCGTAACTAGAATGACCTCGCATCTGGTGCTGCCACGGCTTGTCTGACAGGAATATGTCTGTCCTCGCTAGGTAACAAATGAACCCAACACCCCAGAGACTGGTCTCGCATCTGTTTATCTTTTTCACCTGTCGGTTCGCTGCACTGCATCAGGCTTACACTCCTCTGCTGCCTTTGTGGATTTCAGAGCATGCCTCTGGCATTACCGGGACAGAGATAGTCAGTGTTGGCTAGAAGCACCATTTTTTAACTTTATGACTGGGCATGGTAGTGTAAGTGTAGTGTAAGTCCACTATATTGTGCTTTTTTATAACTTTATACTTGCTGTATTTGTATACCCCAATTTTAAAACCTCTTTTTTTCCACTATTGAATCTTGATATTCTCATCTTTGCTGGTACACTTTCCTTTCTTTTTTTATTGGCTTTTATTTATGATTTTTATATCTGGTAGTTTTCATATGTAGAGAGCGTAAACAATTTGTCGATTACCGGATCAGTGGAGCGATAACGAGTAATTTTAAGATTTTAATGTCTCTGTGACTAAATGTGAGGATTTGCTGCTTTTGTTTTTCTTTTCTTTTCCATTGGTCAGACAAAACAAGCCATGACCATCACTTTGAGCTTTAGCAGACTGTTATGGGGATTTTTTTTTTCTGATATTTATTAACTAAATTAATAATTAATTGAGACGATAACTGGCAATTGAAATGAATATAGTAAGAGTCAAGGAAAATGTTGACAGATATTCAGACACATTTAAATAGTAAAATTAAGGACTTGGGTGAGGACAACAGGCAGGGCACTTCCTTTGTGCTTTGGTGGGGGTAAGAGGTTGAACAAAATGTCAGGCACTGAGGAACAGATGCATAATTGAAACATTGCGTTGCCGCCGCGGCCGTGCACAAGGTTCTTTGATTGATACCGTTTTAGAACACTCCTGTCCCCTCGTGCTCATGGGGTTTACCTGGGGAGAAACCAGGGGAGGGGGAAAGGTGCTTAGGTGGCTCATCTGGGTTTTGGAGGAAAATTGGTGCCATCCATCAAACACTGCATTTAACAAACGCTAACGCAGGCCTGGCCAACAAAGGATTCGTATATAAGGCAGCGAACCGGGAAACATGTGAGGTGCAGGGACTGCTGAGGGTCTATCAATCAACCAGTCAGCTCCTTTATTTAACAAGCGAGGGCCACGGACCCCGAGGGCCACACTCCATATTCTGGCTGGTTGGGCTCGCAGTCCTCTCCTGTAAAAGGAAGAAAAAAGGGGAAGAGAGGGATCAAGGGAGGAAGGAAAGAGGGGTATGAAGGGATTGGGATTGGGGGGGTGATGGAGGTGCAGAAGGGTTTGGCCCGTGTCCCCTGGCGTGCCGGTGCGCTTCATCTTCTCAGTGCAAGGGCCTGGAACTGCTGCTTGATGGGATTTTCAGCCCTGTGGCCTCCGCTGTCCCAGCATCCATCTGGAGGGCTGCCGTGTGCACAGCGGAGAGCCAGCCACTCAGCGACACAGCCATAAAGAACAACCCGTAGGCCAGCCAATGCCACTGATCTGAGGCTCGCAGCTCTGTTCAGTGGACAGGCCAACACTCAGTGGCACACATTCCTGTCAGGGACACAGGCTGATCCCTAAGCTACTGTGTGCTCAGTGGAACAGAAGACACGCTCTGTGAGGCAGCCCACATCCAACCACTGACTCCTTCAAAGCTTAGAAAATTGGAATGGAACAAGGACTTCACTATTCAGCATCCTTAATGGTGTGGAGAGGACTATCTCCCCTCTCTCGTTTGCTCTGTCGCCGTGTGTCACAGCGACGGAATATGCGCTTATCCTTATTTTTGCACGGCGCGGCTTTTGTTTTCAAGATTTTACAGTGCGCCCATGATCTGATCGAGGTGGGAAGCAGAAGACATAGAGCTGCGTTGTGGACGATACAAATGCATCCGCAGTGGTCACACAGGTTCCTGATTTGAATAAGCCCGTTTGAGGCCCGGCCATGATAAAACCTTGCCTGAAAACAGTGTTTCCTTTGCATGTTCAAGAGTCCACTTTTTACAGAGAAGTTCAATTTAATACCACAACGCACAGCATCGAGAACAATAATATCAGCGATATATAATTGAAAATCAAGACCAAATATGCAAAGACAATCATTACTGCCTCTCATTATTGGATCCAATTTATGTATGCCCCAGGGGAGAGAGTAGCAAATAATGGATTGGTGCTGCGGAGAGCCGAGATACTGTGCGCGTCGTATTGGTGGCGAACGTGCACGAGATCCTGGCTGATATAACTGATACGAGCGTGGAAAGTTTGGATTGAAAATGTTTTTGTTTCTCCTCAGGGCTACGCGGCATCATTAGCATATTTTTTCTCTCCTGACGACTGTAAATTCAGTGAATGTAGCCCTGTGGTGGGTAAGGTGGGCAGACGGCAGACTGTATAAATAAACAGAGTCTGTCTGAGGGCAGCACCGTGGCCCCCACCTGCCCACCATCAATCAATATTACAGCGGCCACTGGCAGCCCAATCGCCCTTTTATAGGTCTGTGAAATGATCAAACATCTGCTCATAACCATGCTTCATATATAGACGGATCATACATACAATACCAAATTCTGCATATCATGATATCATGGAGCACAATAGAATGTAAAAACAACAATAGAGTACACTCACACACACACACAAAAGTGGCTAATTGGGGCAGATTAGTAGCCTTGAGGCACATTTCATCAATAACACAATCATTGGATCAATGGATGAAACATGAAGCCGTTCGTCATCTTATTGTTTCCCTAATAATCACATGCAGCCTTGTCTCTGTGCGCTCAAAAGACTTGGGTGAGAAAGCTCAACTCAGTGTCAACTATTTCCTTGTTTACTCTTAAAAAGTCGGCCACGTTGATGGAAGCTCAGTGAACATGATAAAAGTTGAGCCCAGTAACTAGTTTGGCAGCTGTAGTAGACAAAGGTTGCGGGGGCCTGGTCCATGGAGAGGGGGAATGAATCCAACTGGTCCAAGGTTAATGGTGGCTTGGAACAAAATGGATTCAGTGCCAGGGGCGTGCTGACAGGTGATTTGACATGAGTGAAGGTGGGCCATCAATCTCCCGTTGGCCCCTCTGACCCTCCCCCGCCCAGCCGTAGCAGCTAGGGGGCGCCAGGTGTCATGGTGCCCTGACCTGTACAGGTCTCCAGATAGCCCACCTGCTGTCTGCCTAAAGCTCCCCCTACGGCTAGAAGAGACTCCCATCACTTCACGCTCGGCTGGCATAATGAAATTGTGATTGGAAGATAGTGAACTGTGACAGGCAGTAGTAGACTCAAAGTCTTCTAGCCAAATTCAAACCTCTCGCTCCAGGTTTCCTTTTACAGCCCGCTTTTCTCTTGAATTGGTCTGACAATTTAATGGTGCAAAAATGATAATCTGCCAGCCTGTCTTTAATATGCTTTCATACTCTCTGTGGCCATTGTCTCGTGTATGGCAGAATAAAGATATTTTTGTGCGCTGAAATATCAGGTAAAAGTAGGCTGAGGCAAAAACTACTTTGTGCGGTGCGAGCATCACATTGTGCATGTGTGTACACGCCGTCCCACCCCGTGCGTGCTCCCCGGGGAGGCTCGGCTTCACGTTTAAACCTGACATAAATTCCCTGTCACAAATCCCTGGGGCAGCCAGGCTTGTAGGCACAAAAGCAAATATTTCCGTTCCTTATCATAGCCAATCCCTTTTAACATCCCCACCCACTGACCAACCACCTCCCCACCCCACCGCACCCTCATCTGAACCTACCCTAGCACCACAAGCCAGCCATTTGTCACAAAGTAATTATAGAATTATCGATTGGCAAGCAATTAACACCTTTCTTCTCTTTTTCCACCCTTCCTTGCCCCACCCAACACCCCCACCCCCTTTTAATTTGAACTCGGAGAGAGAAAGAATAAGAGAGGTGGTGGTGGGGTGGGGGGAGCCGTGGGAGTAACACATTTAATCCTGCTGGCATTTCCTAGTTCTCCTCAAATTAATAGGGCGACAGGGACAAAACAGCTTTTCTCTTTCTTCCTCTGTTTCCTCTGTTATTTCTCTCCTTGTCTTGCCTGCTGATCTATCTTTAACAGACAGGGAGCTGCTTAGAGTACAGCCAAACACTCTATCCCTGCTGGGATGAATGAATACACCATTAAACCTCATTTCAAAAAGAACACCTTGCATGCTTCATAACAACCGCGTAGCCCCCCGATATGATAGCTGTAACAATGTTGTTGAGCCCTCTGAGGGAAAAAGATCCAAGCAGCACAGGCTATTCGTTATTTTCTTTTTATATTTGGCAGCCTTTACTTTTACCTCTTCCTCCTGTCCTGTTTTCCAGCTGCCACTGGTAGTAGTGGTCCAGATGGACGTGCAGGGGAACAGTGCTAGAACCTCCGGCTGGCAGGTGTCTGAGTCGGGATGGATGTCATGGAACATCACCTTCATAACATATGGATAGGGACAGGGGAGTTGATTCCCCTTCTGGCAAGTTTGATAACACATCTTCTCTATCTGTTTATCAGCCTCTGCCTCCTTGCATCTCTCACTCTCCTGACTTTCATATTCTGCTTGTCATGTCCACTAAAAGGGATTTAATGTCATTGAGTTTTTTTTTTAAATACTTTATTGCTTATTTTTAATACGCAGATATTTTGTCGCATCTGAAGCTGAGCATAATATGTATTCTTAAACTATGGATCAGACTCAAAGTGGGTCACGGCTCTACTTTTAGTGTCGTCCCACAAAGTAAAAGTACCAATAAATATTAATGAGTCTGTATCCTAGGATGAGAGACAAAATTTCTAATTTGGGTTCTGCACTGAAAAAGAACCCCTGAGTTACAGGATTTAATTTTCCTCTGCTTTCTCAAGTCAGGGGGGCAAAGCTGCCTCTAAATTGCAATTCATGTCATCACGCCAGCGTTGTATTGTTTTGTTTTTTTCCTGTGGGGAGCAGATGAGATAGAGCTTTCTGTTATCACCAATCACATCAAAATTACTCATGTTGCTAAAAAAAATTGATAGTAACAATGCTAATTTTCTCACCAACAAGGCAACAGAATGGACTATTTAAGGAATAAGGAATGTATTTTCTTTTAGCAAAGAGCTAAATTATGCATATATGATCATATGATCAGAGTGTTTCTCAGTTTAGATTTATAAGACCTACAATAAACGCATGAAAGTTTACACAATTACAGAAAAACACCTGTAATATCGTAATGGTCTGTATACTGGTACTCCTTTGCACATTAACACAAACACTAAAAATAATTTGAAAATGAAACACACTTGATTTCACTCAAGCCCCCCCGTCCCCCACAAATGCTGTTAACCTAATGTGAGTGGCATTCATTTGACAGCAATTTAGGAACAATTTGAAGCCATTGAGGGACCTTTCCCTTTCATGCTGTAGTGCTGTTCAATAATTCCCCTCAGGATGTTATTCAAACACACATACAGCAATATTCCTTCCTGAAAAACACTGTGATATTGACCCGTTTCTCCTGCCCTGCAGCCCTTCTTATTTTCTCAAAGAAGGGGTAACCCAGGAGACAGACATTGTTGTGGCCCTCTGCTCTGTGCAGGTTTTCTGGCTTTTATGGCTCAAACGCTGTGGCTCTCTGTCACAATTTCTTCAAGGCTGTCTTACGCTTCTGCATTACATTGTGTACGGCTGATGTTTCGGAGAGTTTTTTTTGGAGAGCTCATCCTTCCATCTGCATTTGTTTTGTTTTCAAAACAAGTTCATTTTAGGCTTTTAGGAACTTCTGGAGTCACCTTTAAAGTAATCATTGTTTTAAAGAAATTGACCAAAGACACACACACACATACATTCATACACACACAATATATGTATATATTATATGTACACACACACACACACACCTCTCTCTCTGTATATTGTGTGTGTGTATGTATATGTGTGTGTGTGTGTGTGTGTGTGTATACATATAATATATATAACATATATGTATAACAATACAGACACTCAAAAATGTCCCTCCCTTACCTTTTCTTGAGGCTCACTGCTGAAAGTAACAAAAATGTTTAGCTAATACGACATCTCTTCCACAGTGATAAAATCTATACTGGTGATGGTGTGACCGGTGTGACGCTGTACTAATACTTTTTTGGAAATTGAACAATTGGAAAAAAATTGGTACATGAAAAGTGAGCAATCTCAGTGACAAACCCATAGATGCAGCTCTGCAGCTCCCCTAAGCTCTGTGGGGCTTTTTTTTTAGCATTTACTCTTATTTTGGTTTTATGGCACTTACTTTTTTTTTTAGATTCACTCATCAGCCTCATTTCCAGAAGCAGCAGGCAGCTGTTTTCATCAAGCTCCCACCAAAACCAAAACTCCTAACCTACCGAGCACCGAATATCACAATATCACACATTCAAAGTTAGTGACTAGCTGGTTAACTTAGTGGAGCATTTAGCAGCTAAAGAGCCAGATATTGTCCTCAGGAGATGGTGGAGAGCTAAACCAACCAACTAAAACCAGAGTGAATATTGTACTTGCATTCATTCTAATGTTGCTCTGTGTCTGCTGGATGTGTTAATAGGCGACTGTTTGGTAAGACCTTTGCCATATCAGATTCGTCAGGTGTTAATATGCCCGTGTTGCGTTCATAGCTCGCTGCGCTGCCCCCTATGTGGAAAAAAAAAAAATCTATTAGTGCAGGTATAGAGCTACATTAAGCAATTATTGAGTGCTACAAAGCTATAAAGACAAAGAAAAACTCCCAACATAAAGGTGATGAAACAGGCCTTTTTCACAGCAGACACTTTAACTTATTGTTTTAACTGTTCAGTGTAAAGTAAGTGTAATATTAACTCACCCTTTCACTGGTCCACCAACTCACATGACTAAATGTCTTCTACTCATTACCTTCATACTAAAAGTCTAGAGTTTCACATGTAAGACAAGTGCTCAACCCCTTTTTCTTGCATTTTTGTAACAAAAATTTAATACAGAATAAAAACACAAGGACTTTTTGTAAGTTCTCATCCTCGTTCTTTGCAAATATTCTACTTTCTTCAGTTATTTGCTGCTGCCCTTTGGAGATCAGTGGGAAGTGTACAAATGGCTCGTGTGAGCTTGCAGGTTGTGATGAACAGATCAATACCAAAAGTATTGATCCTGTAATACCTGTGTCATTTAGCAAACTATTGATTTTCAAAAGCGTAGGATCAATATAGCAAATATAAAAAAATGCAGTCTCCCTCCTCTGTTTGCCACAAAAACACGGATCCCATTTCGTTTTCCATTTACTGCTAAATTGTTACAGAATCACATAATTACAACCACCTATGGTCAAAGAAGAGATTAGCTGTTTTAGGCGCATTTTATAGCGACCCATGATGCCCTACTTTACCAAATTGCCTTTCACTCACTGAATCAACACAGTCCTCAGCCCTCAGTGGTTTGGGAATATGAAAATATTGTAAGAACATATTAGAATTCATCTGGAAATTGAGCGCAGAGAAAAACAAGGGAGGGAAGCCTCAGTTATCCAAGCCCACTTCACCAACGCAGTGCCTCATCCAAGGGCGTCGATTGCATCTAAAAACTCCGCGCTTCATTCACACTGTGATGTTACATGTCAGCTGTTGAGGTTGGCTCACATGGTCGTCATGTGAGAGCAGTGGAGTTGTGTTTCTTTCTGCTTGGTGGTGCAAGGTTTGAGATACACCTAATTTATCAAGTGGATGGTGGGAGTCAAACAGGAGGTATTGGTATTTCACGACTCCCCTCGTCTTTTTTTTCAGGGAGACAACACAGTCTAGGAATGCCTGTTTGTTGTTTGACGTGCCCTCCGTTGTAAGATTGATGCTATCATTCACTCTTGATGTGTTTTGTGAAAGCTACTACCTTGCAGGTTCTTTTTTTTTTTTTCCTCTACCCATATCCACATAATGATCTGGCTTAAAGCTCCTGCCTTGTATCTTTATTAATGAAAAGTATTGACATCATCAATATTGGCAACACCTACACTGGCAGTACTTGATATTGGATTTAATCCAAAATGTCTTTGTTTGTCTGTCGATACAGCAGATTTGTGCAGACTGGCACTGGTTTGAGCTTTGTTGTTCCAGTGTGCCAAAGCAATGGCTGGAACCACTGTTGATTCTCAGTGGTAACAGCAGTACCAGCAGCTTTTTTTTGCATTACAGTGATTCATTTGAGTCCTTGCAAATGTTAAAAAATATTTCACTATCCAACTGTAACGTAAGTGTTTTACTCTTTCAAACCTTGCAGTAAACCACAATGACAAGTCTAGTTGCGACATGCCATGTGCTGTGAGACTGTGCAACATATGAAAGAGGAAAATACTCCTTTGACAAAATAAAAATTAGATTATTAAGCATTAAAACACAGTGCAACTCAATTCAGTTTATCCATTCAGTTTATCAATTCAGTTTAATTCAGTTTATTTTGCTTATGGCTACTGTTAGCAAACGTTAAATAAATATAGCTAATTTTCATTTGTTACATGGTCTGGCTTTCACATCACTACAGGCAGAAGACCTCTCTATTAGACAGTGACAAAGCTCCAACCAAAAACAGTTCAGCAGCAATTAGCTGAATTGTAAGGGGGTTAAGCATCAATGGCGATCGGTCTGTCATTGTACTGTGTGGGCGTTGTATAATGACTTGTTGATTTGTTTTACATAATGAACAATGGGAGAATACTGTATTAGTAGAATGACCAGACAGGTGGGTTAAAATATCATTCATCCTCTTTATTTGAGTATAATGATTTAATGAGCTAGTGTCTCATGAATTTGTTTAATGAGGATAAGAACAGACTGGTGGAGCAACAGGTTGGCGCTCAGTCTGCGCTGTGAGACACCCTGGATGGAAAATAGAGATGTGGGAATGTTGGGTGGACAGAGGGCTAGCTGGCAGACAGAGTGGAGGACCACAGCGCTGGTCTTGTTCCCAGTCGGGCCAGGACCTGTGAGCACAAGGTGGACACCCCTCATCAGCCCCCGTCCCCAACCCTACACTCGCCTTCCAGGCTCTCATTTTCCACATGATTAGCTTGCCACCTGTCCTCCGGCTGGCCCTTGCCCTCTGGGGCGTCTGCGTCACAGCACCATTTAGCACTGGCAAGATTTTCATTGAGACATGCTTCATCGCTGTAGACCTGATGGGAAGGCCTCAAAAAATTATCCTTGAATTAATGTTTTAATGTAAGTAATTAAAAGTTATATTACAAAAAGTCAAACGTGATGTTTAAATTTTATATGCAATAATTGATAAATTTTCTATCCCAGGCTCTGTTTATTATCTCTCAACAAGGTCATGATTTTTTCGGTTTATAGATTTACAAGTTAAGCAGCAGCAATGTTTGAGCAGATATCAAGCGACCTCAAAGAAAAAAAAAGGCTACACACCACACTGATGAGACCTTAGACCTGGAGTTACTTCAGTTTTAGACATCAGCCATGTCAGTGTAGTTCTTTTATGAATCAGCGGAAGGCACTGTTTACTACAGAATACCTGCTCGTTCTACAGCTCCATAACTGAGCTGACTGCTGAACAGTCACAGCTCTTAATGCTTCTGCTCAGGTGACAAATGTGAACAGATTCCTCAGCCTTTGGTTAGATCACAGTATCACCACAGCATTAACACCTAAAGATGTTAATATTTGAAAATGTTAAGTAGGTGATCCTCTTTTCTATAAATCGAACCTACAGCCTTCAAAATAGCTTATCTCACCAAATCAATTTGTTTTATTTGAGATGTGCAATTTATTCTGCCGCTCATCTTAAAACATTTTTCAGAGCTTCACAGTGTGACGTGGTTGAGTCCAGTTTACGCTAAAGGTGTGTTTCTTGCGCAAACTGTCAGAGGCCGATTCTATTCCTCTCCTCTGAATACATTTTCCACCTGTTTGAACCTGTTGTGTGATGCACGGTGGCACGGAACAACACACCGTGTTATCCCTTGGTAATTCAGCCCGCTGGTAATACATTTATGCTCCGTCAGAGCAAAGGATTGGCCCTGACCCATGCTGGCCTTGCCTGTGATGTTGGTGGCTTTAGACAGCAGGGACAAAGAGAGGGTTACTAAAGAGGGATGGAGGTCACGGTGCGAAAAGAGAAACCTCCTCCACTTAAAATTATGACAAGCCAGTGCATTAATAAATCGCGGGTGTCCATGCTCTTTTTCAGGCCTGCATGATCATAACCACAAAAATTTCATTACCACACTTTGGGCTAATAGAGTGATCTTCATGAATATTTGAAGAGCTTATTTGTAGTATCTGTCTTGTAAAAAAAAAAACAGCGGCACCCAACATTTCAAATCATTAGCATAATATAAAGTTTAACAAATTGGGGAATCTTTGAAAGGATGCTGTCACAGATGTGTCGCGTGAGAAGCATTAAAACGTGTTTATGTACGCTGTCATACAGATACAGCTGGTCGTGACAGCAGTGCAGCGACAGAAACTGCAGAAATTTTTGTTTTAAAGACTTTGCTAAGGTCGTCCTACGCCGCCTGGGGTTCTCATGTATTTTGCCAATTAGAGTCTCTGCGACACATATTCTCACATCAGACCGTTCGATGCGGATCCAGGCGTAATTGAACACAGGTGAGGGGTTTAGCAGCGGGGAGAACGAGGAAGAAAGAGAGGGAGGAGGAGGGCATCAGACAGAGTAAAGTTTTTCAAGTCTTTGTCCCTCCTCAATTTGCATGCCTAATGAAGCTGAGCAGGAGTTAATAGCGGGTGTAATGACTTCTGACTGGCTGGGCTGTGGGCTGCTGGGAAAGGAATGGCTCCGAATGGCTAACTGTGGAGTAAGGTGGGCAGAGGCAGGTAGGGAAACACTCTGTGGGTGACAGAGCGGAGGAAGCTGGACTTCTTGAGAAAACTCTAAGGAACTTCACTCTGCATGTCACGTGTGTGTTGATGCGCATATGGTTTTTGGCAAAGGCTGTGATAGCATCGTTATTTCGTGAGTGTAAGTGAGCAGGCACAGGAGATTATTACGGGAAGGAAAGTAAGTTAAATTTATGTAGCAACTTTCTAGATGAGATTTCACAAAGTGTTTCACAGTATAGTAAGTGACAAAAGTGCCTGACGTAAAAGAGACACGATAGGGTTGAGGTGTCTTGTAAGAAAAACAGTGAGTGAGAATACATGTAAAAACTCACCCAATAAGTGGTCCTATCAAGGTAGATGAACTACCAACTATAATGATTCAGAAGTCGAGTGTTACCTTTTAAAGAGGAACTCCAAACTAAATTATTATTTTTTTGCACTTTTCACACAATCACATGTAGGCATATCTGATTATATATGTTGACATATATATATATATATATATATATATATATATATATTTATATGTGTGATCTATGTTAATACAAATGATTTTTACAACACTACACATTTTGTGTGTAAAAAAGGGCCTTTTCTGCTCAGATCAGCTGAATTCTGTCGCCCGAATCGTGACGAAATAGGGGAGACCCGAGGTATTTTACCTTACGTTGAATTCCTCAGACTGTAGTACAAAAAACAGAACATTGGCTAACTGTAACCAATTTGTGCCTCTCATACATAGCTGTTTTACTTAGCAGGCCTCCTAAGCACATTGACAATGAGGGCAAAGATTTATTCTCTCACCTTCTCAACACCTGGGCCCACCAATAACTGTGTGCTCTATATATGGCTTAATATGTGCATAGAGAGCTTAACAGGGTCAGCAGGGTCACAGATATGTACTGACACTTCCCGACAGACGCAACAGAAAGCCTGTAGAGCTGCTAGCTTCACTGCAACACAGGTACCCACACAAAAACTCTCTCAAAGGACAATAAAGGTAGTGATTGCTAAAGGTCCAGCACACTCCCTGTCCATCCAGTGGAAAAACAGAGTCTGACAGTAGTGTCTCATGGCTGGTTAGCTCTGACTACCAGCTCCACATCGCTATCAGTGCCGGATGAAAACGGGCAATGGATTCCTTTCTGTGGAAACTTTTGTGAGTTCGGCTTTCCCCAGGTTTGGACTGGTGCGCACTGCCTCCAGGAGAAAGCCATATGCTTACACTGTAAAGTCCAAGCATATGGCTAATTCCATATGTTGCCAAACTGAAAGCCAATACAACCTTAACTGTTGTTACAAACTCAGTCGAGCAATTTATGAGCTTTATGTGGCCATGAGTATAATCTTTTGAGAGGATAATGAGGTATTTTGTTTTATATCCATGTGCATCAATGTGCCCTGAAAGGTGCGCAATACCATCTACTCACAAAACATTAACTATTCCACTCATTTATAGAGGGTATACAATGTCAGCACCACATTTGTATATGTTCTGACAAAATCTGAGGTCGTAAATATCCTTTAATTAAGTTCAGGTAATTGTACAGCATAGTTTTTTTTCATTGCTTTTAAATTATAACATTTATGCAGTACACCATTTTTTACTTTGAACTTCCCTTCATTAACATATATGACATATTTTTTTCCTACTTTTATTTTATTTTACTTTAACAGGGTGTCATTTTCTTTTATTATGTATGTGTATATTATATATGGACAATATATAAGTTAAAGCAAAAAAACAACATAAGGTGTCTTAGTAAGGTGTTTGGCCACTTTGTGACTGGGAAAGCCAAAGCATACAATTCACATCAATTTTAAACTTCTCAAACCAGTCAATAACCCAGCATGCTACTGTGGAAGCATCTGCATTCATTATGTTTCTCCACTCATTCATTTTTTTCCTTTAATTTATCACTCTTCGGTACATGTAACGTGTGTATGTATTTGAACATGCTGTAATATAAAATCTATTGTTGAGTAGTTCGTTGCTGATTGAATGTATAAACATTTTCACTCCACCGGATAGCTTCTGTAGCCATTTCTCCACACTCAAAGGGCCCTGTTTCAACTAAAGATGCCATGACAAATGAATGTGGCAGGCACTAGATGGAAAAACAGACATTTCTTCTTGATGAGATTGTTGCAGTAGGTAAAAAAGTCGTGGCAAGAGGTCAAATTTAGCTTTTTCACATCTGACATCACAAGTATGATGAGCTAATTCATCTCTATTTCTAACAAGTATGTAATATGTGTTCTTATGAACGAAACCCAGAATTTCCAATAGTTACAAATGTTGTTTGGAGACAAAATAGAGGGAAATAAAAAACTTTGAAAATTGAGTCAAATCTGGCAGAGCAGACAGCAAATATTTCCACAGCTGCCTGAATCTCTTTTCTTCTTTTGCATCTTCAAGCTGATGTGTTTTCCTGCTTTTTTGGCGCATCTCACAGAGAATTCAGGTTGGCACCGTCACCCACACTGGCCACGGTGTGCCAACACTTCTGCTGGCCGTAGGACACACACATACACACACACGCACACACCTTTACCGCCCATACACACACTCAGTCCTGATGGCCACAGATGTAGCGGTGACCAGCCCATCTCCACCAGGTGTTGCTTTATAGCTGTGTCACTTTGAGTCTGACTCCATCTGCCACACTCAGCAGGCGAAAAAAAAACAAAAACAAACTGCTTTTCACAGCGTGTGCACATGCACAAATACACAGAGACATTGATGTGCTCACAGTAGATTATGTGCATTGCACGGTGTCATTTTTTTTTTCATCATATCACAACACACGGGCTTTCATACAAACACAGAAATTGATCAGTCTGGTTAGTGTGTCACTCTGAATGATTTTTCTTCATATGGATGCAGAAGAATTTAAAGGTTTAAAGGTTTTTTCTGTACTATTAAAGGTCAAAAATGATCCTCAG
Source organism: Scortum barcoo (assembly GCA_023238725.1). NCBI lineage: Eukaryota > Metazoa > Chordata > Actinopteri > Centrarchiformes > Terapontidae > Scortum > Scortum barcoo. The sequence continues at coordinate 21,899,779 of CM041537.1, forward strand.
CTGTTTGATCACATCATTCTTTATTGGTGGTTGATCTATTTGGACGACAAACCATTCTCGGTTAACTGGCTACACATTCGTCTGTCACTTTTACGAAGCTTCAGGTGCAAGAAAAAGAACTGATCTCAAATGAAATTTTAGGTCACGTAACTTCACACTTCACACATTTCATTAAAAAGGTGGCTCTTCACAGACAAGCTTCTTCTTTGTTTACATCATTTATGTTTTCTAGATTCAAGATACCACTGGGTCTCTGAGGAATTAGGATAGCATTGCTTGTTTTATAATCATAATTGTATAATCATAATTAATCACACTCTCCAGTATCACAGTAATGTTGTTTACTTGCAGAACCAAACCTGGGATCTGAGTCACATGCATCCTATCCTAATAGCATTGTTTAGGCTCAGCGATCCGTCATCCCACCAACAGGTAATACGATAGTGGAGGAAACAGGCAGCGCAATTAGATTTGTGTTGAACAGTGGGGCGTGTTTTTCTCCACCGCATGCTTGAATTTTTAATAACGCTTCTATTTTGGAAAACACCTGCCAGTGTTCCAGAGTCTGAGAAAGAGCAAAAGGTCGACCCCTAAAAGTGATCAAGATATGGAGATGCTCATCACTGGCTCATGCATATTTATACTTTATTTAATTATATGTAATGAGAGGGTGTATTTGATCTGCACTGTGCTCTTAATCAAGAGCTGGGGATGATTTTCCAGTCTACCAAAGGCAGACATCTTCCAAGCGCTTATGGTAATTTGATATTTGAGATGCAGACTCGGGGCTTATGCGGGACTAACTGCTCAGATTCCTTTCTAACCTTATAAATATAACAAAGCTCCAACTATTTGCCAGTTTTTACATCATGTTTCTGCTTGTATATTTGTATGAGAAGTATCTTGTATGGTCTGTTGAGAAAAAAAAAGAAAAAGAATTGGTGCATGAAATTGTGCACAATCAGGGTTTGTGATGTTTTAATTAAAAGTTTAATGACCACAGCCTCTAGCTTGCTGAGAATTGGCTGGAAAAACGCGCCAAAAAAAAAAATCCAGGGTGTTGTACCATTGGTTGAATTTTGTTTACAGAGACAGCAGAAAAGCTGACATGAAATTTCCACAGGAAAACTGCAAGGCAAAGCAAGTGTCTACTGGAACAGGAACAAAGAGAAGCAATTTAGTCAAACAGTTTCCATTTATTTAGTGAAACAGCTTGACATCAGCGATGAATTGGCACCAAATCCTGTACAGATGATGAATCCTAATGACTTTGGTGATCTTCTGACCTTTCATTGTCTATATTTCACTGCCATAATCAAGTTAAAAGGTCTGCCCAATACTCTGGTTTATGACTAAATACCTGCAGAACTAATTCCCATAGGCCTCAGCTGCATTTTGTCTGTAGTGCTGATTAGTGAATGTTAGCAGGCTAAGTTGAGAATGAACCTGGTAAATATTAACATCCAAAAATTTGTGTCGGCATTGCCACTGTAAGCATGTTAGCAATAAGCTGAAAGCACCAGTGTGCCCAAATACAACCTCTCAAAGCTGACTGATTGCTAAAAGGCACTTATAATAGAAAATGAGATCATCCTGCAGTGACCACTCTTTAAAACGACATGCAGCAAATGTATGTCAGTGTGTAATGTTCAGTATCACAACATCAGCAACCACACTTGTTGCTTGTTTCTTTCCACACTGGAGTGGGAACCCTGCATCACTACACTAAGAACATATTACTGGGACCACTACAGAAAATTGCAGATGAACATTTCATATTCAGGAATTGACACGAACACTGACTGCCTGTAAGAATCAACAGTATGCACACTGACCATACATGGTCCAGCCATATACTGGATTTTGACTGAGTCTTGTTTAATTACACAGAGGAGAGGGAGCTGAAATGTTGGGATGAGCGGTGGGAATGGCATCTGAAAATCAAACCGCAGCTGCTGTTGCTACACTATATGCTAGCTGAATTATTATTAGGAGTTCAAGCCAAAGGGTTGATTTTGTGCAGATTTTTTTTGTTTTCTTCAGAAATGATTGTGCAAGTTGCCATGAGATGATAAATGGTAAAGACATGAGAGTTTGCCCTTTGATTGGAAAATGTGTGTAAGGGCTGCCCAATAAATAAGACCCCAGTTGGTCTGATGAGCTTGCTATAGTTAAAGGTCAAAATTGACAAATTTAAAAAGTCATAACTCTTACACCGTTAAGTCAGATTAACACAACAATTGGTACAGACATCCATATATTTTCACTCTACAGATTTGCTTCAAGAACCACTTAAATCAACCTGGCTATATTTAGAATTGTCTGAAAAACACATTTATCTTCTTCATCTCCTAGACCGTATGTCCGGTTGCTACCAAGATTTTTGTGGATCATTATTGGACCAAGCTTATAAAAGTCACATAAAGCTTGTTGATGTCTTGTTTACTTTCAATATTTCTACAGATTCAAGAATGGTCGGGGGATGTCACATAACTGCATGTAACATACGTGTTCAGAAGGAAATAGATTACGGATCTCATAACAGTGGTGAATGTTCATGTAAGTGTTTTACTCACACTGGTGAGTCACGTGGCCATCAAAGTTATTGTAGCAGTACTGAGCAGAGCAGGATGAAGTCTGTAAGCTCCTTATATCCGCTGTTTATTCAGCTTGGTGAGAAAACATTATACAGACAAAATATCAAGACAAAATGCTACCATCTATAGCTCATGCTGTAATTGATATAGCTATATACACTAAACATGTTTAAGATGGAGCATTACTGTTTTTCTCCCCAAAGAATGGACTTTGGGGAGGAAGGAAACTTCTAACAAGGAAACTTCTAACTTTCACAAGTCATCTTTCAAGGCCACAGGAGGCAGGTCCCTGATACTCAAAGGGTATCCTGTGTTGTTGGATTAAGGTTGCTAAACATGAGATTTGTGCCTAAACCTAAAGCAAAAAAAGACATGACATGTTGTGAAATAGTGAAACAAAAACTAGTTCGTAGTCTGTGTTTTGATTGGACTCGATGGTCAGTCAGACACACAATCATCAGATTCAATTGACTGTTTAATTCACCTGCAACCACTGCTCATGTTTTGATATTTATCTATGTGTTTTTTTTTTTTTTTTAAATTGCAAACCATTGCCCAGGCTTAAATTGACTGAAAATGATGGGAGATGATTGCTTTTGTCTGTGTCATGGGTGCCTTCCTCTGTGTGATTAGGATCAGTTTGAGTTTCTATTGTTGTTTCTTAGCCTTTTATTTAAATTATTTTCCTGATCACTGGATATTCTTAAGTTCTTACCCTTGTTGTCATGCAAGAAACCCTTCCCATTTTTTTTTTAATGTTTTGCCTCACTGTTTCCGAGTCCAAAATATGCAGTAGTCCGTTTTCTCATTTCTTGAAAAGTGGATATTATGGAAAAAAGTTTTTAACCTGACCGCAGCATCATATTTATTCCAGACAAGCTGCCGTTGCTCTTTCTGTAAATATAAACTGCATCACCCTCTGTGCCTCTGAGGATTATCCTAGTGGGCACCAGGTGTTTAGGACGGCGAGTATAAAAGCTTTCATTAGCTGGGTAAAGGCTGGATGACTATTGTTTTGAACAAAGATAGAAAGTAATAAAAAATCAATATCAAAACATGCTGATTATTGCTTTACTTGATGGTTCATCTGGCATTTGAGCTGCTTGGCACATCAGAAAAAGAGGAAGGACATGTGCCTTTCCCATCTGTGGTAGCCGGTTCCTCTTTCCTCCACTCTTTTATCTCATACCTGTTCCCACTGTTAGAAGTGTTCCTTAATCTAGCCTTGCTTGCAACCTGTCTCTGTCTCTTTCTTCTCCGGCATCTGTCCACGTGTCCGTCTGCCAGCCCTACCTCCCGCTCTCTCTGCCTACCCCCCTGTCCTCCGTCATGAGGAGATGAATGGTGTTCTGTCACTCGCCAGGCTCTTCAGAGGGCCGGTGCTCCGTATGAGGAAAGTGCCAGTCATTAACGGGAGGGGGAGGAGGGAGAGAGGCAGGATGAAAAATGAGTTCATTTACGGGCAAGTCCTGTGAGCCGCGTAACGTCAGCAGCAGCAGCAACCCCCCTTCACCTTCTCCTCCCTTCTTCCTCCCATCACTTTCTGTAGGTGCCCAGTGGGGGTGTGAGGACGGAAGAGGAGGGGGGTGGGGGGAGAAGTTACTCAGCAGATTTTTCGAGCCCTGTAAAAAAAGGTGGCCGCTGCCTGTGAGAAGAAGCAGACACAAGATTAAGAGGCGGTTAGTTGGAGTGGGAAGAGTCCAAGCGCAGAGGAAACGAGGGGAAGCATTAGCAGGTGGGGGATTAGACGGAGGCTCATTATTCAGACTGGAAGGGCCAGGATGAATTTTAGCCAAAGATTAACGCCTCTGGTCACAGCTAAGTTCTGCGTAAAGTCTAAAATGGTGGGTCAAACTGCTGTAAGTGGAGGTTCAGTTACTCTTACCTGTTAGGACAGTAGAAGTCATGTTACAGAGGAAAATAATGCAGTTAGCATGCTGTATAAAACATACATGCATGGCTATAATTGATATTTACTACACTGTAAATGTACTATAAGTAATGCAACAGGTGATCGAAAGGCCTTTGCTTTCTTAGTATTTTTGTCTATGAACATCAAAAACTGCCACACGCTGTACTGACACCAAATACACCACAGAGACGTCATTATAAAATAGGTTTGATTGTGTATGGTAATAAGATCTTAGCTTTTGTGTTCTGTGACAGTGATTCACTGCTCACTCAGGCCTCGAGTTTCCAGAAGGATCCTCGATACCTTAAAACAGTATATTATCCCTGTAGATCCTGAACAATGTAATAATTGCCAGAGAATTCTAATTTCTTGAAACTGGAGTGTTTATTGAACCTTTTGACAAGAAAAAAAATCAATTTGCATATGTGATTTTTAATTTGTATATTTTTTTCTATATTCTGCACTTTTATTTATTTTTTGGTTATTTTGTATTTTCCGGCATTTTGATTGTATACATCAGGTTTTTCAGGAAAAAAATATCACACTGATGATGTAGAGGTCTCAAAAACTCATGTATCAAATAAGATACAATTGGCGTTAAAGGATTAAATCAATCAACAATATAGGTCTTGTGTGTTATTTTACAACAATCATGTAAACCAGTATCCTTTAGTAACATGACTTCCCAAATATATACAAATGGAACAGAAATGGCTCTTACATAACATTCTCAATTAAATATTGCCCTGTTATATTTCACGACAAACTCTTGTCTGCAAAATTCCTGCTACAAAATATGACGGCTGTTGACTTCAGCGGTGTTTTTATAGTCATCTGAATGGCCTTCACAGTGCAGTCTGTTTTACAGTTTAGAGGGCTGGCTTACATCAGTAAAGGATCAACATCACCATATGCCACTGTCAAATTACACAGAAGATTGGTAGAAAACTTTCAAAAACAAATATACAATGGGGAAAATACTTTATCCCTCTTGGTAACACTACTAACTGCAGATAAAACCAATCATTTTAAGTGATATCTATATTTTAAACCTAAACCCAACCTGCACTCTCAATATGGATCTTAATGTTGGCCTGAACCATGGCAAAGATGTTGACCTCTAAGGTATGGAGACATACTAAATTAAATATCTAATAAAAGTCTATGTACACATGTAAGACTTAAGAAGGCATCTAAGCTTGGACCAAGTGAAAAAACACAGCTTTGTCTGACTCATTGCGACTAGCCTACAGATGCAGACCACCCAACGTAGAATGTTTACAATAAATCTGTGATTGGGAGCTCGTAGAAATCCAGATTGTCCTCATATTTACCCCAAGCTTGTAATTTGGTTATTTCCAACAGGGAACTGAAGGCAGCATGTGTTCATTTGTTAGGGTGACTCTTTCACAATTTATGCCAGGCAGAAGCAGTCTGTCACTGTCAGCTCAGCATATGAAAGGCAGGTCTCGCCTTCGCGGGCTCCTCGTAAACCTGCGACTTCCGAAGTCATAATTATGACTGGCCGTGCATCTGAGGGCTTAAGGCCGACATAAACAAGGAAGAAGGACGCAGATGTTTTGCTTTTGTGGAGCTCTGAATTTTTGCTTTTGTGCTACAGCAACAGATAGAGGTGCATGGACATCAACTTATCAGGTAAGATACATACAGCAGCAGAACTACATTAGTGTAATTTTACTCTTTTGCTGTTTAAAGTCATTAAAAAGGAGGGCAGAGTTGTGGAAATAAACGCCTGACACCTTCTCAAATGAAGGCAGAGTAACAGCCTGCGGTTTTATGATCGCCAACTCTGCAACCCAGGTAGCATGAAAAATTTCACTGATGTAATTACAAGTGATGCTAGTGCTGATGCGATCATGTGCATAACTCTTATAAATATATTCCCCGCATGCTGTAAACACATATAGAAAGTAGTAAAGTGAAGCTGGTCGGGGAGAAATAACTTCTTGAGTCTGCAGCTTGATGCTAACGGCTTTATGAGACTGTATGTAGGAATAGCACCATCGTAGATGAGCGAATTACCTTTGCTAACATCTGCTATATGAGTTTATATTGTATTATAAAGTGCTGGACCAACAAACCTCCTCCCACCTAAAAAAAAGTTTTACCTGAATATAACACAAGGTGAAAAGACTGAATTGATCAATACGATTCATCCTCAGGGGACCATGAATGTCTGAAAATTTTTATGGCAATCCATCCAATAGTTGTTGTGATAGTTCAGTCTTAATCAAAATGATAGACCAGCAACACACATTACCATCCCTTGAGCCAGGCCTGCTAACTACCTCTAAAAAAACACTAATAACCAATAAAATAGCTAAAAAGTTACAATTTAGCTCACATTTCATAGACAGACCAGCCCAATACGTTCACCTTGCAAACTGTGCTTTTGCTTGACTTGCAGCATAAGAAAACAAACGGGAAAAAAACCCACCGGGTGTTTACCAGCTGTACTGGCACTGAACTGTAGCTGACCCTCTGCTCTGAACCACCTGGAAGGAGAGAGCATAAACAGAATTTCTCAGTTGGGATCTATAAAGTGTCACATCATTATTTTTTGCAGAAGTTCTAGTCTTTACTGCATATTCCCTTTCTGACCGCTGTTGCACTGGTCATTGGCAAGAGCAAGCGCGTTACAGTATATTTAAATCAAATCGTCAGTTTTTTACTTTTTACATTAATATTTTTTTTTTCGATTTAAAAGTCAAATAATCTTCTAAAGTACTAATGAAGTATGTAAATAAGGGGGCTGTGGATCTGACTTCATAGTTCCTCTTGGACAAACATGCGTGGTACTTTTTTGGATCATTTCAACACATCAAGCTGACCTTCCCTCAGCTTTTGAAGCCGGCCAAATTCGTGTTGATACCACTCACTGACAAAATCGGAAGCTAATGCTGATCCATATCAAACGAAGGACCTAAAATAGTTCACTGTTTGATTACAAGCGTAATAAAGCCTTGATGCGCTTTCTTGTTGGGTGCTGTAGACAGTAAAGAAATAGGCAAAAAGAGATAAATGGAGAGAGACTTATTACACGCGGAGAAATGAAGAGCCTTTTCAGTAAAGCTGCTGAGGTGAGAACACATTGCAGGTGTGTTGTGCTTTGTGTGTGGTGGTGTTACTCCGTAATTTAATTTCATACATCATAAATGCCACTTTGACACTTAGTCAGGCGTGTGGCGACATGAAAGCGGAGGCCATAAATTAAATCAAAGCCATTTCCTCTTTTCTCTCTGTCCAACTTCTTCCTGATTTACTCTGCTTGGCTGGAGAAGGCCGAGGTGTTGGAGCGCTGATTAATGTTTCCCTTTGAGCGTTGAGCACAGTCATGGTAGTTTGTATTAGTTAGAGCTCGCACATATGCCTGCGTGTGGTCAGACGTACTGACAGACAGAGACAGAGACAGGAAGAAAAGAAAAAAAAGAGGAAATAAAGAAAAAAAGATGCAGCCTTGATCTCCTGGCTTAAAACTGCATTTCCAAAAAACCTCTCTGTGTCAAACTAGCCCCGGTACAAGCCTGAATAATGTACTTTTTCTCGAAAATTCAGTTTCATTCCCATGTCTCGCTACATCAAATGTAAATCCAATACAAAGTTTGGAACACCGGGACTTGTGGGAGCTGGGAGCACAATGTCTCTTTCTCTGCATCTCCTTTCATCAGCGTCATGCTGCTGTGATACACAAGCTACTGCACTTCAATAGGCTACACTACTGTGAATGATTGCGAATGCTTCATGTTGCTTGACTAATAGCACTAAGCTTTTTGACAATGGTCTAAAGTGCATCATAGATCTTCAGTTTATCACCCCTGTGTTCACACTGAATTTTTGCCACTCACAAGCCAATACTCCTCCTCTGCAGGAACAGCGAACCTGTGTTTATGAGTGAATTTCCCCCCAGGGCTCTGCCATTAGGTGCTGCTGATTTCCTCCAGCACTGTTTAATTTCAGGCTCCAATTGGAAGCACACATTAAAAGTTAATGGGTAAGGTGGCTATCGATTTTAAGATAAATAACACACATAACAATACAGGCCAGCTTTTGATTTTCATTTACCTTTTCATTACTTCATACCCCTCTCTCTGTGTTTATGGCAGCCTCTCTCATCAGAGGGTTAGTCTGCCTGGCTTTTTCCTTGCAAATGTTCTCTCTTTTTTTCTCCTTTTTTTTTTCTCTCTCTCTCACGCAGATCGCAGCTCATCCTGCATTTTCACAGTTTTACAGTTCTCTCTCTCTATATTTTTTTCTTTGCTTATTCCACTGGTGTATTAGTGAGATAGACCTGTAAGGAAAAGAATCTGCCCCAGAGCATTGAAGCCACATGTGCGTTTGTGGCCAGTGCAGCTGCGCCTCGGCTCGCGCTGCTGGCTGCTCCCTGCCTGTACCCACTGGTCTGTCAGGCAGCGAGGCAGGGGAAACGGTGGGATAAATGATTATTTATGATCTGCCACCTCCCATCCTCTCAGCTATCCCCAGGCCCCATTTATTACTGCTGCAGGATGCCACTGTGTGGGAGAAAACATGCACACACTCCCCCGCGCGCACACACGCACAACGCACAAATGCTAAATACAGTTGCAGGGATATTGTGCTCGAGCAAACAAACGCACACACATGCACACTGTCTTTTTTATTCCCCGTTAAAAGCAACATATCTCAGACACAGCTTGCTATCATGTCATTTGCGCCATCACACGCAACGGACGTGGATACTCAACTCGTCAAACTTTCCTCCAGCAGCGAGCCGTTTCTCTGAGAGGCAAAGACATCAGCTCCGTTCGCTGCTGTGAAACTCAGACGTTACTCCTCTCACGCTCCCCGTTTTACATCAAGTGGCACATGGCTGACGAGTCTCTGTGGTATTTGTCTCTCTCTCCATGCATCATGTTTTTCATTGTGCCAAACTTCCAGCAGATGGACCTAATAAATCCTGGGAAAACCCAGAGAGCTCAAGGTAGCTTAAATAATTGATCAGACTGAGCATGCAGCCTGGCAGCCAGCTTGCCTAATATACAAGGAAATCACAATAAGATAGAGAACACTATCCGTCCGTGTTTGCTTGTGTGTTTGTGCAGAAGTTTGTGTTTATTCTTTGTGAGGCTTTACCCCAAAATCAATAGCGTAGGTGGATTTTCGTGATACAAATTTTAAAGCAGCATGCATGCATGAAAGCACATCCAAACACATATAAAGTAATGCAGCCGCACTCTTTCTCTCTGCTTTACAACATACACACACATACACACACACACAAACTAGTTTCTCTGTACAACGATTTCCCCTCGCCCCGTGCAAAGGCAGTCCCTGAGAGGAGTGTTGACGTGTCAGTGTATTAGGCTGCAGAACACAGGCTATTTCATGTTTTAAAAGCTCCGCGTGACGTCTTGTCTATAAAGAAGAGAGTTAGGGCGTGCTTTAAATGGAATATACATCACATACATCAAGAACTTGTTAAGAGAATGTATATATAAGTCCCAGGGCTAAAGTGATATGTTACAGCAGGTCCATTTAGCTGAAAATACATTGTTGCACGGTGGACACTGTAATTGTCCACTGGGCATTGGAGACCACAGTATGTTGAGCCTATAGGTGGAACCCTAACATGATAACTCACATTAACTGTCCACAGCAGACCATTTAACAGGGGGAGGGAGGAGGGTGGGCGTGTGGGGGGTCTTGGAACGTGGTGTGTACAGATGATGAATCAATATATTGGATGATAATATATTAAGGTGAGGAGATGTGCGCAAAATGGCGCTCCATTAAGGGGCCATGAGCGGGGTCTTTTCCCAGGGAGGAGAAATTAGGCAGCATTCGTCAAGGTCTATTGATGGATGGGCGCTCCATACGTAACCCCGACTCACCTACTGCCTCTTTATTGCTCCGCAGAGTAAATCTCCTCTGTCAAGGTATCCTCAGGTGTTAAAAAAGTTCGATTGAACTTGCGTGGTGTGATGGAAAAAATTTTTTTTTTTTAGTGAAATGGTATTATAACATCTCCTCCTCCTTTAGAGCCTGGTCACACGAGAAAGTGGCTCGTTTTATACTTCTGTAATAGGTGTTGACCACTCTGATAGTCCCGTTCAGTATCCCTGAGAATTACTTACAGATCTGATGACTTTGTTTCTCGCTATTCACATCCAATTCCACTGTTTGAGCCAGTGCATGAAGTTGCAGTGCATGAAGAAGTGCCCTTTGTGTGGCAGTGTTAAAAGTGAGGATAAGGAGGTTGTGGCAGTGAGTGACTTTTTCAGACATACATGTGTTAGCTTTCTCGCCAGAAGACTACAAGCAGGGAAAAACAGACAGCCTGGATATGGTTTCAATTTTACAACTGGCTGTTGCCACTAACTTCATATTTACTGTACAGACATACAAAAAACATACAAAACTCCTTGAGCATACCCACAATCTTCCCTAACCTTAAACATACTGCAGTCCTCATATTATAGAAAAGTGCTGGCGCTGGACAAAAAGAGATATTGTTCAATATCGAGTTTAGTTCAATATCGACACTCTTGTCTGGTGATGTTGTCCTGTCTCCAATAAATACTAACCTGCAACAGCAAATACTTTAAAAAAAAAAACATACATGGCCGACTTTGCATATTTTATAAGTATAATGAAGAAATCATTTGAGATATTTGGCAAGCCACAAACCTTTTACTCAACTCATCAGTAAAAGGTTTCCTGAGTCTGTGTCATTTGTGGTCCGCCAAAATAGAACAAAAGCACTATTAAACTTTTTTATGACTCTGGGTTAAAAATCATGGTCTGAGTTAACAAAAAAAAGTGCTGTGACTTTAGACACAACTTGTTTATTAACACAATCATAATGCATTTGTTGCATAAAAACCTAATTTGGAAAACAATAAAGTAATATATAGCTGCAATTTCTAGGAGACATAAGTTATTAGGAAATGGTTGCTAGCCAGTTGATTCAACTGAAATCACTTGTACCATCCACTCTTGCCGCATGACTGACAAACAAACAAGCAACAGTTGAGGAGCGCTTTATTATCCAGCGGGGCAAAACTGGATGGTGCAACACACCTGACACATTTATATCTCGTCCCATTCCCCAAAGTTAAGCACTTTCAAGACGCTATGCAATTGGTCAATGGGCATGAATTTGTTTGTCGCCAAAGTTGAACTCTGCATGAGTGCTCCTCGCAAATGTCCTTCCTCAACGACTCCACTGATTGCAGCGGTGAGCCGATTCTGATGTTAAATCGGCTGTTATAAATACTGGTATGACAGGGCTCTCCGGCCTTCGCGCAGTTGTACAGCTGATGTTTCCTCAGTCAAAGCGCGGCTATGAGAAAGTCCACATAATTGCCCACTTACGATATGCCTCCGAACTTAACCACTCTCCCCCCTCCTGTTGAGAACACCTGGCAGTGAGTGATACAGTAAAGCAATAGGCTGCAGGAGAAAAGCCTCATTGTTACCTTTTCTTGTTTATATCCTCTTTCCCACCAGGGCGACCCATCAATAATTACACGCAAACTCCCTCTGGCTTAAAATCTTTCTCGCTCCCTCCTTCCGCTCTCACTTTCCGTCTCTCCTTTGATTTTCTCTCCTCTGCATGTCAACACAGTCAGGTCCCTTGGCACCGACAGAGCTATCCACTGTCGCATCCTCCCTCCCTCTGCCCTGTCCCATTACAATGACAATAACAGATAAGAATATTTATTATGTTGGCTCACCACTCCCCGTTCCTCCAAACATCTCTCAGGGGAGCGGCTCCTCACTATCACCCTCAAAAGCCTCATTCAGTTAACAGAAAAAAAAAAAAACACATCCACTCCTGGCCTTGATGCTTTCCTTTATCAGTCCAATGAAAGGAGAGCCAGAGCATGAAGGCGTCTCATCTCCTCTGCTTCTTTTCTTCTCTCTCAACTCTCCCTCCCCACTTTTAATTTTCATCTCTCTTTTCCTACTCATTTCAGAAAAAGGGGAAGGAAAAGGAGGAGGGAGGGAGGGTGAGCAAATGAGAGTGGGACGCTGGCTTGTGATAACTGCCATGCAGAATGGACATCTCCCTTGTTTATTGGCTTTTGAAATTCAATCCATTGTCTGGGACGGGAAGTGATAAAGGGAGTGGAAATACAGACGCTCTTATCATGCCAGCTCAGTGAAAGGAACTTTTTTTCCCTCCTCCAGATGCCTCCGTTTGTTGTGGGGTACGTTTGTTGTGCGCGCATCGCCACATCCGAATAATGGTTTCTGAAAAATGCATTCATTCAGCTGATTATTTGGACCCGGCTATGCCACTTACTATTGTGCCGCATCGTTGTGTGTAGTCATCACATTTAGAGGAGGCACACAATTGAGAGTGGTCACACTTGTCTCATAGGCTTTTCCCTGGACGTGTCATATTTAAAGGTTGAAAATGCTCTTGTTCCAAAGACTATGTCGAACAGTCTGTGTGTATTGTGGCCACTTTGTTGACCACGCTGACCTTTCAGCAGCTTTATAGTCTTGGATTAAACATCTCAAGTCTGCGGTTACCTCGGTCAACTTTTATATTGAGCTGCGGCACTCAAAAGACACATTTTGATCAGGTCAGTTGAAGAGCAAATATTCACAAGATTGCTGTCTCTGACTAATCTGAGTTTCAACCACACGCAAGTTGTTACTTCTGAAGCACAAAAGTGAAATTAACAAGCTATCATCTGGTGTGAAATATGACAAGTATGTGTAATAACACTCATTTAGAGGTGAAAAGTCACCACAAAGCCCCACTGAGGCCGTATCCTGTTCAAATTATTACGCTGGGATTAAGAGGGACCAAGAGGTGGCTGCTGCCTGTATGTGACAAAGCCATGCGCTCTGTACATTGTTGGAGCCATTTGTTTTGTCTGCTCCCGAGCTCTCAAAGAAATCTCCGTTAGTGTTGTCAGCCTGTCTGTTGGTCACATGACGCTCTTTTACAGGTCGTGGTGGTCTGTGGAGAACCCCCACCCCGACTGATAAATCCTTCCTCGCAACCAAAGACACATGTACAGTAGAAGAAAAATGGAACTTGCTGTAACTAAATCATGTGACATTACATCATGTGGATTATATCGGATTCAGGCAGTTCTAAATTTGATAACACTAAATATAAAATGGTACAGTTGCACATATTCGCACCTTTTTTAAACATACATGATGCTGTTGCTATGCAGCGATGAATATTTAACCACTAACCTGTGGGGATTAGAAACAAAGGAACAATACACAATACAATATTCATGAGTATTTCTTAACAGACACTCTCTGTGTGTGTTATATGGGCAAAACGTTCAGTTTGCACAAGATTGAAGAAAAGAGTGTAAAACAGCCAAAAAGAAGAGCTCTGAACAGTTTAAATCAAACGGCATTTAAAGCATTACTAAAGGCTTAGGTTTATTACCCAGCAGTCTCCAGTTCTTCTTTTAGAGGACAATACTGAAATTGTGTTTGTCCCTTCCCAAGGGCTTTATTCTCATTGATGAGACATTTGTTAATGTTTAGTCCTGATTCATAATTTAACATTTCGTGTTGCACCGACTGGTCCCAGCAGAGGAATCCCAGCAGGCAGTGTCAGTCTCCTGCATGATCATTAAATCCCCTTGTTGTTCGAAAATCATTTACCTGCTGACCTGCTATTCTTTAGTTAAATGATGTTTAATGAGGAACTGGAAACAACGCTATTTTCACAAAAATATCTATTCAGGTGCCAAAATGGATCAAATGATGAGACAAAATGAAAATGTAACAGTGTCTGTAAGCCTCTCTCCACACCTGCTATACCTCCCGTGTCTGCTGTGGGGCTCTGTCGCACAGGAAATCACACCTTACTTTCTCTCTCTTCCTTTCACCTTGCCTCCCTCGTACTCTCCCTCTCTCCTCTCCACTCCCCATTTCCTTTGTCATCCATCCCTCTGATCCCTTCTCGGCCAACAGGGAGACTTTTAGCTTCTTTTTCCTCATGCAAGTCCTTGACATGTCACACCTTTGCGTTGCTCAAAGATCAGGCTGACCGGACATCAGACTATGAAATCCGATTTGTGACGGTATTAATGTGAAATATTTTCCAGCTTTAATTCAACAACAGTGTTTCCAGACATTGCCGCTGCTGAAAATGAATTATATGACTCCGGTGATGAGGTGATAATCTTGTTTTAAATAGCAAGAATAATAATTTTAATAATACGTGATGGTATAGCACTTCTCCAAACAACATGTTGCCACACCAAACAGCAAAATACAGTGTGTGAGGGTGCTGACGAGTTTTTTAATTGGATGGTTAAGAGGAGATTTGTACCAAAATCCCTGGACACCCTTCGTGGGCACAAGGTGTAGCGTCACGCTACCATAGAAAATGGTACAGTGTTAAGAAGACTTAAGTATTAATTACCCTATTAACTACATAGGATTCACTGTCTATATCGGGTCAGCCTCTTATGTTGAAGCAGGCTGAGGAATTAACAGAGGGCTGCATTAATCCCCTCTTATTTTCCACATCAGCACTGGCGCATCTGAAAAACATGGTCCATTCAGACGTTAATTACATAAAGTTCAGCGATGTGTGTGTGTGTGTGTGAGGGGAAGGCCATTTGTTTTCTGGACGACATCAGCGGTGAAACACATTAATCAATTAGTCTTAGGTGATAAACACACGAAGTGCGCCATCACGTTTCACATGGGATTCCCGGGTTTCAAGGTTGCTGCTGTCCACTAACAAGTGCATCCACAAAAATCCACTCTGTCACAGCAAGGCTGCAGACTCAGCACCCTGAGGCATTCATGATCATCTCTGGGGACTTTAACCATGCTAACTTTGGACTCTACTTTGGCTGTTTTTAATCAGGTTGTAGACTGTCCGACCAGAAACAACAGGACAATTGATCTCCTGTATGTTAATGTACGGGATGCATACAGGTCGACTCCCCTCCCCCCACTTGGGAAGTCTGATCACAACCTGGTCCACCTACAGCCACTGTATACCCCCCTGGTCCAAAAGCAACCGGTGACAACACGATCAGTCAGGAGATGGTCCCCTGAGAAGGAAAGTGCCTTGAGAGACTGCTTTAACACCACAGTCTGGGATGTGCTGTTGAACCCGCATGGTGAGGACATAGAGGGGATGACACACTGTCTGACGGATTACCTGAACTTCTGCGCAGACGTGGTCTCCCCTGTCAAGACTGTCCGCTGCTACCCAAATAACAAGCCTTGGGTAACACGGGAAGTCAAGACTGTCCTCAACAAGAAGAAGGGCTGCCTTCAGGAGCAGAGACAGGGAGGCCATGAAAGCAGCACAGCAGGAGGTGAAACACTGTGTGAAGGAAGCCAAGGACAGCTACAGGAGAAAGGTGGAGCAGAAGCTGAGGGAAAACAACATGAGGGAGGTCTGGGAAGGTGTGAGGACCATCACAGGTCTCAACACAAAGACCAGAGCCGTAGGGGGGACAATGGAGAGGGCAAACGAACTGAATGAGTTCTTCAACAGGTTCAACCAGTCCTTGCCCCCCCCACCCCCGCCCTCACCACAGCCACCCCGCCCTCTCCTCCTCCACACACCTCCCCCAGACACCACAACACCACCCTCCTCCTCCCCTCTCATCAACACAATCGCCAGTCTTCACCACTCATCACCACTGACTGACCAGGTCAGAGGACAGCTGAGGAAGCTCCGACCCAGGAAAGCCGCAGGCCCAGATAAAGTGTGTCCAAGACTACTGAAGACCTGCGCGGCAGAACTGGGGGAACCACTACAACGGATCTTCAACCTCAGCCTGCAGATTGGGAGAGTGCCCACCCTCTGGAAGACATCCCGCATCGTTCCAGTTCCGAAGAAGAACCGGCCCAGCGAGCTGAATGACTTCCGACCAGTGGCACTCACTTCACATCTGATGAAGACGTTAGGAGCGGCTCTTCCTCAGCCTCCTCAGACCCCAGGTGCAACACGCCCAGGATCGCCTGCAGTTCGCCTACCAGCCAGGTGTTGGTGTGGAGGATGCCATCCTCTACCTGCTCCATCGAGCCCACTCCCATCTGGATAAGGGAAGCGGCACAGTGAGGATTCTTTTCTTGGACTTCTCCAGTGCCTTCAATACCATCCAGCCCACTTTCTGCTTCGGGACAAACTGAGCAGGATGGGAGTGGACCCCCAGCTGATGGACTGGATCTCCGACTTACCTCACTGGCAGACCACAGTACGTCGGGCTGAAGGACATCACGTCTGACACGGTGGTCAGCAGCACTGGAGCCCCCCAGGGCACAGTGCTGGCCCCTCTTCTCTTCACCCTGTACACCTCAGACTTCTGCTACAACTCGGAGCTGTGTCATATTCAGAAGTACGCTGATGACCTGACACACCATCGTTGGGTGCATCAGGGATGACAGAGAGGAGGAGTATCGGAAACTGGTAGGGGACTTACTGCAGCTGCATGGTGCCACACTAACCACCTACAGCTCAACACCTCTAAGACGAAGGAGCTGGTTATCGACTTTGGGAGGTCCAGACCAAGACCAGCGACCACCAGTCCTGCTAGAGGGAGCTGAGGTGGAGGCAGTGGACTCATACAGATACCTCGGGCTATGGATAGACAATAAACTGGACTGGACAACGCACACCAGCCACCTGTATGGGAAGACACAAAGCAGGATGTACTTCCTAAGGAGACTGCGGTCCTTCAACATCTGCAGCAAACTTCTGCAGATGTTTTACCAGTCTGTGGTTGCCAGTGTCCTCTTTTACACTGTGGTATGCTGGGGGGGCAGCATATCCAAAAAGGACACATCCAGACTGGATAAACTGATCAGGCGGGCCGGCTCTGTGGTTGGCACGAAGCTGGACTCTCTGGTGACGGTGGCAGAGTCGAGGACTCTGGACAAACTGCTGGATATTATGGACAATGCCAGCCACCCTCTGCACACCGTCATCAGCAACCAGAGGAGCCTGTTCAGTGAAAGACTGCTCCTTCCCAAGTGCAGGACCAACAGGCTCAAGAACTCCTTTGTCCATCATGCCATCACACTCTACAACTCCTCACAAGGGGGGAGGAGGACATAGAGTAGGGGTGGTAGCCATTGTACATTTTACTTGTACAACACTTACATACATCATCGGACACTTTTTCCCCTAGTGCAATAACCCCATCATATGCAATAATGTGCAATAATTTTAATTTATAACACTTAACTTATACTTATACTATACAAAGCCATAACTTTATTTCACACGACGCCATACTCAGCTCTTTCTATTTACTTATAGTATTTTATTCCCATTCTTTATATTTTGTATTTTAAGTACTTACTGTTTTATTTTTCAACTGTGTGCTTCTATACCTGTATGCTGCTGGAAACGTAAATTTCCCTGAGGGAGTCATCCCAAAGGGATCAATAAAGTAAAGTCTAAGTCTAAGTCTAAGTCTAAGTCTAAGTCATGCTCTGTACAAACACAAACACCCACTGTAGTGTACTGCAGCTGGGACACACGCACACACACACACACACAGATCTAATTAAAACCATTGTTGTGAATAGATCTGATTCCATTTCAGTGTGGTTAACAGTCCTTCATGGATAAGTAATGAGCTGCTGCCGACGGAGGGAGAGCACTTCAACCCTTTAACTTCTCAGCTCGGCTGCTGGACTGCAGCAAGACTCCTTCAGGAGTTACTATGGTGATTGGTACTGTATCGCTCTGTGGCAGCGGGAGGGAGTGGACTGTAATGAATTGAAATATGGTCAACAGTTCGGTGGTGGCACGACACTCAGTATTACATTAATGAGTTGTGTGACAAAGCACAGTTTAAATAAGAAAGTCATTACTAATACAGCGGTGCCATTTAGTGACCCGGGCATCTCAATTCTTAAGATAGGGGGGGAATGCAACTGCCAATTGTGGGTGTAAAAAAAGTAACATAATGAACAGTAACAAAATAAATGATATCTAATAATTACAGAAAGAGAATCACTGATAATATGTAATGTAACGAGAAACAGGTCATAATAGTTCTTTTAAATTTACACCAGCTTTCATCCAGAGAGGCACCCCAAGTGCCTCACACAGGATTCAAACAATGCTGAGCAGAAAACAAAAATGAAAATAACAATAAAAATCATTAATATTTTTGGAGACAGTGCCATAAAACACAAAGCTGATACATGATGGAGCTACTTTTTAGGGACTGTAAACTGATTAAAAAGAGGTGACTGCAGTAATCTGAGCAACCTTTAATAAAAACATGTATCAGCTTTCAACATTGCTCTGAATGAAGAATTGCCAAACACTGGAGATGTTTTTTTTTTTTTGTGGGCTTGTTAAAATAGCAAACAAAAATTCACCTCTGAGTTTAAAATCACTCCCACGTGTGTCTTAATCAGTTTTGACAGACAGAGAGACAGATATTGATGGCGGCTTCTGTCCTCCTCCTTCCAATCCGATAGAAAGTCTGTGAAATAAAGAGTCATTTGTTAGAAACACTATTTATGTACCTCAGCACTGACACTCACATTTTTACTGAGTGACAAATATGAATCACTGACAAGTTAACTAAGGTTTATGGTTGTAAACCTTTAAAAAACACAGTACCTTCTCAGTTAGGTGAGTAATAGTGAATAAGCTGTGTCTGTGCGGGGCCCTGCACACCCACCCACACGTGTGTTTTCTCGGCTGATTAGGGCTGCTGTTTGCTAGTACTTGTCATTGAACTAAGATCTAATAGGAACAACAGGCTATTTTTAAGAAATTTTCACATAAGGAAAAGCACAGGTATAAGTCCATTTATCTGATTCAGTTTTGGGCTCCTCGTGTCGTGCGTGTTGGCTCACTGTCACACTTAACTGAGGTAACATCAGTAAAAACACCTGTGCAGGTGGACCCTGTAGGTAGAGGAACTTCTGACCGTAGTGGCGGGGTACAAACTGATAAGTGTTGGCCGAGATTCTGCACTCTCCTCTTTATCTCTGCTGGTCAGAACTGAATAATGACAGGACTGTAAAAGAAAGACAATAAGAGAGGAACGGACGAAGAGTGAGTGAATGCGCCCCATTAGGGAAGAAGAGCATTTTCTTATTGGTCTCAGCGACCCTGGGGATGGACCCTGCCCGGACTGATTGGAGTGAATTTTGTGACGAGCCATCGACAGCAGAGCCGTCGGAAAATAGGAAAATAAAGCTGGACAATCTCCTCCTGTCTATCTGTCTGTCTGTTTGTGGAGATAAAAAATGTGTGACTCGGGCTGTGTGTGTGTGTGTGTGTGTGCAGTGCCTCTTCCTTTAACATATTTTCCTCTCTGTGCCTGTCAGAGCAGCGGGGCCACTTTGATCAGAGTGTTATCTGCACCGCTGCGGCCTAATCCGTGTATTTGCTCCGAGCCTTAGCTGGATCACCGCGTTCAAATCAAAGCACTACAGAGTCAGACCAGGAGAGAACGGAGACATGCGGGAACACACACTTTCAAACACTCACCGTCATACTGTATGCACACACGCTCTCGAACGCACTTTTAAAAAAATCCACAGAGGGCTCCACGCCGCCTCATGTGGTCATCAGACTTTGTATTGAAAATTGAATGTGTGTGATCAAAGCTGCGAGCACCTCTAAATACATGTAACACAGGCAAACACAGGATTTAAATAGGCCTATAAAGAACAGCTCGCTTGCTAATTTCTATTTGAGCAATAACAAAGAGCTTTAACTGCAAAAATTATCTTACCGCAACACCTCTGAAGCGGTTGTTTACCACAGTAATGCTCGATGTGAGCCTGTATCCAGAGACACTTTGCAAAAAAAAAAAAGTTTTGTCTATCCCAGATTACAAAGTACTGCTAATTACAACACGACTGCCTACGCTACATTATAAGATAATCAAAAGATGATTTTGTGCAGCACCTCACACTCAACAGTTCCTGGCAATTTCTACTCTTTGCATCCTAATGACACTCAAAAGTCATTAAACCATCTCCCACTAAAGAGTCCTGTGGATTATTTTGCCATGAAATAATAAAGGAGCTGAATATCTGGAGCCCTGTGAGGATTTAATGAATATTTTTTTCAAACCTCCAGTTGTGTCATTGACCATTTCACACTTGTAAACATTTGACTGTTGACTGTTTCACAGCCGGCGTGAAGTCATTCTTTAAGCAGGCATTAACCTCTTCTGCACAACCTTGAATTAACTTCGTAGCAGCAAATTCTGCCTTTCGGCCTGTGATAACAGCCTAAATACAGGCATAAATAAAAGAAACAGAGAAGAAAATCAAGGGTACAGTACTTCTGCGTCATAAATTAAAGAGCAATGACTAAAACAAACTCATTTAGCAAATAGTCTATAAATGGTGGAGACGCGCGGCAGCTCAGATTATTATATCAAACAAATAAGCAAAATCATTTCTGCAATGCCCTCTATTTAGTAGATAATCCCGTACCCTTCTGTTTGACCTCCCAAAGGAAGCAATACACACAGGGAGATAGAAAAACAAAGCAGAGAGGGAAAAAGCAGAGCCAGTGAGATAATGAAATAACTTATGGAGATGTGCCTCCCTCTTGGGGAGAGAGAGTGAGCGAGTGAGAGAGGTAGAGAGAGGGAGAAAGGTAATTGCTCTGGGCTCATACTACCTTGACTTCAGGTCGGACTGAGGGCAAGGGATGTTTTATAAGGCCTCCTCCTGTTGGACATAGGTTAGTGAAAATATAGACAAGATGGAGGCCATTACTCCCTGGACGCAAGGACGAAGTTAGGGATTTTCTGCTTCAGTTAAATATTCAATTTGCGTCCGAGTCTTCGTTTAATTACAAGTTAAATCTTATGTGGCTGAGGGCTCCAACTGGCCCACTCAAACTTCTCTTAGGGAAGCAGGCAAAACTGATAAAATAACTTTATATGGTTTCACAATTACACAGCTGACAGTAACGGCAAAGTTCTTGAACACCGGGAAGCCTTAGACGAGTGCAAAGGTTAAAAAACACTGACTGCGAAAGGACCAAATAATCCTGCACACTCACAATTACATGTCAGTGCTCAGACTTTAATCAAGTAAAATTAATCTTTGTCGTCATAATCTTGAATTTTACCCGATAAGGACTAAGCACAGAAACTTTATTAATAAATGTAATTGATCGACAGCTTGAAGGATTTTTTTTTAGCTTTTTAAAAATTACAAATCCTTCATTTGTTATTGCTTTAAAAATGACCCATATGAGGGTTTTGTAATTTGATGATCTTATTGGCAGGAGGACATAATTTGTAAGTGCCTTCCAAAACCATGACAAATGACCATTTCCTGATTAGTCACTGCCATAGTAAAAGGATGTTTTTGGCCTTATTCTTTATTTTATTATTTTTGTATCGTCAACTATTTCCATAAAAAGACCAAAACCAACGGTCAGTGTGTCAGTCCATCTCGCAATGCTTTCTGACTCCCTTAGCCTTTTACTTTCACTTTGTAGTGAAAAATGTCAAATTTGGGGTCATCAATCAGATTTACAACTGTAGTGAATTTGGCAATGACATTTTGGCAATTGTTTCACTTGCGCAGGACATTTGTCATTATGACGTTTTAAATGGGGCCTTGTCAGAAACGTACAACAGCTTTCTCACTTGTGCTTTAAAGCCCAACGTCCTTTCATTCATACTAAAGATGTATGTTGTTGTTTTGATCTCAAAAACAGGCCACAAATATTAAATTCACCGTAGTTCTTAGCAAAGTATTCCCTAAACAGGAGTAAATGGCGCGTTTGTGGGAAACTACTTTGAGCTGCGCATGTACACATGCTCTAATAAGTATATACGGCAGCGGCATGGTGTATGTGAAACAACACAGAGTCAACAGAGTCAAAGGAGGGCTACTGTTCATCATGATGAAACATGTCACCCTGTGCGATTCAGTCAATTCATTGTTGTTTGGTATTTTCTCAGGATTTGTCAGCAGTAAAAAAAAGAAAAACAGCAGCAGACTTCTACTTGTTTAGGACTGTGTGCAGAAAACAACTTGATTAAGGTTAGTTAAAGATCGCAGTCATGATTAAAAGAAAACAATGCAATATTGTTGGAAGGAAACAGGATGCTAACAGCGGTGTCCTGTGCCAAAGTCGCTGTGTTGGCCCATCCAACCAGTACTTTTCTGCTGTACTTTTGCCAATGCTCCTGACAGAAAGGAGCCAAACTCCATAAGATTACATGAGGTTCTTGTCAGGAAGGCATATACCCAGTTCATTTGTGACGTGAACATCTGACCAATGCCAGCAATTAATCCTAAGTGAACACAGTGATTGAATACGGATAATATTTCCAGTCACACCTGTTGGTGGAAAGCCCAAGTGCTTCGTGGTGATGATGAGAGCAGTGCTGAGGCAAACTTTGATGCTGAGCTTTCTGATCCTCGTGAGACTTCCATGTTAATAAATGAGATCTCCTGCAAAGCAATACTGCTTTAACCCTATGTATTATGTATGAGGCAGAGGAGAGGCGCACTAAAAAGGAGGAATCATCTAGGCACACATAAGTGCCAGAATCCAATCTCAGCTCCATTAGTGCAGGACAAATCCTATACAGTGAGAAGGGGTCTCCATATGTTTCCATGAGGGAGCTCAGGAAGCCATTATGGAAATGAAAGGGGACAAATCACACGATACAGATCACTGGGTAAAGAAGGAACAAAATCATAGTGCAGTATACTTTGGATGGGTAGGCTCAACAAAAGAGGGCTGAAACCTGTACACTTCCCTCTGCAGACTTCTAATAAACTCTCACAGCGAGGAGGACAGCCTGAGAATTCCATTAGTTCACATTTGTGTCATCTTGTATCTACAAATTACGCTGTTTTGTTGTTCCGCAGATCAGAGATTACAGCTCCTGCCTTACTTTTTCACAGGGCTGGCATCCTCCACATGACACACTAAGGTGCAGCCGCACAGGGTCTTATTTGATCACGTGTCAGCGCATTATCACCATCTCTCCATCTTGGCAAGGCACAGAACTCATTCGAAGTACACTCGGAGTCACAACTACTGCAGAAGGTTATGGTGGAATACAATTTGTCTGTGTTTTCCAATAAGTTAGCATCCCCTCCGAGCGTATGCTTCATCACTGTAGATACAGATCCTTACAAACAATCTCCCAAATGCTAATTGAGGTAATTAAAGCCGCCGCATCCAGAGGAAACAGGTGCAGGTGGTAGGCATTATTCATGTCCCCTTGCCCTTGGAGGTAACCCTCTCAATCTACTGAAGTAAACAAGACAGACAAGAGTGCAGTTTTCACTGTTTTCTTTGTTAAGGTGAGCACACAAGAAGCCATATTTCCCACTGGTGTTGAAGTGTCATTGTAACTGTGTATGACAATGACAGATAAGACACACCTCACTGCCAATATCTTTTCAAACACACACATTTTCTTTGATATATATCAGCAACTTCATCAACATTTACGTTCAGAAGGGGAGGGCACGTTCTCCGTTGCCACTGGTGCAACAAGCATCTAAATATGACAAAGCCAGTGGCACCGGGCACATTCAGTTCCCAAGGAAATGCAATTACATAATTAAGAAAATGACAAGTTACTCCTTTAAGAGTCAGATACTTTGTTAAAAAGAGATGGGAGAGGTAATTTTCATGGCCATCATTACCCTGCATACCCCGCCCCTGCTTCTTGCCTCAAGAATGTCCTTCAATTTGTCAGGACTTTTTTTTTTTTGGGGGGGGAAATGCAAATGCCCTCATCCTAAATGTCAGAGTTAGGTAGCGATGGTGAAGGGGGTCTGACATCATTACAGAGGCCTTGTTTATATCAGACAGTGATTAGATTAATACTCATTAGAGAATATTTGTGTGTGTGTGCCCCCCCCTGCACCTCTCACCGGCAACCTGGCAACAGGAACCATGGCAATTAAAAATGGGAAACTGTCATCCTCCATCACCTCGCCGATGTGCTGGCCCTTGAAGAGAACACCCTTGGTAATATACACATGAGTAGGAGAATAGAAGCTCCCTGATCAAACAGATATTAGATTAAAGATAAAGTCACTGACTAAAACCAATAATACCTTCAAGTTCTGCTCTCACTATTTATTTATTTCTTAACACCGTTTCGCACCTTGGCAATGAAAACATGCAGCCCAAAAAAGATGATATTGCAGCA
Source organism: Scortum barcoo (assembly GCA_023238725.1). Lineage (NCBI taxonomy): Eukaryota > Metazoa > Chordata > Actinopteri > Centrarchiformes > Terapontidae > Scortum > Scortum barcoo. The sequence goes on from CM041537.1 coordinate 21,924,438, forward strand.
TTATCAGAGATTGCTACACAACCTACAGGAGTCTAGACTCCTGAATAATTGTAATAATCATGCCTGTTACAATTTCATCAGCCTGGTGTTGTAGGCAGTAATAGAGAATTCATCAAGCATTTATTTCCTTTCTGTGCCAGTTTCTTCATGCAGGGATTTTTTTCCTTGGCACGCAGAGGCCTTTCATTTCCTGCATTCACACCCCTTCCCCAAATCCATATCGCTCTAATTTCGACTAAGACGCAAAAATGGAAGCTAATTTAAATTTTGTCACAGCTCCCGTTAGCTTTTGGGATGTTTTTTTTTTTTTTTTGTCAGATCTTCATGGTGAAATGCCAAGCAAATAAATGAGATACGCAGTTTTAAAATACACAGTTTTGTTCAGATGAAATCTCTGTGTTGAGCGTCTCATAAACTCCAAAGCCACTGGAGCCTGCCTGCCAAGCTTACTGTGTGCCTTCAAAAGTGCCTTAAGTATGTAAATGGCTGAAGAAAATATGCATGCTCTATATGTGCGTTTGATCCTCATTATGTCCTGTTTTCCATCTCCTGAGACACTTGTGAAAAATAATGATCTTGATGACCGCAGCATAATTAGGGCTTGGAAAGTCACCACTGCCTCCACGTCGCCATTGCTAACTCTATCATTATAATTGAATATATTCAAGCCTCTTTTTGAGTCATTTTAGCTGGCGTTTGGTGCTCCATTAGCTATGGGTTATGATCATTACGATAAAAGGAGGTTACTTTAACATGCCCGTGTTCTGAGTGTTTGGCCTAAAGGGACGAGCTTCAGAGAGTTGTCGCTCACTCAAAGACTGAGGGAAACTTTGTGCTCGGTCTAAGGCGACTTTAATTATGCCCGTCGTAAAGCCCCCACTTCCCTTTGCTACGGAGGAGACGACACTCTGATCTCATCTGTCTGGAAAAAGGTTCCTCAGATGTTTGTCATGAGATGGCTGCTGGCTGCTGCTGCTGCTGCTGCTTTCTGTGAGCACGCGAATCAGCTGGTCTCTGTCTGTCTCTCGTTCTGTCTGTCAGTCTCCCCTCTCTCTCCGCCTAATTATCCAAGGTGCCAGCATCTCTGCGACGCATTCCCCTCCATTTCCGACTGCTCCTTCCCCCTCCCTCTTCATGTCCTCCCTCCTCTGCAAAACTTCTGAGACATCTGAGTGGAGGCAAACAGCGGAGGTGCTGTGGTGAGAAGGGTTTAGCTCAGGGAAAAAGATGGTAAACAGCGAGGCAAGGAGGAAATGGGAAAAACTTAAATAGCACATTAATTTAGCCAGGTGTTCAAATATGGGGAAGTATCCATTGTTAACAAAAGGGACCAGGCTTGATTGGTTTCCTTCACATTACAGCCAAACAGACTTTTTTTAAAGCCCACAACGACAATTTCTTTTGGTGCTGCACACGGGCTGGTTGGGCTTAATGTAAATAAAACTTTAAAAACTTTACTTTAAAGCCATTTGAAAGGGCCAAAGCAGAGTAATTTGCTGGAGTTGTTTCTGGTAATGAGAGAAATGACTTTAGACTTTCATCAGAGGTTATTGCACATTCATTTGGTGTAACAGCTTAGTTTACAAGGGTACTAAAGTTTTTATTGTTGTTATATGGTAAAGTGCTGTCATTTGTGCCTCTTGGATCAATATGCTCTTAACACAATGTCCATATTTACCTGAGTGCAGGGAGGTTTCAGAGGGGTGTTAATGAAGTACTAATGGCCAAAAAGATACTTGTGACCAACTGCACGTCTTTTTTGGAACTGCGATCAAATTCTCCCCAAATTGGCTCGGTCAAAATTATATCGAGAGAGTGACCTCTAACCAAGCAGACACAGACACATGAATAATTAAAGGAAAATTAAGGGAGAAAAGATTTCCATTTGGATGACTGCATGCATACTGCAGACTGATAACTGTTTTCAAACTGATTTGAAGGTGGATGAAAGCCTGGATGTTTTATCAAACCTTTGTTTCTTCCGCTTCATTTGTTGCTGGCAGTCTTAAGGCAGTGATTCCCTCTTTCCAAGAGTGAATTAGGTTGAAAGTCAAAGAGGCTCAGGTTGTTGTCAATAGTCATTAGAGTTGGCCACTGGCCCTGGGTTAAGACCTGTCCCACTCTGCTGTCGGGCTCAATACCACGTGGATGCGTGTATCCACATCACTTTTTCTGCAGCTCAAAATTGCCACAGCTTCCAGTAAAAACCTGTCTTCTGCAACCAAGCTCATGGTCAAACATACTATCAATAATTTGGACAAAGCCCGGTTGTTTCTTTCTTTGCCTCCTCTCCTATGTTACATTTATGCTGATCTTCAACACATGCTTAAAATCAATACTCTACTAACCCATGGACAATTTAAAAACATGATGACAAAGCTCCCTGCTTCCATGTGCAACTGTTTTTTATAAATTATTTTCATCTCTCTTTTGTCCTGTTTATTTCTAACTTGTCTGCAACTCAACATCATTGTAAATTAGAGAAGCCTTTGCAGGTTTGAAAGGTTTGAAATGAAAAAAAAAAAAATTAAATATGCAGAGCTGTTTGCTGGTACAGGCACCATAGGTAAAAGCTAGAAATGTTTTCTATTGTTGAGGCTAACAATGTAGGAATGTAGTAAAAAGAGGGCTGCATGATAAAAAAAAAAACATTGTTTTTTAGTTATGCTAACAGCATGGTGGTGTTGACCTGTTGGGTCACCACTTTGGTCCACAACTGAAATTTGTCAACTAGTGGCTGGATGGCAGATTTGGTCAAAAATTATGTCTCCCTCAGGAATTGCAATGACTTTGGTTGCTGAATTTTTCATATAGCACCATCATTGATTCTACAATAATTTTTTTTTTCTGGTTTATGATTATATATCTGTAAAACTGATTACATCACCCATCATCCTCAGCTGAATATGTTAAGTTAAGATGTGTACATTTGTACAAAATGTGTAAACATTACACCTGTGTAGTATAGAGTTTTCAGTGTGAGCATGTTAGCATGCCAACGTGAGCATTTACCTCAAAGCATTGTCAGTAGCAATACAGACTTAGAGAACTGCTATCTGTAGACTCTTACCATACTTTCAAATGATGAGGTCATCTTCCATTTCTGACTGCTCAAACCACCTCTTCTTGCAAACACAAGCACAAAGAACAATTTCTGCTTGCTGGCAGAGGTGCACGTACAGGCCTCTCCACAATTGAAAAAGTGCAGATTAAAATGCCCTGCAGCCAGGCTCAGCCATGCAATCTGGTAACTCTGGCAAATCATAACTTACCGGCCATGGCCCACTTGATGTTGGAACAGCCCATCTGAATGGATTTTACATCCCAAATAGGCTACCAGGAAGTGCTACCATTGTCATCTCCCTCCATCTCTTCAAGTGGACCTGTCCATCCATGTCAGTGGGGAATCTGGAAATAATCAAATTGCAATCAAATAAAGACAGAAGGAGTGAAGAAAAATAAAATGGATAACATTTTGTCGCAATGGATTTATTTTAGAAAGTCTCCAAAAATACTGAAGTTCAACAGCTAGGTGTTAGTCACGTATATTAACCAAACTCCCTTATGTCCAGATTTGATAGTTTCTTAAAGATCCACTATGCAGTCAACTTGACATTTAAGGCTTAGCCTATATGTTAGAAAAAGCCTGATATTGTTGTGTGTATATTGGGGAAAAAGCAGCCGGTCCAGAAGAAAATTGCTGGGGCAAAATCTTGCAGCCTGTTTGACCCTGCCTGTAGATGTGTTGGCCTTTGATTTTAAGATCTGGCCTCGGGTGCCTGCATGCATGATTCTGTGTGGTCTTTGCCAACAACAGGACTTAAGTCCTTGATGAAGTTACTAAAGTGTAGAAGGGAAAGTTACCTGTAGAGGGCAAATGTGAAGCGGACTTGTCTTATCAGACCTGCAGACATAAGGCAGTGATAGGGATCTTGGTACCAGCTCTGAGGTGGGTCTACTGGGCATAACAAGACCTTCCTCCTGCCTCAGCACATATAATTAGCTTTGGGTTGGGGATGAACTGGCAAACTGTGTTCTTTTAAGGTCTTTTCTTCTCGTGTCCTTCCCCTTCTCTTCCTCCCACCCCGTTCTCCTCCACTTTTTCCTCTGAATTGCTGCCAAGCTCTGTTTGCCTCGGTAATTAGGAGCCAGAGCGTGCTTTCACGACTCCATTATGAAAACAGCAAACGGTCCAGTGGTTTATTGATAAAGCATTACACTGTGCTGCAATACTGTATGGAGATGTACAGGCAGCCTGCAGCCTTTTCAGGTGGACCAAAGCACAGGCTCCCCTACTGCCAGATGAAATAGCATAATGATATAATAGCACTATCACACACCCCATATAATACAAGACTGAAATGTCGGAATACCGCATGCCAGCTGTATTAGTGAAATTTAATGCAAAAAAACAACAGCAACAACATGAGCCATGCCATGCTCTGTCAAATGGAGAAAATGACCACAGAAAAAAACAATACAGCCAATCTAATCTGCTGCAGAAAGAGACAGTTGAAGAGGTAATTTCGCTCCGCAATATGCGAGGACAGCTATTTAAATGTGCTGTTGGTGCTCCAATCAGGTTTCCCAGGGTGCCGTGATATTTAAAAGTGACACGGGTGACCCTCCGCATTTGCGAGGTGTCATCATGCATCAATCGGCAAGGTGTATATCAATGCTGGCTGTAATCGTGTGTGCATTGGGATTTATATTTCCAATTAAATCTGCAAATTATATGATTATCCGCTGCACCGTGCCGAGGCCATTTTGGAAACAGATTGTGGTGTTCATTTTGTTTTTCTACAAAGATAATAGTGCCAGTGGCAAACCTGCTTGTGCGCGAGAATATTCATGTCCGTGGCCTTGTCACACACTTAAAGGTGCATTCACGGGTAGGCTCACAGCTTGCACACACATACAAAAGCACATACACAAGCCATCATGCCTCTTGCAAGAAACACACAGACATTGTCTTATGAACTTTGGAAATATTTTTCCTCTTTTTCTGTCAATTAACCTTGTATAGACTATGTAAGTCCTTATTAGCTGAGATCCAGCACCTGCTGCTGACTTTAATTGCCTGTGAAAATGATATAAGAACAAGGATCTGCCTGATAAACCTCATGTCGATCTGTCAGACATACAGTGCACCGAGGCCTCTCTGACGGCCGATACTGGTCTCAAAAACAATCGCATGCATGTCGACGCGCGCACACACAAACACACAGACACAACACCACTCATTGGATGTGAATTATTGATTTGAACATGTCAGCTATGAGACAGCGCGGACTGCCACTGTGGGGAAAGGAAGGATATTTTGTGATTGCTTTGCTATGCTTGACTGCCAAGACCATGTTCACCAGAAAGTTTCCACTTTCTGAATGTTTACAGAGCGATGCCTAACAATGCCCTAAGACAGAGAGAGGAACTGCAAGAGTTTAAGGATGCTGGGTGAGTTGTACAATCATGAAGGAGGAAGGATATCGAAAGACACAGGAGACTGTGAGAGTTGGAAGAGAGAGAGAGAGAGAGAAAGAGAAATGGAGACTAAAGAGGAGGGAGGAAAGTGAGAAGGAGGGAGAAAGAGCAAAAACTCTTCCTCACAGGCTATTTGTATATGCATCTCTGGGGTGCCATTTTAACTTCCAATATTTTATCCTGAGTAAAATGCTGTGGGAGTATTAACTGAGTTGCCATTGCCTTCCCCTTCTTTATTACTTTTCAGCATTGCACCATAAGAGAAGAAACAGTTATGGCAATAATTTGGTAAGGCTGAGAAATGCTCTAAAAGCAAAATTTAGTCCTATCCTTTTAAGATGCACTTTCCATCGGACTATTTCATTCCAAAATGCAATATTCACTATCTGAAAAAAAAAATGGAAACATATTTATACCAAGTGAAAGCTGGCCTGAGAGTAAACCTTGTTATGGCTAACAATTCACGATATAACAATATGAGACCTTTTCTTGTAAAATGGCCATGTTTTGAAAGATAGACTTATCTGTCTTTTTTAAATATGGCAGCTCAATTCGAGCTGCAGAAATTTGGGAAGGTGTAGTGAATAATTTTGGAATAAATATCTTTATTTGCTGTCTGAAACTGAGCCATACAATGTGGTCTTTAAAGACTCAGACATAATTGTAATATGGTGAATCAAAAGTACGGTAATTGAAGCATAATCTACCTTGCATGTCAATGGAAATACTGAAAGTTTGGCTCTAAAGTTTTCCTGCAACCAGCAAATGCTGATTCATTGGCCACATGGCATGAGTAGTAACAACCAAACATACATATATATCACTTTTTATATCATATGTTAGTGTACACTTGCCACAGCTCATACTAGAAAGCTTTATTGCAAGCCAGCAATCTGGATGTTTACTCCTACATGCCTTTTTAACATTGCAACATTAATATTAGTTTTGGACTTGTATGAATGTAATGCCAGTACTTTCATATCACTAAATTTCTCTTTCTGCTGTTTGATGCTGATCTAATAGTGCACGAGGTGGGAAGCTTTGTAGAGTAAAGGAACTGCAGAGTTGCGGAATAATCTTTCTGTATTTTATCCATCATTAATAAAAATATTCATTTGAGCTCTATTTTGATCAACAACATGCAACTACCTTTATACTGTCACTGTGTTATTTGGATGAACTTCAGTTTGTTTACCGTTGCCCACCGTCATCTTATGGAGGCGAGTTACTCCACCTGCAGCACAGTAAACAGATGCTCGCAGAATTCAAGGAGCTGTGTGCAGAGGTCTCGCTGATGCGGTGTGCAAGTGAAAAGCCTCATTCAGAACTTTTTTTGGAGAGTGTTTCCACACACCTCTTGTTTATGCAACAGAAGTGATTTATCAAGCAGAAGATTTGAATGTGCAAGTGACTAAATGGGAGAATGGACGAGAGAAACAGCTTGCCATCCTTCATGATGATAATCTCCTCCGTGCTAATGCACATCTCAATATCCCAGGCAACACAAGTCAGATTGTAGCTTCTGACAAGTATGGATTGCATAACAGCAGCTGGCTAATCCTCACCCTACAGGCACACAAGCATATCTCCCTTCTAATTAGATTTATTTGCTGCTTTCATGGGACTCGTCTTTACCATTACCATTAGGCTCTCCGGTGAAAGATGTCATTAAAATTCTCTCCTAAGTTTAGTGGATTTCTACCGATTTCCATGGACACAAGTGAGAGATGAGTGAGAGGTGGTGGAGGAGAGAGGGGCAGGTGAAGAAGGATGGCGGTATGGTGTACGGTAATGGTATGTGGTGCCTATTCATGTTTCCTAGCTAAACAATGCACTTCATTTTTGTGACATGTGTTGCTGTGATACACTTAACGGTAGATGGCGTGTTGCTATTCTTGGATCAGTATAAGGCCAATATGGTGTGCGAGTGTTAGCACAGTGGCATGTTGTTCATTGCTTTGGCTTTAGTCCAGCGCACTGGATTTGAAATGAAACAGTGACTTTAAGATTAAAGTGCTGACTTTCAGCTTTAAAGGTGTTCGAGGGTACTCACATCTATATTGGGTGTATAGTGTAGGACTCGTAGCCCTTTTTACCCTCGGGGGAATATGCATAAAAAGGCCTACCATTTCTATATCATTCACCAGATGTGGAAGTAAACAGCACTGAATTAAAGCTGAAAGTCAGCACTTTAACCTCACAGTCCCTGTTTCTTTTCAAATCCAATGTGCTGGAGTTCAGAGCCAAAACAACGCTGTCCTAACCCCTACAGACTGCTCTCTGTGTTTTCATTATTTGATCCTAACTAACTAGAGCTATAGCACAAATTGGAGTGTATGGTACAGCAGTTTATTGGCAGTTTGGGATGGAAAGTCACTGTCCAAGGTCAGCATAGTTAGAGAAAATTAAAAGTGCAAGATACACAGCACACAATGCACAAAACGAGATCAATTATTCTTACAAACACACCACTGAGAGATGAGACCTCGTACAGTAACTTACATTACTAGTTGCTATCCACGTTTTACTGTGATATTTAATTCAAACTAAGGTCACACAGACATCAGTGGTGTTTTTTTTTTTTTTAAGTTCATGCACACAAATTAGTGATTTGTTCTCTTATAATAAACCTTCTCCTCTCTAATTACTAAATAATGACTTCTATTTAATTCATTTCCTCAAATGAATAGCATAGTCATTGTAGCAGTAAGAGCTGGAGTTGAAAAAAAAAGTCTGGAGATACACATCGATACTGAACTAATGTCTGTAAGGTATATAAAGCCAGAGACAGCTAGCATAGCTTAGCATAAAGACTTGAAACAGGTGGAAACTGCTAGCTTGGCTAATCTCCCAACCAACCTGTATAAAACTGGCTAATTCAACTATTACCTCATTTTTCAAATCTGTCCAGAAATTGAAGTCTAAAAGCAACCACTCATGTTTTTACTCTGTGGTTATGGCAGGGACTATTTCTTGACCTGCATTAGTGACTACCTTTTTTTTCATGACTGTCGGGTTGTAGACTTCAGGGCTGCTCTCGGCCAGGAAACGGACCCAAACTCAACCAGGCTAACTGTTTCCCCCTGGCTCCAGTCTTTATGCTAAGCTAAGCTAACCGGCAGCTGGCTCCATCTACATTTACCACGCAGACGAGAAAGTGTTTTTCATCTTCTCAACTAGTTCTTGTCAGGAAAGCGAATTAATGCATTTCTAAAAATGTGACTCAATTTAAACTCTGTTGTGACCAACCGTGTCAGTAAGGGAGGACAACAACTTATCATATTAGTGTCTTCGAATTACTGAATCAATTCTCCTAAATTAATGATGCTAAGTGATCACATTCATTTCATTTATGCTTACCTCATTGTCACAGTCTCATACAGCTCCTATGCAGCATTTGACAGCTTCAGGGTGTCTTATCAGCATCCCCATTACACAGTAAACTCTAATAATAAACTATATGTACTCTATTCTCCACTAATACTCTTGATGTAATACTATTTTGGCATTTAGTATAATAAAGTAAAATAAAGTAAAATAAATACTTACTTTACTATTTTCTTCTGAACAATGAACAAGACGCTCAGTAAATCAGTGACTGATGCTGACAATTTACAGAGAGAACAAAATGTTTTTGTAAGATTCAAAGATTTAAATATATTCTTTGTTTTGAAGATGTTGCCTGAGCTGTCTCATAACTGCCCTCAATTGATTTTAAAATTCCCCCAAATAATAGTTTCACATTTTTTTCACACCTGCCTGTTGTTAGGTGCGTAACCGTACACTGAAACAGGTTTTGATAGCTATAATCATGTCTCTAATACTGGCCCCTTTTTGGCATGAGACTGCTTCATAATACAATTTAAATGTAAGTGATGGGGGACAAAATCCACAAAAGAAATTAGTCTATGTTGGACTAATTCTAAGTCCAAGTCTTGTGAGTAGCTTTTCCATATGCATTACATTATAAGACAAAAGTGTTCATCTACAAAACACTCAAATACCAATACTATGAATTCTGTGCATAGGTTATGCTGACATTGAGTTGAAATTTTGAAATGTTATCAATCTGATCACTACACACTGAAAAAAAACAGTTCGATTTACTGTGTAGTGGAACTGGAACATTTAATTTGTTTACACGCTGCTGTTTAATACAGAACAAATGGAAATCTAATTAGGCCACTTGGATTGAAAACGGTTTTAGTTTGATTTTGAAATGAGAAGTGTGATACTGCGGGTGTTGGCTGTGAAACACAACACTGTGTTATCTTTGACATCTCTTTTATGTATTTTATGGGATTACGGGTTGCTGCTGTTGTCTTTATCAACGGCTAGATTATTAATTCATGGGAGTACATCACTTATTTCACAAAATATGAAAAAAATATAACCCAGATTCCTTTTGCGGAGCTCGGAGTAACCTGAAGTATTAGGTTTGTAGTTAGTGATTTGAACTCGAGCTCCTGCAGTCTCAGTGCTCTACTGTGAGCTGGAAAGCACTTTCCAAGCTTGTTCATTTTGAGCCCAGAGTTCACTGTGCTCATGTAGAAGGGGTGATGTCAGGTATGTGAAGTCAGAACGATTTTACTTCAGCGCTGAGAGCAGAGAGTACATACTATTCAAACACGCACCACTCAGTACCTTTCTTTCAAGGAAACACCTTCTGAAAGTGTTTTGCAAAAAATACAGTGCTGTGGACCTCGCAATTAGAGCTAACCCTGGCAAGTTGTGCTCAGCCCTGCTGTGAGTGAAAGGCAGTTTTAGCCTTGCACTGACCTTCCAGTCTTGAATAGGGATTAGTCTGTGTGGAGTCTGGCTAGATATGGGCTAGATCTGTCAAGGCAGGGCATATCTCGCTTATGTCTCCTGCAGCGCATGTTCCCCATATATATTGCTTGGACTTATGAGTCCTCCCTTCTTTTGAATTTGTAGAATTGGAAAGTAAACTAGCAATGTCTGAGGTCATTTTAGGTAAAGTTGGAGTCATTTTTTTCTTTATCTAAATCTCTCCCAAAGATAATCGAAACGTCCCAACTCACGGCTGAACAGGAGGACTCCGATTGTGCAAATTGATAAAACTCATGGGAGGAGAGGTGCGGAGTGAGAAATGTAGAGGGCAGGGGGTGCGCGGGAGACCTCAATTTTATGGCTAAGAGGAATTTGAAAATTCATCACATACGGGATAGAGATCACGGCAAACCTGCCTCATGCGCTTTTTTCTTCTGATTCGAATAAGCAGCAGAGAGAGAGAGAGAGAGAGAGAGAGAGAAGAGAAGAGAGACACGACCCCACCACTCTCAGAAAGCCTGTCGGCACATGGGACAAATAAGCACATTTACAGCAACAAATTTCACACGTTTGGTCGTGGCGCTAAAGGATTAGGATCTGCAGGTGAACTAACTGACTGGATTAGTGCTCTTGTTGCCGATGCCCGCTTTTGACTTCTAATCTGGAGGCATTGTGACAGAGGGAGCAGAACTGTACAAAAAAAACTGGGCAAGGCAGCCGTGCCTCAGATCCCATCACACTACGCCGCGATACGAGACATGACTTTCTGTGATTAAGCAGTCATGGAGCATGCTTGTTGCATCTCCCCGACACTCTGCCAGCAATACATAGACCACCAGAGCTAGCGTTATTACCACAAGGCATGTAATGTAGCATATGAAAGGGGTGCAGGGCCTGCATGCATTTCAGGCCAGCTACTATGCAGCCTGAACAATCTGATTCTGTGCTCAGCGTGATGTGTGTGGATGAGGTGTGTGTGTGTGTGTGTGTGTGTCAGGTGTACGTGTGACATGTGTGCGTGAAGATGATTGTTTACTGAAGGGTAAACATCATTTCAGCAAAAAAAGGAACCAGTAAAGATTCCCCTCCTCCTCTATGTCACTTCACCTCCATTTCAACCTGTTGGCGTGACTTCTGTCCTCTCCTCTCGTCCGCGTCGCTATGGTGATGTGGTGTGTAATTAAAAATATCCTCCCTCCTCTGGCTATCCACTTACTGCTGTCAATTAGCAGCTGTTGGATCTGGCTGGATTGATGTTGGGTGTTGCACGCTGCAACCCTGCACTTTACATGTTTGCCGCGGTGTGTGTTTTGTGCCGCGTGCCACAAGGAGTGTGAGCAAATCTGTAAATAGCATGAAGTGAAAGAGGGTTGCTGTGTGCAGTGTGTAACTTCTGCGTAATTCAAAGCCGCCAATCCTGCAATTAAACGACTGCATACGTGTGTTTTAACCCTTAACAGAGCAGGCTAATTTGTAATGTTTGTAAGTTTTGAACGCTGCATATTTATTCGATGGTCTGGTTTTCCTGTCTCCCTCTATGTGGAGCTGCGTAGCGTCCTTCCCTGCTTCATTAAGGCAAAGTAAATTAGCAAGCGCTTGCTCAGATTGCTCCCCAGTGTATTCTGCCTCCCTTGTGATGAAGAATGAATCAGTCTATCTAGGAACTTTGCCTCGATTTATTATACATTATCACCTGGATCAGGGATATCGTTTTTCACCGCCACAGTTTAATAATTCTCTTTAAAACAAACCTCCATTTCTAACTGACTGACACAGCTACACTGCTGACAGCTTGAATTTTCACGTTCTTTACATGTTTCAGTCCACGCAGTCCGACCGGCCTCTAAAATGTCTCCTAACTCCTGTCTGCGATAGTCACTCTGGTGCACTCAGGGACAAAAACCCTGTCAGAGTCAAAACGTTTCGGTGTGTGCTAATCGCTGTGGGAGCTTCATACGTCAGTCGCAGCACCCCTGACGCTATTGTTGGTGTGTCTAATTAACACTCCTGTGTGGTGCTGATGCTCCACACTACCTGTTCTGAGACACCTGTCCTGTGGCAAACCTAGCGTACAGGAGCGGAGTGATTGTCAACAGAAATTTTAGACGGGATGCAGTTTTAAAAAACACCAACGCTCGACACTTGTTTTGCTCATGTTAGGATGAGAGACAGCAGGTGCTTCAGGGAGACTCAGCAGGTATGACACAGTCGTGCCCAGGGGTGCCGCTGGTGTTGATGGGTCCACATGCCTCATATTACACACAAACAGATGGATGAGAGCATGACAAAGTCTGGCGGATGACAGAAATGAAATTGGTAATGTCTGCGATTTAATGTATTTTCTTTTAAAAATGCTCCTCTCCTTCTGCTGAAAGAGTATAATGATGCTTTCTTGCCAAGAGGTTTGTCAGGGAGGATGCTTGTGAATTTGCATTTATATTTTACAGCAAGACTTATAATCATCATGCCGCTGAACAAGATTAACCGCAAGAGTACAATGAAGGGAGGAGGGCGAAGATGTTCTGCATGTGTGCTCGTAGAAATAGCCGGGAATGTTATCAGTTCCACAGTGTTTTTAATCATGTTTTTTAATCGTACTTTGCTTGTATGTGTGTGTGTATCTGTGATTGTGCATGCTTGTGTGCCTTGCTGTGTGCTTTCACCAGTCATGCCAGCTTGCTCTGACCCCGGTGACCCAGTGTCCCTGGCTCTGTTCCAGGTAGCCTGCAGTCCCATCCTCTCTGCCTGCATAGACTCACACAAAATCCACGACTCATTGCTCAGCAACGGCCATTTTTTTCTTTCTTTCTTTCTTTTTTTTTCCGTTGGCACAAATTAAATTGAGGCGTACCGGCTGCACGCACCGTTCTCGATCTCACCTGTCACTGTCTAGAAAGATTGTTTTCAAAGGAGTAAGCAGCCAGGAGTTTGCCTACATGCCGCTCTCCTGTCAGCTGATGTGTTAGTTTGTGGATGCCTTAATATTATTTTGTGATATCTGATCTGTCTGATGCTGTTTTGTCTGCTCCAGTTCATGCTGCCCCCACATTTGTTTGTGTGATACCTGTGAGTTACAAGCAACCTTTTATTGTTTCTTCTTGGGTGTGCATTAACGTATCAGCAGCCAGCTTCTCAAGAGGATTTAAAAGGCACTGACTGATGGGGGTTTTTAAAGTCATGCCCAACGATTAGAGTTCAAAGATATCCAGCAGGCTACAGATGGCACATTTACAGAAATGCTGATTAATGTGCGTGGCTTTAACCCTAGAATGCATAAAGGGGGCCTTTTAGGCCCACACTGTGATTTGTTTTTGTATATCTGCCCAATAAATGCATTTCAGTGCTTGATATTCCATTAATTTCTCAACAATGTTCTTCAGAATCATCATAATTTTTTATTTAATAATTATATCAATTAATTTTAGAAAAAAACAAGTTTTACTATTTCTACCCCAAGTTTTCATAATGGGGGCCTAAAAAGCCCCCGATTCATTTTCTCTGGGAATTTTATCAGAAGCTTTGATTTTTGCTGTGTCATTGTCAGAAAATTAACTTTTGATCAAAAACACAAACTCTACACTTCAACACACTCTACACTCTAACACTTGAGCTTCACTACTTCATGTAAAGGTAAGTTTTACTTTTTTTCATATTGTATTTGTTTAGCATAAGAATTTAGTCCAGAAGTAGCTAGCTAGCTACTGTGGTATTAGGTTGTTACCTAGCTAGCACATAGAGATATCAGTTTGCAAATGGCATGAAAATAAATGTTTCTCTGCCATAATGAACACATATATACATGGAAAACATAACAAACACAAACTTGTACCATAACTACATGCAGATAAATTGTGAGATTATGTATTTTACATATGGCTAGACTTACTACATTAGTAGCTAAGGGAAATATAGGAGGTATATAGGTGGCTAGTTAGCTTCCAACCAATCATGATCAGTGTAATTGCATCAGTAAGTATAGTGTAACAACTAGTTATCATAACAACGGTATCCCCAATACTACCCTAAAACTACATCCCACTATTACTGGTGTAATTACACAATAATGTAAAGTGTTACATACGCAATCAAACAAATTTCATCATGTTGACTATTTTTCTTTCTTTGCATAAGAGATATACTACAGAGATGGTGTTGCAGCTACTGGATGAGGAAGGGATTTTTGATGTGGATGAAGAGTCTGAGTGCTCAGAGGATGATGATCCAGATTATGTACCTCAGGGTGTGCAACAGAATGGTGCACCAGCAGTAGACAGTGAGGACAGTGATGAGACCTCTGAAGAGGAAGAAGAACTTCCTCAGCAGGACAACAGAAGGAGCAAAAATGGAAGGTATTGGAGTGAGTTGCCTCCTGCTCATGGCAGAGCTCAATGCCATAATATCTTGAGGAGCTGTCCAGGGATTGCTCCAGGACTGGCAATAACAACATCACCAAAAGATGCTTTTTGTCTGTTTATCACGGAGAACATAATTGAGGAGATCCTGATGTGCAGTAATTTGGAAGGAAGAAGAATAAGCAGCTGCTAAGGGGAAAAAGTGGAAGGATGTCACAAGACAAGAGTTAATGGCCTTCTTCGGCCTCACTCTTTTAGCAGGGAGTGAAAAAAGTTGGGATGTGTCCAGCCGGGAGCTGTTCTCAGACCCCCTTTCTAATCCAATGTACAAGGCTACCATGGGCCTCAGCAGATTTGAAGATATTCGGCGCTTCCTGAGGTTTGATGACAAAAGGACACGAGACTACCGCCTGCAAACTGACCACATGGCAGTCTTCAGGTAGAGAATATGTCTATTGATTGATTGTTTTTTTATTTCAGTGTCTTACAATGTCTTTGCAATGATGTATATATGAAAGGTACTATATAAATAAACTATTTTATTGCATAACAGTAGATGATAAGGCAAGATTGTGCAATAAGTAATTTCTTTCATTTCTCCCCTTTTCTTTCAAACTCTCAGGTATATATGGGACCTGTTCATTGTAAACTGCAAACAGCGGTTCATCCCCAATGACTGTGTGACCATTGATGAGCAACTGGTGCCATTTCGGGAAAGATGCAAATTCCTACAGTACATGCCAAGCAAACCAGCCAAGTATGGCATTAAAATCTTCTGGGTATGTGATGCGCGGGTGCCTTATGCTTTTGATGGGATTATATACACAGGAAGGCAGCCAGGGGAAGAAGTACAAAAAAATCTTGGGGAGAACATTGTTAGGAAGTTATGCAGTGATCTCAGAAATTCTGGCCGCAATGTAACAATGGACAACTTTTTCACAAGTGTCCCCCTTGCTGAGCACCTTCTGGAAAAGAATCTGACGATTGTGGGCACTCTGCGACAAAACAAGCCAGACATTCCCTCTGTCATGAAGCCTTCCCGAGTCAGAGATGTCCACAGCTCCGAATTTGGCTTTAGTGGCAACACAACCATGGTTAGTTATGTGCCCAAGAAAGGAAAGGCTGTTGTGTTGCTTAGTACCATGCATCATGACAAAACCATCAATGAGCAGAGTATTAAGAAGAAACCAGAAATTGTGGTCTTCTACAACCAGACAAAGGGAGGAGTGGACATGATGGACCAGATGGTTCGCACTTACATCTGCAAAAGGCAAACCCGGAGGTGGCCAATGGCTCTGTGGGGTAATCTTCTGGACATTGCCTGCCTGAATGCCTTCACTGTGTTCCAAGCGCAGCACCCAGGCTATGAATCCCGACGAGTGTTCCTGAAGGAGCTTGCCAAAGAGCTGTTGATGCCACATATGAAGAGTCGAATTGAAACCGGCCCGAATCTTCAGAGAGGGATCATTGCTGCAATGGAAAGATGCAGTGTGGAAAAAGAGATGCACCAGCCACCCATTGAAAGTGGGGGCCCCACCAAGAGGAGAAGGTGCCAGAGCTGCCCACGTAGCAAGGACAGCAAAAGTGAACGTCAGTGTGCAAAATGCACAGGCTCTGTGTGCAAGAATCACAGCAAGGTTGTGTGTGAAAAATGTCTGTAAAAGTTATACCACAGTCATTTGTTAAAAAGTTATACAACAGTAATTGACAGGTTTCAGTACAATGGAGTACAATGTTGTCATGGGTTCATGTTTTTTAATAATACTTTATAACAATAATAAGTAATATGTTGTTGTTTGGTTTTTGTTGTAATGAAATAGATATGATTAAAATAATTAAAGACAAGGTGAAATGTTATGGTAATTAACTTCTGAAGTTAATTGTAAAACTGTTTTAAAAGTATTAAAAATATATATTTTAATAATTTGAGGCTTTGTCATAAGTAAAATATATAATAAAAATAATTTAAAATCACATTATATACATTCTCAAGGGAGAAATGCATGTATTCTGGTTGGGGGCCTTTTAGGCCCCCATTATGGAAGAGTGTGTATTTTTTCAGCTATGCGTTTAAGGGTTAAATGGTGGGTCTGATGTTATTTTAAATTTTTCTTATTGTCAACAAATCCCATGATAAGATCAAAAACAACATAAGTCTGTCTCAGCTGTGCTTCCCCAGCCTGCGTGTGCCTCTCAGCAAAACGTGAATCTATAAAAACAAGTCATGAATCCATACATTTTTAAAAATCATCTAAATAATTTCTTAAAACAGCTGGGGCCTGTAGTTCTTAGCAAACATTCCTCAAACCTTACTCAAATGGGAGTTCAATGTATATTTGCAAGGGAGTGTTTTCAGCTGTCAGATTGAGTCTAAATAAACCACAGTGCCAATGGTCTTCGTCATAAAGGAAGTGTAACTGTGAGGAACACTGATGTGTTAATAAAATATCTCAGCAGCCAATGGATTGATTGGTATAAAATGGCATATTTTAACTGTGATGGTTCCTACATGATGATATCCTAATGAATCTGGTGATCCCGTGATTTTTTCCTGCAGCACCACCATGAGTGTCACAGACATTTTTAAATATCTCAACAACTTTCAGATGAATGTGTGTGATTGCAGTTAACTTTCATGTTTTGTAGACTTTGTTCATCCCCTGACTTTTCCTCTAGAAGCATGATCAGGTTAAAAAGACGGTGAACATTGTAAATATCATACCTGCTAAAGTCAGCACGCTATCGTTGTCATCGTAGCGTTTTTTTTTTACAATAAAATGTATCAGCAGGTTTATCAATATAATCAAAATAGTATTGTGCAATAGTTGAGCACAAAGTAGCTTCCAAGACCCTTAAATATAGACGTCTCCTCAATACACACAACCGTTCACCCCCCTTTAAACCCTGCCAACCACCCTAACACCTTCAGATGGGTTGGATCATGAGTGACAGAGAGTGGCAGAGCGTGGCAAGTTTCTCTCATTTGGTGACAGCCAAAGATGAATCATTTAAAGTGCTCGTGTGCGGCCTCACAGAGCAGTGTTTTCTGGACTATTAGCTACACAAGCAGCATTAGGCAGATGAGGCAGACTCTCTTCATATCTCACCACAAGCCTGAGGCAAACTGGCAGAGGAAGAGACTTCAAAGTCTTCAGATAAGGAGATAGACACCTCATGCTGAACTTGAGGAACCTTGACAGATTTAATAGAGCAAAAGCCGTCCTGTGCCTGGTTGCTGATGGACAATTTGCCCCCTAGCTTAATTTCATCAACAATATATTGATTGTGATTAAGCAGATAGCTGAATGTACATCGACGTTTGCTGGACAAAAACCTTCTTGTCAGAATGTCAACACAATCTATATGTTTTTTTGCAGTCTCCTTGGAGGGTTTTGCAGTCACCCCCATTAACATACTTAGCCCTTTCTCCCAAGATCTGAGCTCTGCCTGTGTGTGTTTTGAAGATTTACGGTGGAGGGGAAGATGCTGTGCTGCTAAACACAGAATGAGGAGTTGTGTGTGGGAATGGTGAAGGGGGAAGGGTGAGGAGGTTAGTGTGTGTGTATGTGTGTGTGCATGGGTGGTTGTTGTTGCTGGGGGGTTGGTTGCCTGTGGGACCTGCCTCTCAGTGTAATTGAAAAATGTGACCTGGAAAATGTTTGCCCAGCGGAGCATGAAAGTTACCTCCACAGCGACGGTGGCGTGCTCAGAGGCGGCTCACCTGGCCCCTGACAGGGAGAGGCCCCGTATTGGGTGGGAGCTCACGTTAAGAGCCACTTTATCCCTTCACCACATGCAGAAGAATGCATTATTTAATAGTACTAAAGAATTCCAGATTGAGCGGAAAAATGCAAAAAAAAAAAAAACATTCGCAATCCCTCCCTATAATCTGTGAAAGGACTGACCTCAACAAGGGTGCTGGGTTGTGTATGCAATTCAAGGTGCATGCATTTTATCAAGGAATATAAACGTCTCAAGACTCATTCAAACATTTGCATTTAAAAACATGTGACCTCGCATCCTCTGAATTTGAAAGGGTTAGTGAAAAATGTATTTCTACTAGAAAAGCAGTAGAGAACATTCGTGTGTCTCAGCATATCTGACAGTTATTAAAGTGGTGATAAAATGCAATCAAAAACCCACCCTCCATCCTGCACACTCAGGGTCCTCCGAGTCATTTTCATTAACCCACAACCATTATTTCAAATATCGCATGCATCTTCATGCCTCGACAGGTATGAAGACGCATGAGTGTAGCCGCGGTACTTCAGCAACGTAGACAGACTAAATGAATATATAGAAGTGTAGAGTCAGCACAGGGTGGAGGCACGAAAGTACAGCGTTTAGATCGGCCAGCAGCTGAGCATAGTTTTACATAGGAAAGTGAATGAGCACCGCTGCTGTGTTTAAAGTAAGACGGGCTCTGGGGACGGGAACTGAGCGGGAAGAAGGAAACAGCGGAGGTAAACACGGATGCTCAGTCAGTGAGAGATCTAGCGCGTCTTAGCAGATGAGCGTTCACCCCAATCACACAACAGCTTGTGGGGAGACGCACCGAGCAGAAGACGACAAAGCAGATGTAAACAGTAGCAGATTCAACGAGTCTGAACAAAAAACATGTAAATAGCCTATAATGATAGCCTATAATAGGAAGCCTGTTGTTTAAAACCGCAATGAAAAACCATCTGTTTGCATTTTCTGTCTCGGTTGCAAAGGTTTTTTTTTTTTCCCCTCTTTTTCTTTATCGCAATAGTGATCCAAAATGTGAGTACAGTTCTGCAGCTGAAGCACAAATTGAGGATGGTGTAAGTGCTTTGAATTGCCCTGGAGGCAGTTTTACCTCATTGTCGTCGGTCTGCACTGAAAATGTCATCAACTGTCTAGGCAACATGAATGTGAATGTGTCCACTAAGGCAAAAAATAAAGATGCAGATGATAATGTTCATGTGCCATACTGGCAAAAATCACTGTTATATGTTTCACTGCAACATATTAATGTAATATTAGCTGAGAGATAGCACCCTCTATAGCCAAGCCCCATCTAAACCACTCTTTCTATGACATGGCCAGCACTTAGTTAGCTTAGCATACCATGAAGACTGGAAACAGCTAGCCTGGCTCTGAGCAAAGGTGACATAACTCACTATTAACAGCTTATATTTGGATGTTTCTATATAACTTCGGACACCATGCTAGCTGTTTCCCCATATTTCCAGTGATATGCTCAACCAAGGCTAAGCTAACGGTCTTATTACTTACATATTTATCATACGGATAATCTTCTCATCTCACAGCGACAAGCACCAGCAAATAAGCACATTTCCCCAAAATGTCGAACAATTCCTTTAATACAAATGTGGTTGTGAAAATGGCTCACAGACGCTCAGCGTCACAAACATTAGAGGGAGCAGAGACACAAATTAATCACGTTTCTTTTAGGCACTGTGGAAAAAAGTCTACTTTTTTTGTGTGAACTTATGGTTTTTCTAAGCAGCTTTGATGTTTAGATGCCTCCCCCCCTTTGTCAAGACTTTCTCTTGTTATCTTCAGTAATAAGCACAATGGCACAGGTGGCGTGGTGATAATGGCTGTGACTTTGATTTCGTTTAAAAAAAAAAAGAGAGATAAATAAAAAAAAAAAAAAACAGGGAAAAAAAACTGTTTTCACCTGCTCAGTACATTTTCCACTCTCCCCAATAAATCTTAAGAAATACACACCTTAAATTGCCATATAGTATCTCTGGAAGTATAACTGGCCAACTTTGCAGCATTTGGAATATCATCCATGGCACTGAGACAGAGGCTAACTGAGCTTGTTGGCCTCAGACAGTATTATAGTAAATGCTTCAGGGCCAGTGAGGGGAACAAGCTAATTATGGATAGACTCTGCGTAAGAAGGACTCATGCTTCCGTCTTTAATGAGGAAATTTGCATCTTCCATTAAATTGATGTATGTGTGCATACATCGCATTATAGAACATTTCATACAAAGCGGGGGAGTGAGTGATTTGAGTTCTACCTCCCACATAAGCCACTGCTCAGAAAGATCAATCGCTTTGCCGTCTGCCGTCTCTTGCACTTCCCTCTTTCGGAGCGCTTAGACCGTTAAAAATGACCCGAGTCTCGCAGAAGTTATCATTCAGTTACAAAATTGGTATGTAAAATAGTGGCGAGCCGTGTGTAAAAGTTCAGTTCCGTCGGAGCAAAATGCATTACGAGCGTTGCCTCTTCACCGTCTCCACGTGCACCACCAACACCGCCATCATTATCAACTTCCACAACCCCTACATGAGATAAAGAAAAGCTATATCAGGTAATGTATAAATGAGAGTACAAACAAGCCGGTAAACAGTGTGAATCTAATTAAAAGATAATGTCAGCCATTTTGTCACAAATGTTTCTACTTCTATGGGCCTATCTTCTAGCCCTAGGGCCCTCTCTATCTGTTGAGGGCTATTGCTCTCTACTTGCAGGCTGTATCTTTAGTTACGCTGCTATCTCCACTTCCTCACTCTGGACTGTATCTTCCTGACTTGGTGGTATTTGTGCCGGCCGTCATGCTTGACTGTGCTGACCCAGTATTTCTCTCTCTCGAACATCAAATATCCCGTAGTATAATAGTTTCTGGTGGCGCTCACGGCTCGGAATATTCTGCAGGAAGCAAGTGGAAAGCAGAATCAGAAAACAGTCAAGTGTTCAGATTTATGTATGGCCATATGTTGTAGATCTGATGAGCTTTGGTGTTCTGCTTTTCCAAGTGCGCACGAAATAATTCAACGTGGTCTTTTTTTTTTTTTTTAACATTTTACATTTTGTACATTAAAATTCTGTGACTGGAAACCCTCTGTTTTGCACCCCACTGAATACGCCTCCAGACTTCCATTCTCTTTGAGGATGGCTAGACTTAACGCAAACATGTCTTGCTACGAGGATGATATTTCTGACAGGAGGATTGACCAGCCCTATCTCCAGAGCAGCAACTGCACATTCAGAGCGAACATCACCCCACAAACTGGCCGCTGGAGGGGAACTTGAAAGAACAGGAGGGAGAGCACTGACGCACCTCAGAAGATGGTTCAGCATCGACCACTGACAGCCGACTTCAAAGACCCAGTTATGAACATGACAGGCAGCCGGCGCAACAGCCTTTGAATCCAGTGCACATTTTATCAAGACTTTATGGTCTATTTAGAAGTTTTTTTTTTTTTTTTTTTTGCAGCACCAGGGAATTTGATTTGACTGTACATCTCATCGCTGACACGGTAACTCTCGCAGGTCTCTTCTTGATGTTGATATATATGGGACTTGCATTTTCATGAGTGCCTGATGTTATTCCGCATGGCAGCCGTTGATATTAGCGCCTTTGATTCCTGAGGAGTTCTAAAGAAATGCTGCACAGAAAGCCCCCCAAGGCACAAGTTGTTTATTTGCCCAGATATATATTAATCCAATCAATTTGCCTCAACTCACACCTTGTGGAGAATTGTAATGGAGCAGATGGGTGCAGAGTAATCTCTAAAAAAAATCGCTCAGAGACAAAAATCCTGGCAAGTTTTATGTACCGACATCATTTGGTATTTATGCATTCTCCGTAGCTGCAGTTTCACAGTGGGCTGCTCATTTGTTTTTCTCTATTTCTAGAATTGAATGAAAATGAAAATTGTAGTAAAAGTTTTTTACATTGAAATTTCAATTGTTTTCAAAATCTACCAATTTATGGTCAAATATATATATGTTTAAAAATCAACTGGAGATGCTGATAAAACCTTTTTGTATTAACTTCAGAAGAAGAATATATAAAAGAAAAAGAAAAAGGTGAACGGTGTAAAAATATATTTAATTTACTCCGTGTCCGCACTGTGTTTTTCGTTTCACTGTCGGTCGATTAAGCAAAATACAAATACGACAAAAACAATGACAGAGAATATTGCATAACCTTTTCAGTCATGTTTCCATTTCAAATGTATTGCCCTTCTCTCAAACTAAAGTCACTCTCAAGATCACTGCTGGTGTATCCAATTCTTTCACTCCATAAAATATCAACCCCCAAGACATGGTCACATAGTCCTGTTTGTACGAGAGGTAGGTGTGAGGCCATATGTGTGTCTCTGTCTGTCTGTCTGTGTGTGTGTGTGTGTGTGTGCACGTGCTTATGCATGTGTACTCGCGTGTGTTGCAGTGTCATCCCACCCTGGAAAATGACTTATTAAAATGATTAAATGAAATTACGCAGTGCCCTGACCCATGGCAAACGGCGTGAGCTGCAATTTGTCTAGCAGTTGAGCTGTGAATAAAATCTGATTGGCAATAATTTGGCTTTGCTGTTGATATAGCATCCCATCCTCCACATCTTTTCTTCTATCTCGCATCCTCTCAACCCCTCCACCCCCCACCTTATCGAGGATGTGTTGATCTAAGGGTGAAATATTACTGATATAGTGATCTGGGGTCAGCGAACAGAGCACTATGATGATGGTAAGTGGGTGGTTGTGAGGTTAGGGAAGGGTTTTATGAAGCAGGAAGAGCTGATGGTAATGTTAAATGCCAAAACCGGCTACTGATCTCGGTAAAAGGGTGACCGTCTGACTGTGTGTGTCAGTTTGTGAGTGTAGGTGTGTGTCTCAGGGTGTGTGTGGGAGTGTGAAGCTGCACAAGCTGACCAGAGTGCACATTACTATTTAAGCCAAGCTGTCTCCCCCCTTTTTTTATGTGTGTGTGTGTATATATGTGAGCGAATTTGTAAGTGTGTGCATCTACTTGATGTCTGTGTGTTCGGCTCATTTGTTTTACATAGACCATTTGCTATGGTCATCTCTTTTAGCATAAAATGGAAAATAATTACAAGTAGCTCTTTCCAATTTATCTCATTTGTCTGGTTTAATAAATGACCTTTTCTTCCTATGAAAATACACAAACACACACTGAGAGGATGAAAAAAAAGAAGACCTAGGCCTATATGATAGAGTGAATGATAGAGGTGGGTAATGGAGGAAGGGTGTTAAAGACCCTGGTGCAGTGGTGGCCTTGGACAGGTTGATGTAGTTCCAGCAATGAGCAGCTCATAAAAAGTGCTATCTGTAGGCCTTAGGAAGATATTCTATCTCTCCGCTGCTAACGGCACTGCCTAAAATCACCTGCTCTATCAAAGTCAGGCCCCCCTCTATTACATAAAATGCATTGGGAAAACAGCAGAGGAAACAATAGGACTGTGTGTGTGCATGTACTGTACTATTTGTGGGGAGACATTAGCTTTATTTAGCAGGGAATTGGGAGGCTCAGTGCAAGGCAGGTGGTTATGGAAGTATAGATTTTTAAGGGTGTGAAAAATAACCAACTTGATTTTTACTTGATTGATCTGCCCATTAGTGACAATAGCATGAATGCGTTTTCTTTTGTTGACACCGGCTGTACCTTCTCATTGTTTGCAAACCCCACTGCTTTAAGTGTAAAAATATAAGTATGTGATTGCAAAATCAACCAGCTTTGTTCCCTGTATTTTTTTTATTTTTGTCTGACCTGATTAAAATCCAGTATGTATATTTTAAGTGGCAACTCTTTCCCCTGCTACAAACAAGGCTTGACAAAAGTGACAAAATATGAGAGTGACCATAAAGAATTGTTATTACACCAAATAAAAACATATTTCATGTTTATGCCATATGTTTCATGGGCTTTACATTCATAACTATATATATTTGTTTGGCAGCGCTGACAGACAAAGGAAGTTTCAGTTAAACTGGGGATTGCAGAGAGACTCTCTGTTAATACAGTCTAATAAATAATTATAAAACTCCTATGACAGTAAATGCATTTATGTGGGATTTGAAATGGTATTGGTGTCTAAAAGCAATTAATAGTACAGAAGTAATGTGTCATCAGCTTAAAATAATGAAGTCACAATGAAAACAATGTCAAGTATTTATTTTTTTTAAATGTTAAAGAGAACCCAAACAGAGCATTAAGCTTCAAAAATGCTTTTAGAATCACTGCACAAAAAGTTTTACACAAAAGAAAGTCAGGTTACATCAAGAGACATGAAGGAATGCAAATCGGCGATGTAAAGTAAATATGGAAAAGAAATATATAATATATGCAACAACAAATATGGAACAACAACAAGGCCAGCTCAAGTGGTAAGGCACACCAAGGTACATAAATCCACTGAGTCTCTGTTTATGCGGGCTCCTGGGAACACAGTGCTGTCAAACTAATGGTAACACATAGGCAGTAGTCCTACAGTACGAATTAAGTATATGCAAAAAGAAAAGACATCTAAAACCAGTGTAGCAGAAAGTAAAGAAAGAAAATACATACAATACATAAGCAAATCAACATATGTGTGTGCATATATCCAAATAAGTTTACATTAACATACACACAGTATAGGCCACTGTATACACAACAGCATAAACATACAATGCACATATACATAAATATACATAAACATTTACATACACAAATGAATAAAAATGGATCAATTAAATGCAAAGCATACATATTACACTTCAGTCACCTTTTAATAAAGTAAGTTATACATGCTTATTATCAGGCTTCAAAAAGCATTCTTAGTCATGCAACATGTATAAGGTTTTTTTTTGCCTGCTTCTGTTTAACGTCAAGGCGTTTTATCTTTTTCTGAAATGCCTGCGGGCAACACAGGGAGAAGAGGAAGGAAATGCATCAAAAATAATAGTTTTCCTTGGCCACAGTTTACCCAGTTATTGCAGGGAAAGTGATGTACAGATGGCGACGGAGAACATTTAAAAATAAAAACGCTGGTTGAAACAAAGTACCTCATGATGCTCTTAAATCTTGGTGGGAAAAGTTCCTCCCACGTGATGACAAGATGTCCTTTATCTTAATTCAGCACACCGGACGGGTTGGAACTAAGAAGAACTCAACCCACGTAATGAATCCTTTGATCCAGCCTCCGGAGAGAGGGATGAGAAATCATTTTGACCTGTGGTTCATTCATCTGTCTCCGTATATTAAGGTGTTGGGAGAGTAACACAACAGGAGCAGCTGCAGGATGTTGTTCGGAAAAGGACTTTGAGAGAGTGTCTAATTTTGAGCTGTGAAAAGCAACAAAATAATTGGCACCTTTATTGTGACTATCATCATCATCACCACTGTGCCCACTGTCAGGTGTCAGGAGTTCCCAGGAATAAAATTTCCCATCAGCAGCGGGTACCTAAACTGACCTATGTGCACCACCTGCTTGCTTTAAGGCCCTGGAAGCTCATCGCCTTAAATTAAGACATCACGCTCTTAAATGTCTTCCACCTACTTTAAACCATTTTCTCTGACAGTAACTATTTAGTGGCGAGCCCCGTGACTCGTTTTAAGGTCGTGCTGTTGTCATCTGTCACATGACAATGGGGGTACTTTGCGTCTCCACTCGAGTCTTCCTCCAGAGACAGAGAACTTAAATTTCCTCTCAGAGCTAATAGAAATTTAACTCTGCCCATAACTCCGCTGAGTCCTCGAGGCTTGACACTAGGCAGGACCCTGGAGGAAATAGCTTCAGATGTCATTTACTTTACTGTTCTCTTCTTATCTTTTTCATTTCTTCCCCCTTCCCTGCTCCCATATCTTTTCATGATGTTTGCTGTCATTGGCAGTGGCTTGAGTGGCCACGTCGCAGAAATATTGATTTCTTCCCTTCCTTCTTTTTCCTTTTTTTCCCCCCACTCCTCTACAATCCCCCCTCTGCCATCCCTGTGTTACATCTGAGGCTTGGAGGTTGACGCACGACCAACCCACTTCACTGGCAGCTCATCCCGCTTCATTCTTTCGGTCCTTTCCTTTTTTTTTTTTTTTGTTCTTCTCTCTCCTGATTTTTTTCCCCGAGACTCGGTTCTGACGTCACACGGAGGCTTTGCTGTCTTCGAAAGCACTCCCTGTTATGGTGTAGCTGAGAGTAGGAGCGGGGAGTGTGGTGCGGTGGGGTGGGGGGAGTTTTTCTCTCCGCCATCACTTCACTGTATTCTTCCTTACATCCATCAAAGCAGCACAGGCCCGTGTTCAGGCATTTGGCTCGCTGTCGACCTCAGCCACTGACGACTCATTTCCCCTGACAACACACAAATAACTGTAAACTTTTGCTATTAGTGAGGTCACCGCAAAGTGAAATGTCTTCCTTGAAGAGTGTTGACACAGATCTTCTCCTCTGTAAAAGAGAGAACCAAAGGAGATTGTTAAAATGATTTTCTGCATATAGCATTTCTGTATCACATGGCATTTCCCACATTTTAGAAGAGCTAAACATTTGCTCAAATCTCAAAGAAAGACATTTAGAAATTTAATAAATCTTTTATTTTTCTTACAGCACAGTTTGTGTGCAAAAAACTAACTCATATGCTTTCTCTTTGGGGTTTAATGATCAGTTGAACTGAATTCTAATGAAATAGCCAAGACTGTGAGGTATAATTTCTCAAAATATCTCAATAGTACAGCCCCTTATTTTCACTGTGGGAGATGGAAACAAGTATGGGATTGCCAAACAGGGAAATGTATGGTGGGTCATTTCTCCATGAAGGCCTGTTATGGACATACCGGTAAATGCGCTGGCTAACAGGGGCTCTAATGAAACTTGCTGGAACAATCCTGTGGCCAGTGAATAGCAGTGATTACAGAAACAACCACAATTGTACTATAAAGTCAGGACTTTAGGCCAGAAGGTGCTCCTTACACCTGGATGGAATTGGAGAAAGCAGCCCAAAACTGAGGGCCTTAGAGAAAAATTCCTGATGACTTTTACTTCAGCAGGACAATAAGGGTATGACCCTTGGTGAAGTGCCCAAAGAGTTGTTGCCATCAGTGTTAACTAAAAGTGACAGACAGTGTGACAGAAATGGTCAATATCTTAACCTGTCAAAGTAAATACTAAAATCTAGGACCACAGGGTTTTTGCAACAACAAAGTGAGAAGAGAAGAGTCAGCCAGACTGTCTAAACCTCAAGGTGAGTTCATGGAAAATGTCAGCAGTAACTTGTTATTAAAAACTGTGTACACACAGCCATGGTAAATACAACATATCAGGAAGTCAGTCAGTAAACTATGATGGATATTTACACTGAACGGTATGTGTAATGATTTTACCATATGCCTTTGTTTTCCCTTTTAACCTGGTCAGCCTGGGTGAACACTGTGATTTCACACAAATTCACTCCAATGCTTCACATCACGCCACCCTCAGTATGTCCTCTGGGAACATGCAACTCTGCTTTTCATGCTTAAAAATACATATGACTGCTTTTGTTTGATTGCTAATGCATATTGACAATAATACTTTCCCACCAAGCAGATGCCCAGAGTCTGCTGCTCAAGAGGACATTAGCATTGTTGCTTTACTAGCTCCCATTAGCAGTAAACAAATGCACCTGTCTCTGTTTACCATCTCTGCTATATTGCCTCTGACAACACACTGACGCCAAGTCATAAACACAGAGGAGGAGCAATTCATCTTTATTGCATGTAATCATTCTAAACATTCACGTGGGCTATCTGTCCCTGTAAGACAGGTAGGGAGGTAGCCAAATAATATCCCCCCAGTGGCTGAGGTTCATCGTTTCGCCTGAATGATCCAATTGGTCCAGAGTCAGGAAGTACGTCAGGTTTACCATGTGGGTTTATGGTAAGTGTCTTTTTCTCTCTCTTCCTGTTGAAGTTGCCTATGTGGCATTCACCATGTTAACAGCAGGTGCGGTGCTACGTGGGTTACAATAGTCGTGTGATATAATGGCTTTTATTAGTGAGCATGATTAAAGTCAGCCAGGAGGGGGAGCGGGCAGGTGCTGGGCTGATGAGCAGAGTGACAGTGTTAATAGACTGAGGCTCCAGGGAGGTGGCCCCCGTTTGCAGCACCAATCCGTCTTGATTTCCGCACATTGCCTTCTTCAATTACACTAAGTGTTTAGCTCTAGTCACCGGCAACCTGGGCACGCATTCACCGTCGCTGGGGATACAGGAGAACGGCGTACATTATGCACAGTACATTATGCATGAAAATAAGGAACACAAGTCAGTCGTGCTATCACTTCGAAATGTTATCAAGTCACACAAACTTTTTTTTTCTCCCTGAATTCGTTAGCAGCAGCGACTACGGTTGCCTGATTGGATATGAAGTGCCAGCCTGTAATCTGTAGTTGCTGCCTCTGCCTCATCTCTTAGATGTGTCCAGGCTCTTCGCTCAGCGAGAAGAGAGAGAGATGATGCAGAGATAAGACATTGAAGGATACTCCCTCTTCACAGGGGCACAGAAGGAATTAAAGGTGTTCTATCCCATCTGAAAAAAAAGGTTATTATCTTCATCCCGTAGCCCCTGCACCTGACACCATGCAGCACCTTTACTCAAGATAAGACCTAATCTGGACTGTTGCTTATGTCTTTATTTACTTGTGTCAAGGTTATGAGCTCCAGTGCACAGAACATGCTGTTCCTATTCAATCAAACCTGACTCTGAGTTGGATGAAAAGAAAAATAAATTGATGCTTTCTATGTATTGTGTGAGTGTATAATAAGGTTAGTGTTCAAAAAGGAGAAAAAAAGTCAACACCAACACGCTGTTTGGTTTCAAAGCGCCTCTTGAATTCAGGTTATCGACTTTTGCAAAATGAAAGCAAGGGGAATGCAACTGCACATTAATTAGGACATGCTGTAGGAGCCAAATTCTCCAGTGGAACTAATGTTAAATAAGCTTATATTTTCTAGGGGACAGAATGGGAAAGACATCAGCAAAGAGTCTTTTGGTGGTTTTCTGTTCATGTATCGAATGATCTTCATGTGTTCATCCTGACACAGTAAACAACCACTGAGAGAACAGCTGTCAACAGATATGTAGAAAGTGACTGTGGATTCGTCCTCAGGAGAGAGTGGCTTGTTATGTGGAATGCTGATGACAGGCAGTGAATCTAAATTCCTATAGACTGTTTCCATAACCTTTCTCAACTGAGGAATAACAGAGACGTGATCCCAGCACCACTGCTCTTTAGATTGCTCCCTTGCTGTCACTTGACACAAATAAGACAGTGACGCCTGGGATGTGGCACCGCTTACCTCTGCATCGAGCGGTGGAACGCACCATCTTTTGACCCCCTGATGCATTTCAGAAAAGGTCAAGCTGACAGTCGTCATCTCATCAGTCTGCTGTTGTGACTCCGTCAATCTTCCCTGGGACCCCTCCGGAGGTGGGGTGGTGGGTAGAGAGCGCTAAAGAACAAATTTACCCATCCTGATTCTCCACCACCCACCCTTCATTTGCCTTAGAGAGACAGGCTGCGGGGGATGGGGGGGTGACCTTCGTGACCACCTTATCTTGTGGAAAGGTCACAGCAAGGCCTCTCAAAAACCAGAGGGGTGGGGAGGATCGATCTGGAGGCTTTCTTTTATTTATCTCGGTAGACATGCTGCTCTTGGTGTTCTTCCAGGCCAATGGTGAGGGGGAGAGATAACGATCTATTAGTGTTGCAGATATCCTCCTCCTTACTTCTCCCTCCCTGCAGCCCCCTCTGTCCCTCGCTTTCCCTGTCAGACACCCTAACTCTATAGAGGGCCCTGGCCCAGAGCCAGAGGCATTTGGTGGAAGGAAACTTGGAGGTCATCTGAATGAGACGGTTGACATGGCGGGGTCAACACGATCAAGCCATGTCATTGCTTAATACAGTGTATGGAAGGGTGAGAAATCAAGCCGCCCCGATAGAAGCTGCAGAGCTATTAGAACTGTAAAGGCAGAGGAGGGGGAGAGGAGAACATCACATACACTTTTCTGTCCCGTCCCCTTTGACTTTTGCAGTGCAGTGTATTAATGGCCCGCTCTTATCACCATTTATCATTTGAACAGTGCAATATATAGGAAGTGGTTGCATCAGTAGAGGGAAAACAAAGGCAAGATAGCGATGTTACACGGTGAGATGAGTGTGTTGCTGAGAGCTGGGATGATTTAATTAAAGAGTTTTCCTTCCCGCCATTTTCAGGTCTGCGTTTTGTTTGGCGATAGAAAATGAAACAAATGACTCATTGACATTGCTGCTGACTCACACATAGCTCAAGATGTCTTAAGCCCCAAATGCTGCTGATATTCATGCGGTAATCCTGTTGTGCAGCACACGCAAATGCTAGCACGCAATCACACAATCGTAAGTCTGCTTTTATTTACTAAAACACCACTTTTGTCTGCATATAACACGTTGGCACGTAGTAAAATCTCCCCACACAAACATTCTCTGAATATTTCTCCATTACCCAACCATCATGGTCAATTAGGCCCTACTTTCTCCACCTTTTATCTCCTTAACCAGGGTCCTCATCTGCTGCTTGTGTCACGGGGCCTGCAGATAAATAATTCAGCAGAGGGGGGGAGAATTTACAGCTCCCGTCTTCCCCAGTCAGGCCGTAAATTCTGAATGAGGGGAAACGGGAGAATATAGTAGGGGAGAGGAGAAAAAGAAGGAAGAAAAGGAGGGGAAGGTAGATGAGGGAGGAGAAGGGCTGTGGGGAAGTGGTCCCCCGGGGGCCATAGTCTCACACAGGCAACATCATAAAGTCACCATTAGAATGCTGTATTTATAACAGTGGGTTTGCCCCAGGCTGCGGCTGTGATACAGAGTCCCCCCTCCAAACACACACACACACACTCGCTGACACTCTATGGAACACACTAATCACACAAATACACCCGCACCAACACACACAGGCACACACAACGCTGCACCCATATCCACATGATAATGTCATTTTCCTCCGTATTAGCAGAGTCTCTCCATAAAACACACACTGTGTCCTTCTCCTGGCACTGCTGTCCCTATATATGGTGTTCAGCAGGGCGCCAGCATCACAGAATATCAATGGCTTAATGAGGCGAGGGCTCTTTCTGATGTGCCGCAACATTGACTCTTTGGGGGGAACACGGCGAGTGAAACGACTCTGTGAAGAGATAACAACGCCCCCCGATGGACTGCTGGCCAGCTCGGAGCATGCTCAGTAGTGCCTGACATGATGGCTGCCTGTAATGATACAAAACATCTCAGCGCACGAGGATCCTTCCCCCCGTTTTCCAACTACAGCACAAGATTTGAAAATCTAGTGAGCACTTTTGCTACAGGGTTGTTCTTGTTCAAGAGCCAATAAATCTTACTGATTTTATTAAAAGTAATATGCCATTGTTTATACTTCTTGGCTCATTAATTGCATCATTTTTTTTCTATATCTTGCATTATCCTTGGGCAATTTGCTGCTCTGTCACTGCAATTTGAATAAGATCCATTAAATTGAAGTTGTTAAGGACATATGATCCATGGCCACATCCACTCATGAATTCCTGCTAAATTATGGCTAATTTAGAAGTTTTCAATATCCATACACATGGGTAGAATATTGTAAGATTGCATCAATTGTCTCGAGTGTGAATTATAATGTTGTTGGTAAATGGACTTCTCCAAGTTTAGGTTTTATGAAAGTCCAAAGAAGTTATTTCTGAAATAAATGGATTGCTCCTCATTTTACTGATGAATTATGTCCTTAAAACGTACAAGGATGCCCTCCTATAGCATATCTGAATTCAATAAGCTTCTTTGAGCAAGGGAGAATAATGAGGCTTTGAATTACAGATCTGCGACAAGCCAGCCATTAAACAACATATAGATGAGACAGATGTAGCGGAGGAAAGCCAAAGGTGAGCAAAGATATTCAGTAGAACCAGTAAACATAGCACAGTAAGCACACCAAATCCCCTGTGCCTTTTCATACACTCTGTTGAAAAGCAATAAGAGGAGGTACAGTACCTTTTGTTTATCTGTCCCACTCATGCGTTTATTGTCAAACCTTGTTTAGGAATATAATTTCCCTTTAACTGGCCTTTTGCTTTCCTGGCACTCTTCAGGCGCTTTTGTGTCAGTGGTCTACAGTGGGGCCCCTGCCTTGGAATAAACTCCTT
Source organism: Scortum barcoo (assembly GCA_023238725.1). Taxonomy (NCBI): domain Eukaryota; kingdom Metazoa; phylum Chordata; class Actinopteri; order Centrarchiformes; family Terapontidae; genus Scortum; species Scortum barcoo. The sequence goes on from CM041537.1 coordinate 21,956,994, forward strand.
TTATTTAAAGCTAGCCAGAGGGGTCAGAGAAACTGATCTGTCATTGGCAGTGTAATAAACAGAGAAAGAGAGTTCCACATAAACACCTCCAACCAATATGAACAGCCCACTACAGGAAATGAAAATGTGGCCACAGGAAGTTAACCCTTTATGGTGCAGGAGGGCGGTGGGGGTGGGGGGATAAAGAGACACTACGCTGCAATCCAATGTTAGGCTGAATACCTTCGTATCCTTTGTCTGGGTTATTGTACGGGGCATTTCCTGAAGGTGTCTGAACATGCATTAATTGGTTGTCATGGAGAGATACGGCTAAATGTGAACGGGGTGGCGGTGTCGAATCCCATTTAATGAGAGAATAAAACAGTCTCCCATTGAAGCCAGATAGGGAGAACCGTATTGACCCGCGGTGGTGTTCGTGAATAACCAGTTGTCTCCCTCAATCGATCACAACACAATGAGAGGCAACGCGGAAGGAAGGGTGGCATGATTTGTGAATGACACTGAAGGTCAAAACACATGTACAATGTCGTGATTGCTCCTTTGCCACAGCTCTGTCATTTTGTCTTTGATCCCACGCACACACACTTGACTCTGCCGCGCCTTCCTCCGTGACAGTGTCCTCTCTGCGGCTCCGCTCCGGCCTCCACCGCTCATCCGTGCACGGTCATTAAGCTCAACGCCACGCGATTCTGAATGAGGCGGCGCCAGCAAACCGAGTTGACCCTTCGAGGGCGCCACTCTGACTTGTTCCTCTTTCTCCTTCATCTTCCTCTGTTCTCACTCGTCTTATTCCCCACAGTCTGCCTGTCAAAGGGCCAAAGCCTTGGCTGCTTGTTGCGCATGCTAACATCCCCGGCTGAAAGATGGGACAGAGAGCGGGAGAGGGAGGGAGACAGACCGAGGCCGAGACCGTTATAGCTATGGCCGCCAACTACCGACAGACTTTGAGAGTTGAGTGAATAAATGCCCTGTCTACTTGGGACAGGGTGCACTCACTCTCGCAACCCGGCACGCATGCATAAAACCCTAGGGGTCGGGGGCTGGGGAGTGGAGAGATTCTCTGCAGAGAGATTGAAAATGCCCCCCGCTTCAAAAAGCGGACAATCCAAGCAAGCCCAATGTGACTTTTAAAAACCCCAATGAATAGTGCATGGAGACGGGTCAAGGGCAAGATGGGTGGAGGAGGGCTAAGGAGTTTTTCTTATCAATCAGGGAGTCATGGGGGGAATGTGAGAAGGCAAGCGCCAAGCTGGGCTTGTTGGGCGTGGGGGGGGTTGCGGGGTGTTGGAATGATAAAGCTCCTTTGATAGCTGTGAAATGGAGAAACAGATGCAGAGAGGTGGAAAGAGCATTATGGCTGGTGATAGTAAATACTCCAGGGTATTGAGCCTTTTAGGTTTATGTCACTGGTGTCATGTTGAGCTAGCCTGACTGAAGTTAATCTTGGAGTTTTCAGAGGTGAGGATAAAGCAGAACTATCTGAAAAGAAACGTATAATGTCTGATGCCATTTATCAAAATTTGGAATAATGCGTGTAGCTTGTTTGTGCCGTCTGGGTGGTCAGAAACATAAAAGTCTTTGCTTTTTTCATGATATACAGATAACATGAAACTACTCTTGTTATTTCAAATGCAAATTTCTGCCAAGTAGGGTATGAAAGATCATGCGATTAAGAACAACACAGATTTTTATATACTTGAACCATTTTCTAATAGTTTTACATCAAAGCCTGACGACCCGAAGCAAAAAGAACAAACTCCCGAGCCACTGACTTTCATCAACTTGATTGAAAATGATTCCTTCTATTCAAAGGACGGCAGAGAAGAATAACAGGTGGGAAGGGCTTTCATAATGGTAAATCAATATAGAGAATCTACAGCACAGTTCAGCCTAAATGCCACCCCGCCCTTTGGCCTCTTATCAGCACCCAATCACAGGCAATCAAGCTCTTTTAAAGGCTGATTTAACCCTGATGAGCCCTAAGCTGGATGAACCTCACACACAGACAGCACCAGTCACTCAGCCACACACACACACACACACAAAACACTGTCTGCAATATTGCGGCAGAGATTAAAGCCACATGAAAGGGGCAGAGACAAAGGTGACGTCTCCTCTTTTCAAATGGCAAGAGCGTGGCTTGACATGAAGCGAGTGGGTGAGTGCCTGGGTGAACAAAAGACTGGCTCCATGCGAGAAAAGGGCAGAGGCGGGAGCAGGGCAGCGGTGGTGGGGGGGCAGGCCTTTAATTAAAAGGATTATATTGAGGTACACAGTGCTGCAGAGGAGCTGTCCACTGGGCCCAGATTGACTACAGTAATGAAACCTATCCCTGTCGGAGGAGAGGGAGAGAGAGCGAGAGAGGAGGTGGCAATGTAGCATTGAGAAAGGAGAGGGGAGGTCAGAAATTATAGAAGAACGGGCTTAGAAAAAGTAAACATTAAGAATAAATGCATGTAATGAGGGATCATCAACCAGAATTGGAAGATGGGAGCTTAAAGTAATAAATATACAAGGTCATAAAGAATAATAACAATGAATGAACTATGGTATTAAATTAGAAGTTCTCGTAGATTAAAGTCATTACAGATATGCTTCCGGCCAAGTGAGAGTTTCTCTCTCTAATGTAAATGAATGCTAAGTTTGGCATATCCATCCAGTGCCTCTGCTTCTCATTAATTTTTATCTCTGCAGATATAATGAAGTCATAATAGCAGGGAGTCTGATGAGTTGTCAATTAGAAACTTGAATGATCCCTGTCCTGAAATAAAAAAAGACTCAGAGAGAAGGTTATTGATTCTTTATCTCAGTGGTGGGCATCACCCATCAGCTCTCACTCATTCTCAGCTGTGTTTGTCCTTCATTCACACTATGGAGTGCTTTTTATGACATGCAGTGAGGATCAACTATTAAAGAAAAAAAAAAAAAAAACACCGGCCTTAAAAAGCGGGTCTAGGGTTTGTCTTGCGTCGCTTGGTTTGATCTATTTAGCATTTGATTATAACAAAAGCAACATAACAGAGTCACTCAAGAATTGTACTGTCACACATGGCCACTTGCAAACTTTTCAGTGTGGAGATAAGTCCGCTGTGTCTGCCTCTGACTATATTTGTGCTATCATTCCAATCTGTTGTGTTGTGAGGAACTGCATGGTTTCCCACCGCTGCTGACCAAGATTAACATTATCTCTGACCACCCTGCCAGAAAACCAGACTCTGCAGTAAATGAATTAGATAAAGGCAAGACAGAAAAAGTATAACTTTTGGCACCTGCTGTTTGTTACATTCCCAGGTTTGCCATTTCCATTATGTTTGTGTCTTACATGCTATGAACCATCAGCCTGGCCAAGCAGGTAAACAAAGTTCAGCCCTGAATCTGTCAGACTGCTCGTGCTGGAGTCATAAAAAAGACAACCATACGAATTTTCTGTATGCTTTGGCCTACATGCACACATTACGTTACTGTTGACCATTTTGTTAGGCCATTAGTATTTAACTTCACCACAAGATTCAACAAATAAACAGGTACATTTGTAAGAATAAAGCTGATTTAATATAATTCCATTAGGATTTGATGTGTCTTTTTTTTAAAATAGTTGTGCCTAAAATAAAGGTAAGTAAATCAGTTATCAACCTTCTGAATTTAGTATTTTTAGTAATACTGTAGAGGTATGTGTCACTGTAAATAAAACATCACATGGCTTCTGAAAAGGTGATTGGGCCTTTTAATGTTAGCATTGCTTTGTTTTGACTGCTCCTCTGGTAACTTTACGTGGCAGATTTTATGACAAAACTCAGTGTTTTCAAGACGGCATATGCAATGTTAAGATTTCAGGTGGTCGGCACAGTACTCCCAACATTTATTCTAGTCCAACATTTATTCTAGTGTGTTAGAATGTTGTAGAAGCAGGTGTGTGATTGGGGAACATAGCGTGCTAGCGAGAGTGGGAAGGTTTGCATAAACTGATGCACATGTATACAGGAATTACACATGTAGGTGAACCTTTTTATGAAGTACAGGAATTCAGAGGTGAACCTTTTTATGTACTGTAAACTGTATTCTTTTCCCCAGTGTGGTGTAGAATTTAGTGAAAATCTGTATTTGTATACTGTGCAGCTGTTTTCTGATAAGTGTCAGTTAATCTTTACATCTAATTACACAAAACTGTGATTTAGAGATTTTAATGAAATTTTTGGTTTCCACTCATTTCCGTAAAATACGAAAGTCAACCGTCATCTCAGCATTTTGCTCAAGGACACCTCAGCAGCATAGAGAAAAAATACCTCAAATAATAAAATAGCATTCATTAGTGTCTCAGTGAGTGCTGGGATGACTCTCCAATATGAGACCATATGTTATATTATGTGTCGGCAGTAAATACATTGAATTAAAGTGTTTTCCAAATATCGGGCAGTAGCTAACATATTACCCAGAATTATTTATGGCTGCATCACATCTGTGTCTTTCAACCTGCCCTGTTTCCATCATTTTCATGGGTCAAAATTTCAAGCATCAGTATGGAACATGACACAAATACAGATTTTGGGATGGTTGAAATGTTTAAAAGTGTTTTTAAATAGAACAATAGATCAGTCCAGCATTATGTTATATAATGCACTTTTATAACATAATGCTGTGCAGCGGGAACTAAAGGATACTGGTTGTGCTATAGCAGAGGCGTAATATGAAATAGTGTGTAATATTATCTTACATCTTTTGCATTTAAAAAGGTCAGCTGCAAAAAGGCAAGCCTGTCACAAGCAAAATCACATTGTGTTATATAAGAGTTGAATATATTTTAAGGTTTACAGCACTCTACCTATTGCAGACTACCAGAGAAGCTTCAAATATATGGGAGTATACGCCACATTTAGTTGGTTCATTGTGACTTGAAGTAAAGTGCAGTATTTGTATGTCACCCTATCCTATGTGTTGCAATAATTGATAAATAATCATATTCTTACATCTGTTATATTATAGGTTATATGGGTGGAATAAGGCCATTGTGCTGCCAGAGAATGGCGGCAGTGAATTGAAACTTCTAAAGGAAGAAATATATAACCTGAAAAATGGTCAAAAGTTGCTTATGTGTTGGCTTAGCATTGCGGAAAAGCACTCCTCAAGTGAGTGTGCCTGAAGAGGTATGAAATGAATTTCATACCTTTTTCCCCTCCCTCATATGCCCAACGTTTTTTAGCTGGTCTCCTCTGCTCAAGCTATGTGTCTCACCATTACAGAGCTAATCCATCCATGACAATGTTCAATTTCCTCTAGGGAATATGGAGTGCAGTGGGGAAAATTTGCAACCCTGTGGCCCATCTAAGTAGCATTAACGACAGTGCCCACACTCCTCAGAGCCCGGGCTTTGTCTGAAAAGAGAAACTCATTTGAAATGAGTGGTTCGATTTAGAATTCTGGCAATGCTGCGATACAATCTTCTATTACAGACAATTTTTCCTGATATGATGGAGACCAGAAAAACACTCTGTAGCCAACAGCCGCTACAGGTGCCAGGGCGTTGTGACACATTTTACATCTGCATTATCATCGGAGGAAAGTACATTTTGTGTTCAGAGATAATTGAGTGATTAACTTTTGCATATCCTAACCACACCAGGAAAATCTTGCTTTGCTTTGCTTTTCTCACACTGCATGTCCCTGTAGAAACAGCACGTAGAGGCCAGTAATAATTTCTGTTGAAGAGTGAAGTTTGTAAGACATGTTGTGTTACATTATCTTGCTTTCTTATATTAGATTCAAATACCCTGTGACAATGCAAACCATGGACTGACCAGATGTTTTTCAATTAAATGTGCTCTGTGATGAAATCTGCCCTCTGTCTTTGTGTGGCCTTGTGACTCGAGATATTGTCCAGTTACAATGAAAGTCACAGATGAGCTGTGAGCTCCTAGAAAACAAACAGTATATCACAGTATACATTAAAGAGTCTCTTATGCACACAACATAGCAAACATATGTTTAGCCTGGGTGGCCTCAGTGGGAAGGGAAACTCTGGCCTGGCATTCACTGCCCAACATCATGATGTCCTCACATGACCAACAATGTGTCTGTATCAGTTTATCTGTATATCTTATTTTAAGAAAAAATAAAATAATGGCAATAATGTGGGCTCTTAATTACAGTAAAAATATTACAGTAGTTTGTAGCCTCCATCCCGCAGTGTTTTAGTGTTTTTATTGCCCTGATATGACTGCTGTATTTCAAACCGTGTTGTGCTGCCTTTCAGCTGCCTCCAAAATGCGCATCTGTCTGGCCTTCAGTGTGTCTGCTCAATACACTATCGACAGACCAATCATTCCACAATCATGCTCAGCACACCATCTTTATTACTGATTATTGACCAGGTCATCACCGCCATGCATGGCACCTCACACTGACATTAGGTGCCAGGAGAGAAAGAGAGAGAGAGAGAGAGAGAGAGAGAGAGAGACAACCTGGAGTGAGGGAGAAGCTGGGAATCTGTCAGCACTCTGATGAGCCGATCTACTGCTGGGTTTTGGATTGCTAAGCCGGTGACCTACAGGTGGCAATTAAATGTCAAGACATTTGGATTCCAATTCTGCTCTGTTGCTGAGTCACATAAGTCATGCGGTAAATTCAGACGTGTCAAAGAACCTAGATAGTTTTTATCAGCTGTAAGTTGTTGCCTACATCAGGTCCCCAACCTGGAACACAAAGAAATGCCCTTCACTTATTTGTCACACAGTGTCCAAAAGACTGTGAAAGACACTTCAAGAAACTGCAAACTTTTTCGCACTAATTTTAAAAAGAACGTTCTATATGCTGATCTTTATGGCGTGTTGTTGTCTTGTCTTCTTGTTTTTCAAGTTGATACACAAGAAATCATCACACTGTTTACTCACAGGAAATCATTCAGCACATCAATCACACTGTGACTTCAGAATGACATTGCCAATCGAACCTCACAAAGGGAAAAACAAATGTTATTTTTGATTTTCTGAGGTGTCCCTCGGGCTGTTTCACCCTCCTTCCATAATTACGTTTTTCCACTTGTGAGCAGCTCCTCTATTCCCTCGGTGCATTACATTGTCCACCAAGGCACACTCAAAAATCAAAGACTTCTGAGTGTGTGTGCTGTCTGTTTTGAGTATTGTCACTTTTTTCTGTGTAAATCTACCACTTTCTCAAAACCTGCTTAATTGGTGTCTAGCATTTATTTGGGACACAGTGCATATTCTTATAGAGATGCTGGTGCGTCAGCTAAACAAGTCTTGCTGCATCACACTGCTGAGGGGTTTCTTAGTCCTTGGAACTGTGCAGTATGATTGCAAACAGCTCCGTTCTGAAAAATGCCTCCTTCTTCAAGGCATGCATTTTTAACATTTTCAGTACTTCCATATGTGTAAAAGTCCATGCATTGTCTTGGGGTTCCAGTTCCAGAGACAGAAATCTCAAATGCTTGGCAAATAAAAGAACTATCCTGATTGAGGTGAAATGCTCCTCTAGTATAATTTAGTTTGCTTCACTATAAGGCATCGATCGCTCAAATTATACTTAAAAAAGGGTCTTTTCAGTGAAGACATGTTTTTCAGGCTGTTATAAGTTGTTTATTCTAAGAGCATTGCTGCAATACAGAGAAAACCATTCCAACTATTTCAGTGTTCACCGCGGTGTAGCACATGTGGCCAGTAATTCAAACTCCGTCAAACAGACAGAAACACACACAAGAACAGATACACACAGGCATATTTCAGATATTGATATAGTGTATTTTCCCATTCTCATCACATATCATGTGTGTGCTGTTGGAAGTATAAGCTGAATTCCAATGAGAGTGTGCGAGACATCCTGACATCTACAGCATCTCAAGGTCAGTATCTGAATCAGCGCTGCGCTTCAGTCAGTGTATATCCATCAAGCCTTTTCTTGAAGGCAGATCCTTGACATTGTTAACTGTTGGTTTCTGTCACTCAAACGAGTCACCTTTGAGTCAATGATCTCACTCTTGCTTGCTTTTAATATACTCAGGTGACAGTCTGTTCAAGTGATAATTTCCCCAGAATCTTTTTGAGATCGACACACTCACCCCCTGTGGGATTCAAACGTGGCCCGTAAAGGCTGTAGTTTGCTCTTTCATAGGGACCATAGCTTGGATTTACAGCTGTTATAATGGATTCCAATAGTTTCAAATCAGGGCCACTTCTGCAGCATAATCCACTTCTTACTAGCCAGTGATTGAGCCACAGGTTTCGACCAGATGCCCTGTCCAGCTGTCAGTTTGCTTCATCAGAACTGCTTGGACGGTTGAATAGCTTTGGAGACCCCATCCTCTCACACCTTTACGACTTCTAAATTGGTGGGGCTGTGTCGGATCATTTCAGTAACTTTCCAGAACCGACAATTTGATGTTAAGACCCACTTCATGCTGTGATTGGCCAGGTGTGCAGAGGTGAGAAAGGAGCCAAGGTTTGAACTTCAATTATCAGCACTCTTATTTTTCTTCTTTACGCACCTATTGAAACAGTGTTCAGTTGTATTTTGGAAAAAATGTAACTAAAAAACATTGAATGTTTTTCTCTGCAATGACATCTTATAATGACATCATCATTATAATCAACATGATATCACGCTACACACTGCCTCTGGACTCTGAAGACGCAAACTTCAGGTGCTGATTGTTTGATACAAAAACATGTATTATAGCCAGTGGGCAAGTTCATGGTCTAAATAAAGTCAAATGAGTATATGATATTAAATGCAATGTGATCATTAATATCAGAGATATTCATTGTTGGTACAGGGGTGCTGTAAGAGATTTTGGACACCATGAAAGAATATTATTTTGGGCCCTCATAGATCAGCTGCATTGCTAAAACAAACCAGTTCTGCAAAACCCATTTGATGATGCAGATTATTATTATTATTATTATTATTATTATTATTATTATTATTGTTGTTGTTGTTGTTTGTTGTTGTTTATATTATTATAGTATAGCATCATTATAGTCAGAGTAGGGAGGACCAATGGTTTGTTGGAGCTGCAGCCGCATGATGAGGGCAGAAGTTATCATTTATTAAAAGTATTGATTGTGTTTTGGCCAAATATATGACTGTAAGAATGTTGTACGATGCTGATGTTGGCCTATAGAGTGTATCTAAGCAAGAAGAATCGAAATGCCAGAGTCATATTATTGTACTATTGCTAGGTTGTCACTGGCTTCAAGATTAAGCCAGGATATCATTGACAAATAATGCTAATATGTCTTTGTAAGTTTACATAGGCACTATATGGGCATTTGCCTTTCTTGGGGAAAAATTACAAACAAATTATCTCATATTAGTTCTTCCTTTCAGCCCTTTTCTGTCTGTCTCTCCATTTCTGGCACACTGATTTTAGTTTTGGGTGAGACATTCTACCTGTACGATTTTGAAAAAGAATGGACAAAAACACCATAATTTCATTTCGGAAAGTTCAAGAGGCTAAAATATAAGTTCAACAGATAATTCATATTCTATGTTTATGTGCTATTTTTCAGGGCCCCTGAAATCACCCTAGCTTTGCCCCCCTTTATGATGCCCCCATCTAGAAGCGTAGAATCAAGTTGATCAATCAATAAAAAGTGGACAAAGTGAAGGGATTTAATTGCAGCAATAAACATTAACCAACATGACGAATGCAATGTTGAATTGCAAAGTACTGTAGTGTCATGTAACCGAGCTATAGAAAAAGAGATTAAAGCCAAAAATATCCACACTGAAATAGACTTCTGATATATAATGTATAATGTTATTCCTACAATTTTGTGCCATTCAGTAAGTAAGCGCACCTCCCTCGAAATGAACAGTGACAGCGCTATTGTTATAATCATCTTCCTTGCTCGGTTAGTGTGAAGTTTAATTACTTTGGAAAAATTCTTAAAAACAGTGCTTTCATCAAAACCTAACAACCTGCTCAGGGTCTGCTAAGAGAGATATCTGCCACCAGTGAAGAATTTGTTTCTTCGCTGGTGGCAGATTCTTCTCCTACGAGGGGAAAAAAATGCTATAAAAAAAGACCCATGAAAACTGCATTCTACCCAAGAGTGCTGAAATGGGTAGGAAAAGAGTTTCATGTTACCAAATAATGAGGAGAAATATGCATGCTGGCAACTCCAACTAATTAGTGTGGAACACCAGGATTATGAGTGATATAAAATGCATTAAGTGCCAGCAGAGTAATTTGTGATGTAAGACAGTTTGCAACTTTAAGGCCTGCCTGTTGGGACCTGGTGGGGAATAAATGGAATTCATGTTTGCATACATTACTGTTGTAAAGTTTTAACAGCAGAGTGCTGAGCTGATTACACATTGGCTGCTACAAGAGAGTAGCCATTAGCATTGTTGCGCAGCTGTCAGAAACTCTTATCCAAAAGCCAGCAGTCAGGCAGATACTTGTGCATCAGGCGCTCAGAGACCCATAGCCGGCAACATTACTGTCTACAGCAGGTCACTGAATGTGCCACACAAGGCTTTAAATTCTTGGCCCTGAAAGATGGCTGCGATCAATAAGGTGTCACCTGGTCGTTTAGGGAAGAGGGAGATCTGAATGTGAAAGCCTGAACTTCTCGACTCGCCAAAACCTTCCCCTCTCGTGATTTCTGTGCTGGATGTGGACGTTTGTTGCCGCATACATTATCTCCGTGAAGTATTCAGTGACAAATGGGTTCTCAATCCGTGTTATTTGTATAAAGCCACAGATGAAGTCCACAATAGCTTTGACCTTGTGTCGTGCTGAGCAGCTCCCTCTCTCAGACAGATCCCCTGTTTTTTTGTTTACCATGCTCAAGCTGAGGATTTACTGCAGGGGCAAAGAGTAATTGTGCATATAATGTCAAGGACTGTCAGTATCGATACATCATGCCCACATGTGGTATATATGGCTATGTTAAATATACATGCTCCCATGAAATATACATGACTATGGTATGCATACAAAGCCCATGGCTGTAGCAGGCATGATTAGAGAGCAACTTCCATCTTCTGCTGAATCACAATGATGACCGTGACCATTTTCTGCTTTTTCCACCTATTTTCAAACTTACATTTCTACATGGACATAATGTTTTTTCATACTAATCCAAACTCAATTTTTGTTTAGAAAAGAACAACGTATAGTTTATTGGTTTTTCTGTGTTATTAAGATCACCATTTGTCGAAATTGATTTAAAGTAATGATTTCATATATATAAAAAAAAGTCATTTGAATTAGGTAAAATGCTTCTTGTAAAGGTCTTGTAGAGGACAATATCTGAGGACAAACATCACCTGCTTCCAAAGAAACGTTAAAAACCAAAATGGAGATGGAAATAGAAGATTTTATGTTTTCTTTTTTTATATACTATCTTGAGCTCAACATTAAAACGGATCTCTGGTATCTACTTTGATTTCTGCTTTGATCCTTACATTTCTAAAGGTTTATGTTTCTCACCATGTTGCTCAGTTTGTGTCTCTTTCTCAGACAGGGACCCTCAGAGCACAAAGAGTTAATTTGTTAAGGAGGAGACAAAGTGTGTGTGAGAGAGAGAGGAAGAGTGTTGTTGGGGAAAGGGTTCCCTATTATCAGGGGATGAGAGTGCTAATAAAACACAGGAGCTGCCGGGGTCCAGAGGTCAGATGCACATGTAATGAATGGAGAAATTTAACTCATCCAATTATAGGTAGCCAAGGCAAAAATCCATACTGTTACTCTGGGCAGAGCGCCCAAATGCAAAACTAATAATGTCAACCAAAGCCCCGGCTTTGTGTAATGTGAGTGTGTGTGTGTGGTGTATGAGCGTGTGTGCAGGTGTGTGTGTATACTAACATTTCCAATTTTGCACAACGGGTGCACGTGTGCGGTACAAAAGATTTACAATGAAGTGAGAGTGAGCAGGGTGTGTGCAGCGGAGAGGTGAAGGTGTTTTATAGTGTATTTGTGTATGCTTGTGTATGAGCGTGTACACACTGACACATGTATTTGTGAGTTCAATTTCTGCAGCAGCTGCTTACAAGAGCTTCTTATTTGGAGATGCTTTAATTTTCCTGCAGTATGGTGCGCACTATAAACTGAGAGGTCAATAAGCAGGAGGGTAATAACAGCGGATGGGTTGCCGTGTGTCCATTGGCAGTTTTTTTTGTGTGTCCTTTGTCCTAGCTTGTGGATTTTGGCCATAACATGCATAAAATCTGACTCACAACTATCATGAATTGTACAGTGTGTGTAGAAGTGGGGAAGATTATGATAATTGAGTTTACAGTTATTGATCCCTCTGTCTTCAGACACATACAGCTGACATTAATCATGCATTTAACTGTCAGGATTAAAAAGCACATGCTAATCCAGTTCATGCAAAATATGTCAGCAATTAGGATCCTTAGCTTTGGCTTGACATGAGTGTTGTACCACCAGAATACAACCTCAGATAGAGATACGCACAGACCTTTGACTTAATGACTGCCCATGTAAACAAAGGCCCAAAAAGGGCAAGCTCGTTATTGAGAAGACACTTTGATTAGATGAGTAGCACGCCGATTAAACGATTATATTTATTTGTCGTTGGAAGAAAGGGGGAAGAGAGAGGAATTTAAACCATACTCTGATACGATTTTTTCCCCCCATTTTTATTTTTGTTTTTTTTTTAATTGAGAGCCATACCCCCTCGGAGGCAAAGTCATTAGGCCTTATACATAACCATCGCTGCCACATTAAAATCACATTACACAACAACGATAATCATTGCATTCAATTACACATGGTAATAAATACCCGACGCCATCTCCAGTAAATCCATTAGCCTGGGAGATACACACGCACAAACAGGGGCAGAAGACGGCAGCCATTAGATCTCAGTGTTGGGACCCGGCGTTCAGATAGTTCTCTGCCGCGCTGCCAGTGACACCGGTTGTTTACACTGTCTGAATGGAGCATAAGGAGGTGTCACAGAGATGTTTACAGTCACATTAGGCATTCATGGTGCATATGTTTTTACAGCACTGCTTTTACATGAGGTTACATAAGCAGGTGGATAAGGAGGTGTCACAGAGATGTTTACAGGCTCACATTAGGCATTCAGGTGCAGATGTTTTTACGAGCACTGCTTTTACATGAGGTGCAATACAGAGGAGGCTGTCAGAGATGGAATAATAAAAGGGGAGACCTGATTCAACAAAGGTCAACAGCTGGATTTTAAACGACGTATACGTCAGCACACTGATCCCTCAGGAACACATCAGATAGGTTTCATTTACTGCGGCTCCACAACAGATTTCTGCTACATTACTCTTTAAAGAATTTTGCAGCTTTGCAAAACTGTATCTCATCAGTCATGTACAGTAAGCTCAGTAAGCTTTTAATATTACTAAATGAAAAAAAAAAAACAAAACAAAAAACTACACTCAGTGGTACTCAGATACCGCATGTGCTGTACACCTATCGCTCAAATGACTAGAAAAAGAAAAGAAGCCCCTAAGGAACACAATATGTGACAGGGGAGTGTGAGGAGCAGCTTTCTGTGCTCATTTTGGCGCTATTAACAAGGAGAAACTGACACACTCAGAACAGGAAAGCCTAACGAGAGATGCCTGTTACAAAGTCTATATTGGAAACATTTTGGAAAGACACACACACACACACACATACTTGCTCTTCTTGGCGCATTTCATTTTCATATCTGCTGCCCTGAACCGCTCAATATTCCTCCACCCCCTCGCCTTAACAAAGCTCATCCTACAGCGCTCCACCTCTCCCTCTCTTTACCTTCAGCCTGCCTCTCTCCCCCTCTTTGCTTGATGGCAGCCTCACTTGTAATTAACTGTTATGTGGGGGATTGATTGCGGACAGCTTAGCATTGACCAGCTTCATTATGGAGTCCCTTCAAAGTGGGATTCTGGGCCTGCCAATACTCCTGAGTTTATTTCAGTGAAGGGATCAATAGCTAGCGCATTAAAAGCTTTATTTGGGCTTTGTCCGCCCCTTGAGTACCTTTGCCCTGGTTGCTACGTGGATCGTTCTGGTACCGCCATGATGGCTGCGTCGACCTCTCAGGGGTGGGAAGGGGGCATGACCAATGGTGGCTTATGCTGCATTATGTGGCAGGTGTAGAATCTCAGAGTGGGTGAAAATAAATATATATATATATATATATATCAAGCTGGCAGTTTGCTTGGCTTCATGTGCAGTGTGTGGTGTACTTTCTTTTGTGGATATTCTGGGGATTACGTTGATGTAGGCTGGTGTACATTTCATCTGCAAGAAAGGCAAAAGCTCAGCTGAGTGGTACATACGGTATGTACACTGCAGATATTTCTAAAGCATTTTTCTTCACCACTTATCCAGATGTTGTGATATGTGACAGTTAGTCACTGCAGTGCAGACACCCTGCAATGTTTCCACTCTGTCAGTGGACTACAACAGCAGCAGCCCGGCACCCTGTTTCAAAGCTTTCTCCACAAACAGCATGCTACAGCGCTCCTCCATGAAAGCATATACACATTGAGGTATCTGGGGACTTTCCCTCTGAGATGCACACACACACACACACGCACAGGGTGGCCCTCTGATGAGATATCATTTTGTCATTTAGCATGCTGTGTTACAAGATGTATCTCCCCCGCCAAAGCGTCAGCAGCAACCCCAGCTCTGTCCTTGTCTGGTGTTTCCCTCAAGGCTACACACACCGCCGAGGAGCCACACACCCTGGGAGATGGAAAGAGCATGGCTGCCACATTATAAATGACTCCAAGAATCTTTCTCTTTCTTTCTTTCCGGCCTGCTCTCTTACTTGTACGCTTGCTTCTTTTCTCTCTCTCTTTCACACTATACACTGCACCACAGACGCACACACACACACACACACACACACACACACACACACACACACACACACACACACACAGCTGAGGCCATTACACAGATATTCTCTGTGAGTGCCATGTGGATAGAAATGATGACCTTGCCCTGGAGCTTTTGTTTTTTTACCTCTCTTGACTCTGAATGGATGTAACCAGTGAAATACCAGGTTATCCTTTTCTTTTGTTTCATGCTATGAAAATAATCCTCACACAGCAGTGTGGCTTCTGCCTCCATGACTGGTTATTCTCTCATTATGAGCTCTTCTTTCAGTTCCTGTAAAGTAATATTCTTTAGAAAGTGAGATATTGTGCTGCCTAAGTCTTACTGTACCTCACAGACTCCACGATCGGTCCCTCTGTGCTTCTACAGAACTAATGGCCTGCAGACTCAGCACAGGGGTGGCAGAAAGATGAATAAAAAACCCACAAACGTACCCCACTGATACCCTGGACAGTGGTGGTGACACTTAAATAATAAGCAGTGCTTAGCACTTTAAAGATATTTTTTTTCTGGCCGTTTGGGGCTGAGGTCAACTCATTAGTAGTGTAGAAAACAAAGGCATGCACACACACACACACACACACACACACAGATACACACTCAGACACATAGATCTCATAAGAAAAGGGGATATTATTACCGTGCTTATAATCTCTGAGTACATGTTTAATAAAAACAGTGTCAAATTACAGCATTGATTCCCTTACAATGATTAAGTAATGCTATGATTATTGTGCATTTCAGAAGTGAATATAATTAATTTGAAAATAGAAGCAAATATGGATTTCTGTTGGACTAAAATAACAATATTTAACTAAAACACTTCCTGAGATCCTGTAGTGCAGGACTGTCGCTGTCAGTTGCTTTTAAATCATTACAAAGGCGCCTGTATCACCTGAAGTCCCCACAAAGGATCCTCTACTGAGCTTAGAAGTGTATATCAAAAGGAAGCTATCCTTGGGTAGACTATATTAAAAACACAAAAGAGAAAAGATCACAAAGATATAGCAACAATGTGCAACAGTGTGCCGGAGGGCAGCCAGTGGGGCTTAGTTGTTAATGGCTCCTTCATGCTTGACACATTTCAAAACAAAACAACTAATGTTCCCCAGATCAGGCCAGCAGGACAACATTAGCACGGAAAGATCTAACAGTCAGATAGGAGAAGAGATTAATTACAGCATGCCCTCATCACGTACTGTGATGAGACACAAAACTGAATCAAAAACAATGTTTGTGAGGCTACAGAGGGGTATTGGTGGGTCCCTGCTAACTCAGAGGTGCTGGGAAAGAAATGTTTAAATAATAGCACATTTATGAAAATAACACCACTGTGGTTTTAATTTGGAGCTGGATAGGCAGAAAAACCTGTAGACAGAATTTGATGAGAAGAACCATCTGTCCAACAATAATCAGCAGGCCTTCACTGTGCAGTTCACTGAAGTGGTGCTGAAAGAAAAAAACAAAAAAAAAAACACAGAAAGAGGCTCAGATCAGGGAAGTGATGTTTGCCAAAAGACATCCGCTTGGAAGATAATCAATCTTTAAAGTTTGTTTAATCAATTCAGAACTATACATACTTGATAGGCTGAAATAATTCACCACAAATCGCCCGTTTTCTGGACTGGAAAAATGTCAATATTCATAAGCAGTCTGTTCTTGCTCTTATAAGATCTCCAGATGGGAGGAGGGCTGTCAAAACACCCTCACGTCAAGATGAAACAGAGAAAAGATATCTATTCAATTCTGACGTTTCATTAATGAATAATTTTCCCCATGCATAAATATTAATAGATAAAATTAATTAGTTAAATCATTGATGTGGAGGAAAATCAACAGGGAGGCTCTACAACTCAACTTTGTGCATTCTGATCCCATTTAATTATATTCCCTACTAATTAATTTTAGCATTTCTACATGTTTATGAAGGATGAATGCTTCATTACCTCAACCCTGTATACAGTAACTTATCTTCAAATAAACATACAGTATATCTTATTCCAATATTTACTGTATATAGGGTGTGCTGATGTGCATTTTTCTCACTAAATTATAATTTGAAATAATTAACATCACTTTGTGTGAACGTGTGCCACTGGAGAGGAATACAGATAAGTAGAGAGTAAAGACCTGGTTACACCAGACAGAAATACAGTGAAAGTAACCTGCATGTATTTGTAAAATATTTGGTTTTAGAAGTGGTGACAGTATTCACAGGGCTACAGTATTTGGTGGACTGCTGTAGCTGATGAGCTAATTGCTAATTCACTAGCTGGCTGGCTTTCCATTCTCTCTGTTTAATATCTACTTTTATCTACTTTATTTTCTCCATACTAGTATGTTCACCATTGTGCACCATTATGTTCAATAAAAAAGTTAAAGAAGGAAAATAATTGTCAGGTAGCAAAAGCATAAGCTCATTAACTTAGTTCAGTCACTAACAGGACCACAAGTTCCCATCTCGATTGCATCCTTCATTTTGGCCTGTCTGTCCCCTCGAAGATCTGCTCTGTAAAGATGGCCTCCAAATTGTAGAAATTGACGCAAAAAATTCACTTCGCCCCCTGTGACTCCAGTGGTTTCACTGGACTGAATTTAAATGGCAGTGAAATTTATTACCTAAAATACTAAATCTCAACACAACCAATGTTTCATACTCATAAAATGTCTTTTCCCGGTCTTGAAAACTCGGCTTTCAATGTCACAGAGCTGCTGACTGACTTTGGCTTACTGGGTGTTACATTATTTTACATAGATGAGCTTAGACATGTACCAAATGAGCCGTCCTCTCCCCTAAAAATTGCTAATAGGGGAATCATTAAAGACTACTCTGTTGACCTTTTAAAATGCTGGCTTCCAACTCCTTACTCTAAATCCCCTGCTTATTGACTTGGCAGCTTCTTATAATGCTCCCCTTAAAGGACCAGTGCATAGATTTTTTTCCCCTCCCCGCCCTTAGCTACCACTCACTCCCAACCTCTGCAGGAGTGCCATGGGAAATGACTAGAGTATTAATGATGTCCACAAATGAGGCGACCTGTCACTTATAACCATCCTGCTCATCACACAATACTGTAAAAGCACTTATATTTCCAGTATATACACGCATGCAGGTAGCTGTGTGTATTAAACAAACACATACAAGCTTCCAAAGGGCCTCTCTTACATTCCCAAAATAAGCACTAAATGAAAAACACTTGCTTTAACTGTTGTAATGCCTCATCCTTATCCATGCTTTCCTGATAAAGACTGCTGTGGCTCAGCCGTAGCCTGAGGGCTGTGATGACACTGAGTGAGACCGCACCATGATACTTATGAAATGAACATGGAGGATGGGGGGTGGGGGTGTGGTGCGTTATTGACAGAATAATGGAGAAGTGCAGATAAACAGGCATATGGATGCATCACGGAGGAGAGAGTGTGTTCTCCCCTCAAATAAATCCATGATGATTTGAAGAGAGGAATAAAATTAGGTCCATTACAACCTTGTTATTTTTGCAGACTTATCAAGGTACAAGGGTGTGTTTATCAAGGCTATGTCTTGCCTTGATAAACACATGCACACACACAAACACACACACACTGATTCCTGCATGTACACTATATTCTTTTGTATTTAGGTCAGTGGTCTTTGCAGGGGGAGACTTAACAGCCTAATGGAAGAAACATTAAAATGCTCGAGCTATCTCAGAGTTTGATATATCTTCTCAGATATGTACAGCCTGTTCTTTGAATGTCAAGCACTTTACACTGTCGGCTTTGGTAAACACGGGATAATGATACCTCACAAGTTCTGACACACGCCATCCACCTGCCAGACAACAAGGGCTCTCTCTTGCTCTCGTGCTCCCTTCCACCTGCCCATTCATCATGTCTCTGTGCACCGTGGGTCGACCATTTCACTAATGATGCCAATTAATTGAAAACATTAGTGCATCTCAAAGATTAACATTCCCGAGCCACGTAAGGGAGAGGAGGAGGGTGAGGCTTGCGTGTGGATATCAAATCCTAAACAAAAGCTCATTGGCACACAGTTTGGCTCCCAGTGATTAACAGGGAAACATAGGTTAAACAGAGTAACCAGAGTCCTTAGTAACATTATCAAAGACATCAGATGTCTTGGAAGGGAATGTAAATGTACTGCTCATGAGCTGAAGGTAGCTCAGAACAACTGTGATCCCCAAAGTTTTGAAATTATGCTGCATCAGTTCACAAAAGTGATTTTCAAGTGTTTTCATGGAGAATTTCTACACTGGGGTTTTGGTTTGAGATGCAATGCTGAAAGATATCACACTAGTTTCCTGTGTGTAGGTGTGTGTCTGTGTTCTTGCATCCATGTGTCTTGTTTTGCTAAGTACTTGGGGCTGCAGTGTCTCGGGATTAGTCATGTTTTTCTAACATATGAATTTCCTGTCTTTTCTGGAGCGTCGAGTCTCCAAAATATTCTCTGAGACATTAACTCACATTATATGCAGACGCATGCCTACTCTAAACGCGCAAGAAAGAGCGAGAGAGGGAAAAAGAGAGAGAGAGAGAGAAATAGAGAGAGGGCAGGCTCGCTCCCAGGCTTGGCAGGCAGGCAGTGTGGCACATGCCTGGCAGACAGAGATGATGATAGTAGGGGATGCTTCCAGCCTTCTAGCCTCCGTATCAGCCAGGTGTCCCTGGACGAGATACGGGGAGGGTGAAAGGCGGGGGTGGGTGGGGACTGTCAGAGCCCAGGGAGGATACGGGGGTGTGGGAGATGGAGACAACACTTACAGAAAGATGAGCGGGCGTGAAGGCTGCTGCCGGATCCGGTCGAGCAGCTCCTGTTCAGGCTGCGAAAGCAATAATTTGATAAAATATAATTGAAAGGCCTTAATAAGATGGTTTTGACCACATGTGTCGCATGTATGTTCACATATTTAATTAGGGATTTTGCTAAGCTTTGTATTAAGCTTTGGAGACATTGATGTTTGCTTTTCTGTGTCAGTTCATCCAATCTAAAGCCTAAATATATTTTAATGGGGTAATGAGATGAAACAACCAAATTTGGCTGATCATAATATTTAAGGGGAACACTTTTTACAACGAGGAGAGTGTATATTATAATATATATTAATACATTTTTTGCACTTTTAGCACAGCCCAGGTTTGGTGATTTTTGCACGTGCATTTATGTTGATAGTTTAAACCAGGCTTGTGTGCAACAATTACACGAAGCAATTGTTGGCAAAGACATTCTTGAGTCACTGGCTCCTTTTAAGATTTTGAAAGTCAATCATGGAAAAGACCTCACAGAGAAATATAACTAACTCTGCAGTTCTCCTCAGCTCCACAGAGCCTTTTAGCATCTTGTTTTGCTTTTTAAGGCCCACAACTTTACTATTGCCTTCACTTTCTCCGTTCTCATGAGTGTTGTTTCTAGACGTAGGAGACTGTTTTTAGCCTAGAAAAAACAAACAAAAAAAACTCTGATAAACCTACTGTACACTACTGGCTCAGCACCGCACAGCAGACAGGCAAAGTTAGCAACTTGTGAAGAGCAGCCAGATATTTCCCTCAGGACCAAACAGAGCTCATCAGGTGGCCAGAAACACGATGGATGCTGATGTTACTCTGTACCTGCTGGATGTGTAAATAGACAACTCTTTTTTTTATATGGTGAAAATACAAATGGGTGACAAATTAAAGGAAAAACCAACGTGACGTGTCTTTGTATGGAGCCAGTACAGAACAGCTTCAGTGCTCCTTGTCAGTGGAACTCCATCTGAGGGATGAACACTATTCCTCCACAAGATATTCCCTCATTTATATACGATGTTTAGTTGATCAAGTAATACTGAGATCAAGATAGGTTTTGCAAGACAGGCCTGAGTACAGCAGGGAGAAAGAAAATCAAATATAGCCTTAACAAAAGGACATATCGCATCAGAAACAGTCACAGACATCACTTCACAGATTTGAAGATAAAAGCATATTATATCATACATATCATATAATTTGGTCTTACGGAGGTGGTGGTGGAGAGTTCTGTCTTACATCTTGGTACAAAATCTTGTGACAGGTGTGAAATTGGGTTGAGATCTGGTCACTGTAAAAGCTGAAGCGTTTTATTCATTTCGTATTAAAATACACCAAACTATTCAGGCAAGCATCTTTGTTTGCTCTTTTATTCAGGTGTTAACTTTAATTTGTCTGCTGTCTGTAAGTCAAAATATCAATTATGACACGTTAACTTAACTAATTTTGGACTTTTCACAGCTGCAGTTTTCATGAATGCAGAAACATATAAAATACAGCATATTTGTATCTTCAGTACTCTTCAACCATTTACTCTAAATTGTAACTTGAATTTAGTTATTTACAAATAGTAGGCCTAGTAGTTATTTACATTTTAGACTGTAGACTGATTTTAGACTGTATCTGTCCACCAGGTGGTTTGAACACACTTTTTGTAAATCACTTCGGGGAAAATCAGACTCTAAATGAATATAATGCAAGTAAATTGCTCAGACTTTTACTTTCAAAACTGTACATATTTAGTTATGTGCAATAGGGTCTTTGAGTGCTGCTGCAGATGATGATAGGCAGCACATGGATCACACTGCTGTAATTTTTATTCTTTAAATAAATAAAAAAAGTTTTTTTCCTGAGTGAAGAACATTTTCACCAGTGCTCTAGTTTTCCAGCGTGCAGCATTGTTTACAAAGCTTTTCTTGCCCAGCTTGCCAGCTGCTCCAAGCAACCCAATTACTGGGTAAAACCCTGGCTTAGTCTTCCCAGAGTTCTGCACTGCATCCTGCATCCATCTAAGGCCCCAGAGAGCTTCCTCTCGGCTCTCCACCAATGTCATTTACACCTCCCGCTCCACCCTGGCTTAGGTTGCCTTCCCACTGCTATATAACACCAGCTACAGCCCCCATGCTGACCAGGAACCCAGGACAGAAGCAAAACTGGGTTCTTAGAAAATGGAGACAGCGAATATGACGCAGCAAGACATCTCATTACAGCAGTAGAAGCTTTTCCGCTGGTGTTTGCCCAGACTCAGATCATCAGGCGAAGGGAGAGATTGCTTTTTTTTTTTTGCTGAACGGGGAAAGAAATGGAGAGAGTCGGGGAGGGAAAACAGAGAAAGGAAGGAAGCAGGGATGAGTGAGTGCAGACGGCGAAGTCAAGAGAGATCCGCAGCTGAGGTACTGTGGTGGAGTTCTACAGGAAATGAAGTTGCACCCGGAGCAAGGGGAGGAAGAAGTAACGTGAAGATGGGTTAGGTGTGGGGTCAGGTGGGAGGTGACAAAGCCATTGAAGCTGAGCAGAGGTTGAGTGGGGTTGAAGCCACACTGTAAGCCCTTCTTTCCCCTGAGACAGGCAGAGTTAGAGGGCCAGGATGGGACTGGGTTACAGGGAAGGACCCGGGGCCATTTCATTACAGAAAGTGTCTGTCCAGACGATGGGAAAAGGATTATCCTCCAAACAGGATTTATTGGAGGGGATAATTCATTGGCTGAACCCACAGTGGGAAAGTGCCATATAGGTTGAGGTTACAATATTGCTTCATTCACAGCTCCCAACAGCCTGATTTTCAGCAATGTACGCGTCTGAGTGTGTGTTTGTTCAGAGACAAGTGTGTTTGTGGGGAAGTGGATGCATGTGTGCGTGTGTGTCAGCATGTGTGGTCCACGCAGTTCTTCTCAGGATAATACAGAAAAGTTCAGTTGCCATGGGCACTGTGACATGATAAGTTCTTCCTCTTACTCGCTGCATTATGAGGCATGAGAGAGAGAGAAAGAAGAGAGAGAGAGAGAGAGAGAGAGAGAGAGAGAGATACTGTTTTGCTGATCTAACAAATAGTAGAAATAATGAAAGCAAAATACCTGTCACAATCACTTAGGCGACAAGGTGCACATCCCAAATGCAAAGAAACAAAATGCACCTTTCCACATTCATGGGGAATATGTAAATTGTGCATATTGTATTCCCCCATTCGCAGTCTGTTAGAAAACAGCTGAGGTGTGAAAAACTAGAAAACAAAATATGAATTGGGACTCATTTGCTGTCTTTGGGCCTGCAGGGCACTTGACAAAACAATGATGGAGACATGGAGGAACACTTGGGAGATTTGCATTTAACAAACTGATATCTCCTGGCCTGTCATGTTATATTAATGCCGGAGGAGGATTGCCACATTCTGGCCCATTCTAATGTGGTAATAAGACAACTGGCTCCACAAAGCAGCGCTTTCACTCGCTGGCTAACTGAGGAGGAGGACGAGACGACAGTTCTGAGCATTCTGGCAGCCGGGAAAGACATCTTTACATCTTTATAATCGTCTAATTTACAGCATGACCACTTCCACTGTCCTTGGTAATAGCACTCACTTTGTCCGCTGGCAAACCTGCTTGACCGCCAATGCTTTGGCGGAGGATCCCGCTCCATTCACGCTGCTGTGTTCATCACAAATCCACACATTTGCATCTTCGTCTTGCCCTTTCATATTTTTCTGAGGATTGCGAAAATGAGTCTGAAATCATTCCCTTAAAAGGCCGTTGATTGGGGTGCTGGGGTCTGTAATTTGCAATTAACGAACGGGCTCTGGAATTTGATTTGGGTCAAGGTCCTCATTTGCATACTCCTTCCTGACTAGTAGAGAGACTCCAGGGGTGCTCAGTCTCGATGACGGTGTCTCGTTGTCTGATTTATGTTCAGCGGTCATGGTGAGGGAAAAAAAAGTCGAGCGGTGCTGCCCTGCTCTGCCTCAGTGTGCTTCTTGTAACTCGTCACGCTCTTGCAGTTAATGAATTCTGAGCGCGAGCTGTGATTTCTATTGGTTCATCTCAATTGCCTGCTAATGGCAGGGTCGTTAGGCCAGGGAAATAGCGAAGTCCACCTCCAGTCTCCAGGGGTGGTTACTGCAGGCACACAGTGCTTTGAGCTGTGACCTGTTGAGATAGCTACCTCTCTCCTCTGGAACACCTGCTTTGCAAAAGAGGGCAGATTTATGCATCAGCACATTTAACAACTATCAGTGAGTTGCACTGTGGTGTTTTGCACAGTAGGCAACACAGGTATAATGGTCAGTGTTAGAGTATAAATAAGTGCATTTACTCAAGAACTAATTACATTTTTTAATTACTTGTACTTAAGTATTTTTATTACCCTGCAATAAACCAGATGGAAATACTATTTTGTACATTTGACTTTATTACATTTACTTAAACACTGTAGTAGCTTGTTACATTACAAATTTATATTTTACATGTAAACAATAATTTTACTTAAGAAAAATTAAGCATTTTTGAAGATTGAACAACCGAATATTATATAAAATAGTCAAATTTACCACCACAACAGCTACAATAGTAAAATGCTACTTCCACATTGATGTAGGACTTATTATCTAATAACATGATATATGTTAGTACTTACTAAATTTAGACATAAGGGAAGAAAAAAAGGCAAAAGTGGCTGTTCTTGTCCTGGATTCTGCTTCAGCTCAGTGTGTGGTAGGAAATGGTACTGAGCCCGAGAAGTTGTAATTTAATTAGTTGCTGTTTTTTTCGGTGGTTTTATGTTGAATTTTACCATTATTCAGTAACTGTACAGTACTGTCATACGTAGTGTGGGATTATATTCACCAGACACGGCTGATACAAGTTGAAACTTGTGCATTAGTTTGTGTTGAGCATCAATACTCCTGCCTGTGTTAGGCAACCAATACTAGTTTTGCTGTAGCCTGATTATAGCAAACTTTAAAAAAATCTAGTTTGTAAATCCTTTTTCCTACATATAGATCCACTGCTGTCTCTAACCTGCAAGTTGCTTTCAAGTAACGATAGTAGTTTCGATGCAAAACTTATTTTTGCCCAAGCCCAGTATTCACAAGCTGTAAAACATTTACACTATGAAATGTGTTGGTCATTTACACATCCAATGGACATGGAGTCATTTGAAGTCTTGTGTCTGGCCTCCTTATGAACCTAAGCTCTGTTTTTGATCTCCACCAGAAAAACATCTTTACCTGCAAGATGCTCCACAGTGTTCACCAGCTAGAGAAGCCAAGAAAAGCTGCCTGCTGTGGCTGAAAACAATGCTGATGAGAGTGGTGAGAGTGAAAACAGTAAAGTTTAGTAAAACAAAAGCAGTGAGATGAGAGATGCTTCAGAGGAACTCTTCTGCAAGCCGCAGAGCGAGGTGATAATTCTCTTATTGTCACCATATAAATCTTGTTTAACATTAAATGTTTGTTCCCTTATTAATGTAAGAATAGAGACCTGAATACTTCTTTCTGCATTGATTATGGTTTTACGCTCTCAGCTTCAGTTACTACTGAACTTGGATTTAATTTGTGTGATGTATTTTGTGGCGTCCAGTTTATTAGCATTATCTACATGAGTGGTTTCCAACCTCTTGGGCTCGTGTTCCATTAAAATGCAATAACAATGCCAACTTCTTAACCCTCCTCATACATTTAATGCTGTTTGTATTAACCAATTTCGTAGGGCAGAATGGGTAAAACTTTCCAGAATTTCACAAAGAAATTTATAAGAGTTAATAGAAAGTTTGAAATTTTGTGTAGATGAATCAGCGTTTGATTTTTTCCTCTATTTCATTAATAATGATGCATCAGATTTATGTTGCAGACCCTTTTGGGTCTGGATGCCATGGTAGGGGGCCACTGATCAAGATCACAGTCCACGGGTAGTTTGTTCTTGTTCTTTATTTCTTAGCTATTGGATGAAAACTTTTATTTTATTATTTATTACAAATTTTACATTCACATTACTCTTAAATATTTTAAATATTTTACTGTAATGTAAGCCTTAAACAAAGTTGAGGGAATCTTCTGAAAGGATGACAACTCGCAGCTTCAACAGAACATAGAGATATCACAGCTGCTACCTGTTCATCAGTACTGACTCTATAATACCACTTAAGTTTGGTAAGTTTTGAGCTGCAGATGCACTGACGGCATCGTTTCTGACTGACTCCTGCGCACGCACACACTTTCTCCCTTGCCCGTAAGCGAACTGTCAGGTGTAATTCTTTTTCGTGACAGAACTATGAAGTCTCGTGTCAAGATGCTTGAAGTGGAGCAGTTGAGAGAGATCTGCTCCCACGCCGATAATCTTTGGGCCTCTATTTGAAGTGCACTCAGACCCTGCTGATGGAGTAAGTTCCTCACAGTGGGGGGTAGGACAGTGGGTTGCTGCCCTTGGGAGCTGCTGGCTTTCATACCATTGACTGCACAGTGCATTTATCTCCCGCATCCATTGGTTTATTCTGAGAGATTAACATGAGCAGGGAAAAAAGACACATTTGTGGAGCAAAATTGTGGCACAATTAGAGCAGAATCATCACAGAAGAGTCCATATAGTCATATGTCATGATACATCAGTGTGGCTCATTACTTATACTTATACTAGGACTGTCCCTAAAAAAATAAATGAAGTTTCAACAAATCCAAGCCAGCACATAATTGTTCAGAATAAATTCAAATACAATGCGCCTACCCAAATCCTAAACTACAATACAGAATGGATATTTGACTGTTCACAGTACCTCTGCTGCCTCACTTGAGTGACAAACTAACATTACTATTAAGCAACCGTGTTTTGAAAAATCAGCAATCAGCCTTAAACCTGCAATAAATGTGTTTTTAGGCCATCTGGGGGCTGCGGAAACAAGTTGTGAACACAACACTGACATATCATCACCTTTTAAGATGATATATTGAAGTAGTTAGAAAACAGTTGTGTATTTACACATTCAGGAGTCACAGAGAGTCATTATCACTCATTCTCCGTAGATTCACAAGTATAAGTAACACCTTTTACATCACCATTGTTATTATAAAAACATTAAAACCTTGCTTTATGTTTATCTATGATTTCCATCTATAGTGTCAAATCCAAAATGCCTCAGAATACTCAAATGGTTTGGTGTCATGATCCGTTCAGGAAGACTGGCTAGTTCTCTCATTTTGCGATCGCAGGAAGACCAACAGTAACCTGACTGGACATTTAGTGGGTCAGATGGAAAGTGCATTTGAGGAACAAGCCTAGTTGGATTACAAGGCACATTTAACAATGCATGTAGACTGTGAATTTTGAATTTTAACAAATAATTACAGAGTGAATGTTATTTTTCCATGTTCAAATTGTAGTTTGAATTTTGAACAAAAAGTGAAAGCCCTGTAAGATAAAAGATATCCTTAATTCCTGGAGAAGAAGTTAATTAGTCATAAAGTCATATTGTGTTCAGTCTGATAAATTAAATACATGCAATGCATAAATGGTGTAGAATAAGGACTGCACTCGTAGAATCAAAGTTGCTTTCTCTACCTTAAAGAAAACCCCAAGAAACCTCTGTGAAAATGTGCTTCCTCCTTACTGTAAATGACTTTAATTCTGCACAGCATTAACTGGCCTGACCTGGATAATAACTGCAGCTCAGATATTGTTAAAGTTGATACAGTGCTGTGTGTTATTCTAGTTTAGGTCTTTGGTATTTACAGCTCTATCTCCCCATAGTTCATTACCACTCACTGTATCTGTTGAGTGTGTTTAGTCGGGGAGCCTGTGGCCTGACAGTCCGCATGGTGGAGTGTGTTTGTTTAGGGCCACTGCTCCGCTCGGACACTGAGATGCAGATGGTGCAGGGAGTCGGCCCTGGAGTGCCTTTGGACACGCTCTGGCAGAGTGCAGGGTCATGTTCTCTCGCCGACTACAAGACAGGAAATCCATTTAATTACCTGTGAAGCAGAAGACGGGGTGTGGGGGCCTGACAGAGGAGGACTGTGTTCCCCGAGCACTCTGCCAGAGACTGGGGGTGAAGAAGAGAGGGAGGGGGAAACAATGGCAGTGGGGAGGGAGAGGGAAGTGAGGGAGCAGAGATACTGTAAGGAGAGCCAGTTCAGGCAGAAAAAAAAGCAGGAGGGTGTTTACTTTTAAATTCCTCCACCATCTTCACTAGTTAACTTAACTGATCACTCTCTCCTCCTCTTCTCATTTGCACACCTCTCCTCACTTCCATGAGTGTATCCTATATGGACCATGCTTTGTCCGTCTTCCTCTATTTCTCCCGACTTAAGTCTCCATGCACCTTTTCACAACTCAGCATCTCTTCTGTCCTATCAAGTCTTCTTCACTGTCAGCACAAATATCTTTTTGTTTATAGTTTCTTTTTGTCTGCTGGCCTCTCTGTGTCCGTCCCTGCACAACTGTGGTCTAATTTGTCGCTTGTCTCCTTTTTCTGTTGTCCAGTCCGATTTTTTTCTTTTTGCTTCCAGTAGAACTAAATAAGGCCCTGCAGCAGACAGGTCTACAGATTGTTATTGCCTTGTGGACCACAGAAGCTCAATGCCCAGTGGGACAGTGCTGGTTAATAGCTAGGTGCACTGTGGCAAGAGGAAAATATACACAGCTGTCATGCCATTATGCAAGGTCAACCAGGAGTTGTCCCATGAGACTGTATTTGACTATTACTACTACTGTGTTAGACTATTTTAAAAGTAACATAGTGTAACCAAATCGCTACAGCTGCCATAGATATTCAATAAACTTGATGCCAATATATTACCTCTGCACTATATTTTTTTCACATTCACACAAGAACAAAACAAATACAGGCAGACAAAGATAAAGACAAAATAGCAGTAATGGGTAAAAAAAAAAAAACATATTCATGTTTCCAATTCCTAATGATCAGAACAGATGATCCTAATGATCCAGAATGAACAGAAAAAGGTTTAGGTGATCCCCATTACCTATTTTCCTTCTCAAAGCACTTGCCAGAATGCACATTCCCCTCCAAAGGCTGGTATCACGTCTTCATGCTGTGGTGGCATTGTGACTATCCAGGTAATACAGTGAGAATGGCAACAGCAGGCTTTTCCAGACTGAACCCCAGAACTGTCACATCTGAGGATGAGGTTGGCCCCAAGCCCAGTCCTGGAAAATTCACCATGACACCCTCCTGGCTGGTCCCTTCCCCCAGATCTGTCCCTTCAAATGGCAGAGGAGAGGGGTGTGGGATCAGGAAACATTAACGTTATCTTACACATTTTCACACTGGGAAACTTGAAAATGACTGAATATTTCTTCCACACCAAGATGGGAGATGTCAAAGACCAAAAAAAAAGGGCCTTCTGGCTCATGTTAGAGAATTTACATGATGAATCCATGAACAGATGTAGAATTTTACACACAAAGCAAACGACTGCACGTCCCTGCAAGGCTTCTCGCATGAAACTCTTGGCTAATGAGAGGGAGCAGGTTTGGATAAGCATGATTGCGCCCAGAAAGAAAAGAACAAAGAGGAAAATCTATAAACAGATGCTAAATCTTATGTGCAAAAATGATGAGGAGTTGCTGCTAAACATGCTCGGTCAAATTTTTTTTTTTTCACTGATCAAAGTGAGCATGGCCTGCATGAATAAAGTAACAGGATGACTAGTGTGAGGCCAATTTGTTTTTTAAGTCATTGTAATTTCAGTATAGTAGGAATTTTCAGCAGTACTCGATCACTACACTCACATGCAGTAACAAGTGGATATGGATGAAAATCTGACATGCAGGTCCAAGTTCAGGTTTAGATACAAGACTGAGCTAAAGGTAAACAGAATACATATCTTCCTCCAGATTTTAATGGTTAATGGATTTGATAGTAACTTGCAAAAGGTGGATTTTGATTTTGACCAAACAGACTCCTTAGATAGATTTTTTTTTTTTTTTATGTTTGTAGTCCAGGTCTCCACCAAAGTAATGGCTGAGATCTGGAAATGTGGCATCATTGCTAAAAACAGGTCCAACGAATCAAGAAAAATGAGTGGCCAGATGCTCATAAACATTATAATGGGCAAAAATAGCCACCATTTTACATAGAGGTAATACTGAATGTGATTGTGCCTGTGATGTTGCTAATAAATCCTCATTGCACAGAATGAACTCTGAGTGCTAACAGCCAAAGCAAGTAAAGTATGTCAGCGCTGAACCAGTCGGTCTGCTGGGTATTACATATATTTATCATTTGCCTTTGTTTTCTCTCCCAAATAAATTTTAAAATAAATATTAAATTAGACTTACCTGGGGGTTTGTCTAAAACCTGTGTGACTGTCTGACCGCTCTTGTTTCTTTCCCCATTGGATCGACTCTGGGACAGCCTCTGGGACAAGACAAACTGTTTCAAAAATGGTCCTTTCTGCATCGTAATACAGACTCTTGAAACTCTTAACCCCTTTAGCCTGTATTTGTGATACACTGGATATGTGAATGTGTATAGTGAGTACGTGTTTGTGTCCATGCAGCAGTGTTGAAGGAAATATACTATTACACAGTGACTGAATCATCAATCAACTGAATCAAGGATTCTGGGTTCCAAGATCTCAACAATTACTTTGTGAGCACATCAACCAATAACCCCCCCAACCAAAGAAAATCTGTGGCTTGCATTAATTTGCAATTTCTCACCACATTTCCAACGTTTGTTTTCCTGTAGCAATTAGATTTAGAACAGTCTAAAGAGATGGAAGATAAAACGTTCATGTGCTCAGTTCAAGTGATTCTAGCTGAAACAGAGAGGTCCAGTATAGCATCTTTATGTTGTGTTCTTCTACTCGATACCATAAAGATCCAGAGTTAAGAGACACAATGTAGTCCTCAGAGGTGATAATGAAAACATCTCTGAAAAATCATCACGCACCATTAGCCGTTATGCTCTGAGGAGCCATTCAACAGCTTGTAGGAAGAGTGGGTGGGATGCACTGTTCCACTGATCAGCCATTCTTTGGTATTCCCAAGGATGTGAGAATTAAAGACAAGTTGGATTGATGACATCTTGCATTTGCTGAGGAAGTTTTAGTTCAATATCATTCATTCACCTGCCGGATAGGTTTATATTTTGTTGTGAGCTTGCAGCTTGTGTAAGCTGAGCATGATCACAGAGTGAAGGAGAAATACAAGAATATTCATGCAGGTTGTTTGTGTATTGGTGATCCCGGACTTTCAGCTATTTATTTATGAGTGGGAAGGAGTGCAGAGCAGGGAGGAATGAGGTGAAGCGCTGAGCGAGTTGAGCGAATTTTATTACGCCGCAGTCTGCATGCATCGGAGGGTCACAGGCTTCTCTGTGTCTGGATAAGTGATTTCGCATGCAGTATGATGGGCAAGGTCCTCTACTGAGAGCAGGGTGTATCGTGCTCTGAAGTAACCTTGTTGTTCTGAGCTCTTGGTACGGATGTAATGCACCTCTGTCCCCCTCCCTCATCCTCCCTCCTACCTCGCCCATGGTTCCCTTTATTCCTCCAGCCTTCTCTCCTCTAACCCTTCGATCCTTACCTCTTTCCTGGTGGGTCAGTCAGCTAACGATCTGGCTGATCTGGCCTACTAAAGATCCCAAGAGACTCAGTTCAGCTACAGTTCAGGCCGTGACTCGGTGAGGGAACGAGAGAGAGGAGGAGACAGAGAGAAGTTATGTACTGTATTCATCACCCTCTTAAATAATTTGTTATTCTTGCCTTTGCTGTGTAATAGTTGTTTTCTAACCATAATTGCAGGAAAAATAGTCTGTCAGTGTTGACGCTATAGTTCAAAGTTTGATGCAGCTGATTTATGTTTAGGGCCCATTATGTTTTTGTTTTTTTTTAACAGGATCATTTACATTTAAAAATTGATTTTATAAGAAAGTAAGAGCATAACATTTTGTCAATATCAGCACCCCTTTATTTTTGAAAATGCAAAAAATTCTGTCCTTTTCTGTTGTGTGTGTGCTACCTTAAGCTAACACAATGAGGGAGAATGTAGTTGCACTGTAGTTGCACACCATTCAACTCTATTAAAGGCAACTTTACCATTTCAGAGAAAGCAAAGGTGAGATTAAACTACTGATTTCAGACATTAGTATCATTCTGACTTTGACCGAGTGCATTTCCTGACATATTTGTTTTTAATGTGCCTTTCGGATCTACAGTGAAATGATGTGGCAAGTATGACATGACTTGTAACATTAAAATGTATTGGTGCTGTCTTGGAAGATTAAAAAAAAAAAAAATCAAGTTCGCTGTCTCCCTGCGCTTCTTTCCGTGCTTGTGAATCAAACAGCGTGCATTTCCTGCCCAACTGTCTAAACAAAAACAAAACATTCCTCTGGCGAAAAGCAGTGTGGTCTATAAATCACTCACAGGGAGCAGAGATACTATGCAAGGTGTTTGGAGATGATAGTTGGCTAGTGGGAGCAGCGGAGCGTGAACTTGGGTTTGTGAGAGATGTGGAGTCGTGACACTCCTGTCCTCGGCCACCTGTGTGTATGTGGATAGGTGCTTCTGTTTGTGTGTCTGTTTGGGGGGTGGGGAGCAGTGTGGCAGGTGGCAAGCTGCCTTTGGCAGGTGAGGAAACTGTTACCTCCAGCTTGCACCTTAGGCATTAGAGTGTGTGTGCATCTGTACATGTGTACAAATGTAATTTAAAGAATTCTGGCTTTACATATGACAGGGTTAAGACAGCCAGACTCCCCAACCCATACTGTATGGCAGCTTTTAAATAAATTTATGACCTATCATTAGGTCTATTACCTCGTAGCAAATGCATTTAAACATGAGACTAATAGAAATCCACGAGCGCAGCACATGACCTTCCGTATGTCTTGGTAACGTGACGGCAGGATGGTGATAGTGTGTGTAGGACTGATCTAATGACACCAGGGTTTAGAGAACTCTTTCTCAGAGTTGATCCAGAAGGAAGCCAGCCGAGCTCATCATGTTGAAAATAATTAATAATGCATTTAATAAATAGCTCCTGAGCCAGCGATGTACTCTCACCATCTGCTCCAGTATAATTCCCTCCCTTTATTAATGCCAGATAGCCATTAGGTGACTATGGAGATGACATAATAATGCATGGCATCATTCAGATGCTATTTGTCTCTTCAAATTCCAATCTGCTTGTTTTTTTTTTCAGCTCTCTTATTAACTGAATGATTTGGTACAATTAGGTAAGGGCTTCAGTCACATCTTTGTTAATCAAGTCATTTTAATAGAGGTCTTGCAATGATGTGTAAAAATATAACACAATGACAACTTACTGCAAATATACAGAGTGTATACCCACCAGTTTATATTGCTATTGGGTCAAATACAATTATACAGAGTATAGCATAGTATGTGTTCGTCTCTGAAAGAAGGTTATCTCGATGAAGCTGTCTACCAAATAAATGTAATGTTCCTCAGATGTGCATCAGAATAAGGGTCCCCGTTGGCGCAGTAATCCAATATGTTTTTGCTCAGCTAAAAGCATATTTTTGCAGCTCTCCGTCAGAGCAACTTGATCTAACATGAATCATTTAATGTATGCACTTTGGTTTGAAGGCTAACATTGATTTTAAGTTCCCAGCGAAAGGCCAAAATGTGATTGAAAATGAGACTTGGTGAGTACTGTCGAGCTGCATCAGGATACTCAATTCACGTACTTAATGTGCTGCTCTTGTGGTTGGGTTTAATGTTGAATACTGTCTCTGTGCACCTGCTGTCAGAACATATTCCCCTAGTTAGCCTCCCTGGTCATTTTTGCCCTTTAAAAAAACAACACACATGACATTCTGCTTTCTTAATAAAAATCTTTGAATAAGGTTCACCCAAAACGCTTTATTGGGAGGATTTTAAAAAAGACATGTTTTAAAATGAGGAACACGTAGCCGAGGCCATTGATTTTACTTTCCAGACCTTGGCCTCCATTCTTAAGGCTTTCCGTTTTCCAAGGCCATGCACCTACACCTCAGCACTGACATACAGCTTCACTAAAACCTATATATTCCTGCTGGATATATAGAATTCCTCCTAAGCAAAGGTGTTGGGCCATGTCAGCTCGGTGAGGTGAACTCTTCCTCTTGAAAGTCGCACGCCAACGCAGTTTCGATTCACATATCACAGGTGATGTCAATCAGTTCGTCAGTGGGGTTTGCTCTCTTCCTTGGAGCCGTTTGGTTTTCTCCCCATGCTCTGAGTAAGAGCAGGAATCTGAAAGGGTCCAGCTTGGTGCTCTCTGCATCAGGGGGCAGTCAGTCACTTTAGATTAGACTATGGATGGCAGGTGAAGGGGAACAAAAACTGTCTCTACAGGAGATACACAGAAGAATGCAGTTCTTTTTCATAGCAAATATCTAAGCTGGGCCTTGTTTAAAAGAGGTGAGTTGGGGCAAAGAACTGACTGCATAAGGGCCACAGGCAAATGTCTTTTCAATTAAAGTGGATAGATTCTTGCATAAAGAGAAAAAAAATGCAATTTTGAGCAAGAAAATATTAGACTTAAAGGTGATGTTTACCTTTTTTTGAACAGTGAAACTTTCAGCCAGTTGCCAGTGAAATAGAAGGTTGTAGAAATGTAATAAGACGATGAGGGGAAAAAAAATCACCTCTGACTCCCTACACCTCTTTGAAGTTCTGAAAATCAATGCAACGGTGGAGTTGTGAATGCCATGTTCTGGTGAATGATTTATACCATTTCTCAAACAAAGAAAGTGCTAGAATCCTCTTGCCAGCACTTCCTCTCTGCCTCTTTGAAAGCTTATGCTTTTGTAGCTCGTGCAACAATATGTGCGTCCAGAATATGTGTGCCATAAATTAAGGTTGACTGGACAAAGCTGGGATTCTGCCCTTGTGCTACAAAAGGGTATTATTGTGCGGCAGAGAAGCGCAGGAAAAGCGAAGTCATCTGCATCTGGATGGAGGAAGAGGGGGCTCTAGCATTGAGTCTGAGCCCCTCTGTGGCTGCTGAGGCCAGGCCTGCTTCTGCAGATAGACTTGTTCCAGCTCGTAGCCCTCCCTGGCTCCTTACCCTGCCTCAGCCCAGGAACAGATGGAGAGAGGAGAGCAAAGGAGGAGAGGGAGGGAAATAGCTCCCTGTTCAGAGCTTGGCACAAGCCTTAGGTGTGGGTGTATACAGTTAGTTTACTGTAAACCCAAAACGGCCATGTTGTTTGGAGCAGCTTTAAAAGTTTAGCGCGGTGGTCTGCATGCAGATGTGTCGAGGCTGGCAGAGAATGGGAGAGGAGAAAGGGAGGGTACAGTTTTGTCGAGCATATTTGTGTTCAATTTTTGACGGCACACTTTGACATTTTGGGAAATGCACTTATTTGCTTTCTTGGTTAGAGTTAGATGAGAAGATTCATATGACTTTCATGTCAGAAGGAAACAGCTAGTCTGGCTTTGTCCAATGGTAACAAAATACATATATGAATAAAAATAGTAACTCCTACCAGCACCTTTACAGGTCACTTATTAACACACTGTATCTTGTTTGTTAAATCAGTACAAAAAGTGAGGTTTCAAACTTTATGGGGGTGGTGAGGGTGCTGTGTGTTGGACTATGTCTTAGCTGGGAGCAGTAACTTGGAGTCATGATAAATATGTCAGGAAACCAGCAGTAACTCCAAGAACTTACTATGCCCAGACAAGAAATCGTCTGACTGTTTTTTGACGGGGTTCATCTTATCGCGCCAGGCTAGCTCTTTCCCCTTGTGCTAAGCTAAGTTAACTGGCTACTGTCTCTAGCGATATATATTTACTGCATATTTACTGCACAGAAGTGAGAGTGCTATCAGTCCTGTCATCCAACTATTGGCAAGAAAGCGAATAAGCTTCTAACCCAAAATGCTGAGGCATTCCTTAAACCCCCGCTAATTAGTGTCCTGCTGAAAGTCCTGAATCTTAATATTTGCCCCTCTTCCTTATCCTCCTCATGCTAGTCCCCCCTGTCTTGTTGAGACCACCAGTAATAGGCCAAACGACCTCTAGTTCTCCTAACTCTCCTTCATTACACTCAAGCTGCTGGTTATTGGGCTGGGGAGAGGCTGAGATGGCAATGTGCCATGGTACAAGGGGCACAACTGATGACATTAAACTCTCAGATCAAACCCTCGTGAGCCTCTTCCAGCCAGAAATCATAAACGGAAAACCATTTGCATATTTGAAAGCCATTTACATATTTGAAACTGAAAAGCAATCACCAACACACACCATTTTTCAGTCACCAATAAAACCTTCGGTAAATGAACTGTTTAACATTGCAGCTTCCCAGCGTAATGGATGAAGTTCTGTGTTTGCTGCACATTTCAAGGCATGAAACTGTGGATATAATGAAGCCCTAATGCAAAACTGAGGAGTCCAGGCGTTCTGTCTGTGTCTGAGTTGATGTGCCATGGTGTGCTGAGGAATAATAATGATGTAAAGGGATAATCATTCATAACGTAGTTCAGAGACTACAAAGACACAGTCCCTTTGGAAGAGTCACAAGCAGGGAATGCTGGAAGAAAAAAGGGAGAGGAACAACACCTCCTTCAGTTTTGCACGCCACTGAACGTGTTGCATAGAGCTGTGCTGTGCCAGGGAGAAAGCAAAAGAGTGATGCGTGTTGAAGCAAATTGATCCTATCTGAAAGGGCTCAGAAAACTTTAGCCCAGATCAAAGCTCACGCTAAGGCGCTCAGATCACCCAGTGAAAAGGCAGCGCAGCGGAGGAAGAGAGAAAAGAGGGCAGTGCCTTGTCTTGTCTAATTATACATTTCAGACAGCTCGCCACCAATTATCTCCCCTTCAGTAGCATCTGCCCTTCGCATGACCGCAAAGCTAATGTGTGGCAAGCCCACCGTTAGGTTGGAAACTCGAGCTTAATGTATGGTAAGCTGCAGGAATTTCCCCAATATCTGATGATGAAGGACTGAAGGTGAGACAAAGGTTTGGGTGTGGTCTGCGCAGTTTTATCATATCTGCAAATACTAACAACTGTGGCCTCCTGTGATTCTGACAACCTACAGCACAGCGTGACTATTCCTCTCTGCAGGCCAATTTGTGCTGATTCTCTGTGGAACAGCAAAAGTCCAATCACAGGCTTTTGTTTGCCTCGGGGAGACAATCGGCCACGCTCGTGCAGAGGTGCTGTTTCCGTCGTTAGAGTGACCACCGTTCCTGCTCAAGACTCCAGGGAAGATTCTGTGTAAGAGGCAGCGAAGCAGTCCGCTACCTTCATGCAGGTCCCCCCAAACTGCCTCCGGCCATTTCAGGAGCTGTACAAAACCTAAAAATCGACACAAACAAGTTTGGGAAACACAGAAAAAGAAAAATTCAATGGCATGACTTGTGCACATGAAGGTTTACAGATCGTGCGGTCAAATATTTCCCATTGGATATTACACAGAATTGGCTGAATGATTAAAACAATGGCTTTTACAGGAAGGAACACATAAATCAACTACAAAACAGAAACTTGTCCCACACGTGTTATAAATGTGAATCCAGCATTGAAATAAATGGACAGGATGCATCTTACTGCAATCCCTAAGTACAGAGCTTACTCTATAACAAACCACAACCCTGTCTGTGCACAGCTTTTCCTCTCTGTTTAGCTTGGTTGGAACCTGTGATGGTGCCTTAGGCTTCTTTAAACAACTTTGTAATTATCCGTCTTCCTTGTGCCATAATTAGTGCCGATGCAAGGTGACAGTCAGCATTCATGTTATGTGTCAGATTTTTGTTAATCATCTTGAAAGGAGGACTAAGTGAGTCACTACCTTGATACCTTCTGACCATGTCAGGGCTGGTTGCGTCACGTAGAGGTCTCTATTTTACCCCAGAGGCTCCTCAGTTGACTCAACAGCTGAAAGGCAATTTATGTCTACACCTCAATTGTAAATCCTCCCCTGACATTTCATTAACTTTTCCACATTTCAAAGCTATTAGTGCTCGACCTCTGTTTTCATCCCATTACGCAATGATACACAATTATTGATTTATTCTGTTCATTGAAAATTCTAAATATCTGAATTTCTATAAGATCAGCAAAATGCCTAAAATTTAAACGTAACCAATTTTGAAAGAAGAAATGGTGCAATGAAAAAGAAAAATTCTAAACAAAAAACCCCCCACTCTGCTAATGTCTTAACAGTGAGAGTAAACAATTATAGACTGGAGTGCTGGAGGAGTTGGAGTGAGTTTGCAGCAACCTGAATGGTGCGACTCGCTGGCTTAGATAAATCATGCAGTCGGGGGTCTGTGGGCTTCAGCAAAGTGAATCAGCCAGATGCAAAAGTGTGTGTGTATAAGTGCACGCGCCTGTGTGTGTGTGTCTGTGTGTGTGTGTGTGTGTGTCCATGAAAGAGCAGACCTTTCCCACATGGTGGCAATAGGCTTCACTGGAGCAGACAATTGCAATGTAGCCATGTGAGAACAGGGCAAGATGGAGTCACTTTTGCTGACGGCTCATAGAAAACCCAACAATTTTGATATGGGAAGACACGATGCCAAAGGCTGGACAAACATTAACAAAGTCTCTACAAAGATGCCAGACTGTGTGCAACACAGACACTATGTACTGCTTAACTTTGATTAAACCTCTGAATTTCATGTGGCGTGTGTGTGTACTGTATGCATGTGTATTGCTTGGGAATATGTATGTAAACACTAATGAGCGTGAATGATGGATGAGCTCACTGCTAAATGGATATGACCATCTTTCCAGCACCATGTTGGCTTCACAAATCACAGCATTTGTCACAAATAGACTTAACGTCTCTCAGCAGCACATGGAATTACATAGAAACACTCATAATGGAGTGACTCATTAAAAGATTTGACGTCAAGATGCCAAGTCTGATTTTGGTCTATCCCTGTAGGGTTTAAACACCTCTATTTATAAAATGTTTTTATTATATTATCCATGTTTCTGGTTGAGAGAGTGTGAATGTCCCACATGTTGGATCATAGATGTGAAACAGATCCAAACGATATTTTTATCTTGTCCAACTCCAAAGTAAACTGTCCTTTATTTTAGAGTGAAATAGAAAAACAGCACTCACTTCAGTCACACTTCATATAGACCTAATGTCTTATAGAGTTTTTCAATGTCTGAAGCTCTACTGTAAAACAGATTGGCAATGTTATTTTGTCCCTGAGGGTTTTGCCATTTTCAGATGTATAGATCCAATGTGGGGGCACTGAGCCATGCTGTCAGCGCTGAAGGGCTGCTTCCTCTCGCATGGCAGAGCTTATTGGTGGCATTAGGTCTAATAGCCATCAGTGCAACCTTTGTGCCTTCACTTACAGCAATCACAGTGTGGCCTAACGATAACATAAAAAGTCGATGTACAGGGAAAGCATGAGTAGCTACAATGAAAAGGATCGGATGCCGAGCTGAGATTGTTATGATCACAGTTAAGCTTGTGCCCATGTCCAAAGGGCCATGTGGAAATACAGCAGTGCCAAAGAGAGATAAAAATATTTGTTTAACCCATCAAGATTTGTTGGGAAATGTATTGGAAAAATACATTTTGTTTTTTACATTTTTCACATCCACTTTACCTTTGTCCTCATCCCTAGCAAATCCCACACATACACACATGCACACACATAAAAAAACATGCCTCCAACATGCACCACTCCATGAAAAATGTTCCTCAGTGTGCAGCTTTATTCCAACAGGATGGTTTGCATATACATAGTAGTACATACATATCAGATGTACACATCTTTTTATATAGTGTAGTCTTTAATCCGCTCAACCATGTAATGTCAGCTGTCAGGTGGGTGATGTATATATTTTGTAATCTTGACTGAGGGATCAACTTGATATGTCAAGCGTGCCGTAATGGCTTCAAAGGTCTAATAACGCAATGCACCCTGCCATTTGAGGCACAAATGTGACACAAATGAACTAATGATTCATTTTTACAGTAGCGTGGCAGAGATGATGTGGGGGCGTGCGTGTTGTCAGACGACTGTCAGTCAAAGAAAAAAATGAGAGATCAAGAGTGATAGAAGATTTATAATGTGTTGGTGCATGTGTCAATACTCGTCTTTGGTTAGCAGTTGTTTTTACATTTCTGTTTAACAGGTCGGATCTCAAAACGATGATTCCTGTTGAGCTCGAAAAGAAATGTGATAATAAATCTGCTACCTACTTAGTTGTTGTACAGCACTGCCTGGAATTCAAACTTCTTTCCCTTTGACACACCTGGCACCCTCAAACATATACTTTTACTTTTAAAACATACTGAATTAGCTTGATGTACTTTAAATACACAAACACACTAATGGTTTAGTTAAATACATTTTACCCTCCTGCCCATCTCTCTGTCTCTCTCCCTCTTTTTCCCTCTCCCCCTCCAGCAGATAAAGCCAATCTTGTGGCTGGCTCCTGCCACAAAACGTTCTGTAATAGTCTAATTGTGGCTAATGGTTTGTGCAGCTAATTAAAGTGTATGAATTACAATAATCAGTCAGCCGCATGGAAGCCATGCAGCCTCACGCTGTTCCTCCAAGCGTGGAAGGCCAAGACTAGAGAGGGGGTGGCAGAGGTGGGGGTTGGGCACGAAGGAAAAAGGTGAGATGAAAGTGATGAAGAAGAAGACAGAGAATGACACAGAATCCCAAGGCCATATGAACGCATGGACATGAGTGGAAATAACAGAAAGCAAAGATGGCAGGGATATAGTGGGCAGAAAAGAAGACTGGATATTAAGATGTACAATAAGGATGAAAAGACAAAAATACTTCAGTGCAGGTTTTTCCAATGCATATGCAATGACGAATACCAACAGGGAAGAACAAATATGGAGACAACATGAAGGTTTGGCCATTTAGTAAGTTTGCAATAAAGGTATTTTCTGTTAGTAGGAACAATCTTAACTATTTATAGTCATATCTGAGCTCTTAAAGCAATTGTTTGACATGACTTCTCGCTCGGAGAGAAAAATATCAATACTACTAATATCTCCCTGTCACAAGCTATCACAAGGAGATGGTTATCTTAGCTTAGCATAATGACAGAAAGCAGGGGGAAACAGCTTGTCTTGCTATATTCAATGGCAAAAAGAACAGCCTAAGAGCACCTCTAAATCTAACTAATTAAAAGGTGACCAGATTTCTGAAATGAAAACTGGGGACATTTCCAGTTCAGTGTTCAATACATCATTATATTACCCAATGTTATTATCTATTAAATGAAAAAGTGGGAAATAATGTTATCTTGTAATTTGACTATGTTAACTAAAGTACTGTAATAAACTATGATGCAGGTCTGATGATAAAATTGGGAGGGCTACAAACTGAGTAACTTTGCAAACAGTGTCACAAGTCATCACTCATCTTAACATCCAGATTTCTGCTCCGTACTCTGTAGTATTATCTTTACCACTCATCCTGACAAACAGGGTCACAGGAGATCCTGGAGCCTGGCTGTCATTGGGCGAGAGGTAATCACAGGGCAAAACAGGTACCCAGTGGTTAAAAAATAACTACAGTATAGATTCTTCGTAAGAGCCCAAATTGTTACTGATCTAGTAGTGCAACTTTAAGGAGGTTAACGAAATTTATTGCTTGCCTCATTTTTAAATTTTATCTAAAATAATATATAGAATAACAAACTGGTGGGCTCTGTAATCATACTTTTACGTCACTTGTGGCTGTGTGATCAAGTAGTTAGGAGTAGAAGAAGAGTGATGTATTCTGCTGTGCTGAGCAGCTCCCTCTGTTGGCCAAAACAAGCATAATGCCACGTAAAATATTATTTCAAAACAGGGACATTTCTGGGGACAGACTCTTTTTGGTGGCCTGTCCCTGGAAAACAGGGGCATCTGGTCACCCCAACTAATTAACAAGAAGCCAGCCGAGACTTTAGCAAACTAATGTGCCCAGCCAAAATACAGTCTGATATAAAAGGTGTCCTTTTTAACACTTTAGATATAATGTGTTAATTTGTGGGGTTTAGAGCCAGGCTTACTGATTCCCCCACTAACAGTTTTTATGCCAAGCTAAGCTAGCCATGTCCTGGCATTGGCTTTTGATTTTCTCATCTCACTCATTGCATGAAAACAAATAATAGTATTTCCAGTTTTCTTTTTCTGACTGTTCCTTTATTGTGTCTGATCAAATGCTTTAATAAAACACTAAAACATTAGTATTTGTGGTTAGCCAGAAATGTGAGGTGAAAAATGTGGAAACAATTCAAACAAACGGTACTAGCAAATGCTTTTTTGTCTTTCTTTTAATCCTCTTAGGTGCCACAAGCAAAATGTAAAAAAAGATTATTTTTCTTAATGTTACTGTAACAACTTACCAAATGTCACAAAACTTTTTTTTCCACAACATACTAAGCCCATCTACCGAGCAGAGTTATAAATGCTTAGTATTACTTCCAGACGGTTTGACTCCGTGTCTCAGACCAGATGAACACACTGTGGCTGGAGTTTTCTGGAATAAACTGCCTTTTGTAAAGCTACAAGCTACAGCCCCTTCCTTGGTTTAAGTGCACATAATGGCAGTAGTAAAGTTTTACAGCTCGGCTTTGAGATCATTACATTGTGCACAAGACCTCTCCTTGTCAGTTTCATGTTAAACAAATGAGCACAGCAGTCATAAAGAACGCCCTTGTAAAATATCCAAGAAGCATGCACAAATGCATTTTGCACCCTGCTATTTAGTCTGCAATACAGACACAATAAACAAAGTATTGTTACAGGATGACCTGATGATTTGTTTCTCCTATTTGCCTCTGAGCAATGAAGTCTCATGCAGAGAAAATTACTATGATGTTTGTCCATGAAAACAGGACTGAGATGGTCCAACACTGTCGGCTCTTTCCCTGAGGAGCCAACATCTGCGAAGCAATATGAGAATGCAAACAGTGTGGGCAGCACATAAATAAACTCCCACATTAAGGTCTTGACAGTCAGGTTTTCTATAGATGCAGAACAAAGACACACCGAGGTGAGGAAAATGAGAACCACCGATTAATGCCAAACCACAAAAAATAAATAAATAAATATATATATATATATATATATATATATATATATATATATATATATATATATATATATACTATACATACACACACACACACACACACACACACACACACATATCACATATATATATATATATATATATATATATATATATATATATATATATATATATATATATATATATATGTAGGTACTAATGGAAAAAGAACATAAAGCATGAGAGGAGGTTGTGACACGGGGCATGGGATGGAGGAAAATTGTAAATCCTGACGGACAGAGAGCACAGAAGTGACAGAAGTGGGAAGAGAGCAAAAACAGTATGTAATGTTGACTGCTTTCATACAGAGAATCTTTGAGAGTGAGTGATAGAGGCTCACACCCTGTTGTTTTGTCTTGTCAAATCAAATGGCCATTTTAGCAAGTTGTCCAAACAATGACTGTTGAAGGAGGAAAGGAATCAATTATTCATGATACAGGGAGCCACTTATTACACGATAGTCACACACACACACACACACACACACACAGACTATTTCCTAGATGGTGAAATGACTTAGTAACCAGGCGATTTATTCCCTTTTAATAGGGTCTCAATTGCGGCAGCCTCACTCAGACAAATGAGCAAACAAGTCGGAGAGTGACAGTGATATCCATTATGTGTTTAATTATCTTCAAAGTTCCAGTGAAGGGCATTTCTTTGGCTAATGGGGAGACAGTGCTGAGTGTCACAGCAAAGTGCTCCTCAAATGCTCCAACAAAACTGACTAGCTGCTCCTTTTTGCGGGCTCTTATCTGAGTTTTGACAGGCGTCGTTACATTTGGCAAATTGGTCGAATCAGTGTCCTCGTCAAAAATAACCAAGATTTGTTGTTATTTGTTTCTTTTTCTTTGCCTTTTCCATTTCCAAGTCAAATTCCCTTGGCGATAATTTGACTGAGCCCCATTAG
The DNA here is from genome assembly GCA_023238725.1 of Scortum barcoo. Classification (NCBI taxonomy): domain Eukaryota; kingdom Metazoa; phylum Chordata; class Actinopteri; order Centrarchiformes; family Terapontidae; genus Scortum; species Scortum barcoo. The sequence continues at coordinate 22,000,562 of CM041537.1, forward strand.
TTGGCACTGAAACACGGCATGCTGATTGGTATATTCAGGGTGAGATGATTGAGGCAAAGATTGGGGCCTGGACCGAAATGTCATTTCTGAGTGGGTCTGATTGCATTGTTGTAAAGCAGGAATCTGTGATTTTTCCTAATGCAACAATCACACCGAGATTAGCTGGAAACCTCTGCCAAAAATTCCCCGAATGCCAACATGTTTGTCTGTGTAGGAAAGAGACAGTTTGCCAAAGTGGATGCCAAGCACTTGTTCTATACAAACTCTCCAAGGACACATTTTGAACTGAGGTTAATAAAACTAACATCAACTTTAACATTCTAACTATTCAATTTAACTGGAAGTGAAATCCGCAGCTTTATGGGATGAAGAAAGTGGCGCCAGTTGTGGCGCCCTGACAGCAAAGACATCCCAAACACTTAAACTGATACTTCGGAATTAGGGACAACACACCAGCTGACGTGATGCTATCATTCATTAGCTGAGCAGAGTGATAAATTACACCTATTCCCCTCCCCCTCTCTCATCTTTCAACTCTACAGCTCCATAGCCCATCTGGGGGTTGGCAATAAGTTACTGTGAAGGCCCAGAGTGACTGAGACATGGCTAAATGTTCTTATTTATTTGCAGTCAGACATTAAGCTGGGAGTGAAAGGAATGAATGGGAGCATCTGTCGATGTGTGGTGCCATGGTGGGGACTGGCCCACAGCCCCCGAACACACTCTTTCTGCTAAGCTTTCATTTTTTGGTATTTGTGTGAATGCATTGGATGTGCGTTTGTGTGTACAGTATATGGGAATACGTTTCTGCATTCATCATCATAACAATGTCTTCATCATGAAAATGTTTTCAGCCGCAGTGCCTTGTATGTAAATGATGTGCTCTTGACCGTTAACATTTTACATTGAAGGAAGGATGGATTAGAAGGAAATGTAACCAACACAGTTATAGACAGCCATAATTCTGCTACAAAGCTGTGTTGTTCATTGCAGCCCCAGGCCTTCCTCTACTGCAATTATAAATGTGATGTTTCAGGTGCTACTTTTGCCAGACACACTGGCAAGAGGACATCGCACATCGCTGCTGCCCCGGTGTTTTTTGTCGAGAATACGGGAAGAGAGACAAGTGGCACTGACGCAAAGACCAAGGACAAGTTTTAACTTTCTTGGTTTATCGTGGCTCTTTTGAAGGTCTGTTTGCTCTTTGTGTGTTGAGTGTGTCCTGATGCTATCACCGTCTCCAACACCTCTTATGATGTATAAACATACAGGCTGTGTAGATCACTGAAATCTAACCAGCCAGGTTGACATACACAAGAACAAAGGTCTTTTTTTCTGCTGCTGGTTGTGCAAGATTTAATCAAAATTACTAGTAGATCAGGCGTGATAATTGCACTCTGACGATACGCTGCACTCAAATTATTGAGATGAAACGCATACCTGGTGCCTTCAGATAGCCGTACACGGAGGTAATCAGCAGAAAGAAAGGCCTTGATACAGCAAAGCTGTGTTGGGGAGAAGTCCTGGTAAGAATCAGATATTAATCACCAGCATAATCGAAATAAAACTGTGTAATTAGATGTGTCTGCTGGCTGGAATATATATATACAGAATGTGAAACAGATAAGCCAAATCTAAAAAAAAAAAAGACTTGTTGATGTTAAAAAGGTCTGTGTGGGTGTGGCTCTACCGATTCTAGTGTCAAAAAATATTAAAGGGTTTGCTATGTGCAGTCCTTGCTTGAACGACTATGGTGCAAAAAAACAATGAATTTTGATACCAAATTTGCAGCAGGTTGCTTGATTGCCAGCAACACTTCCTCTACTGCTGCTACTCTCACCCCTCTATGACATCTGACGAGTTACAGAAAACATGGAAATGGAACAGGCAATGAAAGGACCTCACTCTGCACTCCAGGAATGTACTACATGTACCATGTACCATATGTGAAAATAGCTTCTGTCATCAACACATAGCTCAAGAGCATGCCCAAAGTCAAGACTCAAAACACAAGACTCAAGACAAAATAACGACTCTATCACAGTATGTACTGTTTTCTGACGCTAAGAAATCTGATTATTTCTGTGAATAACAACAAATTAAACAGTCTTTAGTGTCATATTCCGAAAACTTCCAATTAATCTGTATCTCATGCATAAACACTGTATTTAGTATATGTATTCACCGTATTTAACCTGTATCCTTTAAAGTTAGACTGTATATAAATATATAACATTCCTTTCTTCAGTTTTGTTTTTCATCGGTTAAAATCAGGAGGTTTGCAGCGGAACAGGGACAAGAGGGACATTTGAGAGGTGGAAAGGGACTATTCAAGTGGCTGCAGTTGATGCGAAGCATCAATCTTTTATATGCTTTGAGGCCACTTCAAATCAATTTCACCCCAGCCGCTTCCAGGCTAATCATGTGGCAGAGGGCAGGCAATGTGCCAAGTTTGTCTGGATAGAGGAACCCAGACAGACAGACAGACAGATAGACAGACAGACACGAGGCAAACAGACACCCAGTCACACAGACAGATAAGCAGATAGACAGACAAACATCCCAAACCTGCACTGAGCCAGATATGGAAGAGGTTGATCTGAAATGACAGGCAGTCAACCATTCCTGCCTCAACAATATTTGCACTCTGTTTTGGTTTACAAATTTATTCCACTATGTATGCTGGTGTATTCTGAATATTGGAAAACTTCTGTTCCAAGGCCAGGGAAGAAGCACTCATAAACATATCAGGTGAATAATTTTAAATACCGGCCTCAACACGCTGATCTATTGTATCCTTATTAAAAAACAAACAAATAAAATCTTACACAGTTACCTTTGTGAGTACACGAAGCAGTTCAAAAGCTTGTTATAAATGCAAAGCATTTACACACACAGGTGGAATGGTTCATTATGTGTAATCCCAATAGCTCTTAGCTCATAAGTAGTGCATGCATATGCAGGGGTGACTCACAAGGCTGTGGAGCCCACCGTGATTTGACACTGCCCATGCTGTGCTGTTGAGTTAGTGGTGCATATGTACACAGAGCACGCTGGCTTTGTTTATTCTATTGACTTATTTGTTCTGTCTATCGACTGTGTTGCCTGTAGCCAAGGCTTGCTTTTCTCCCTTTAAATCACCACCTCCTAATTATCTGTCACATTTTCTGCTATCCCATGCCAAAGACACACAATGGCCGATAATGACCCCGTAGACAGCATCTATCAGGCGCTCCACCATTGATTCCTCTCTCTCTTTTTCTCGCTGTTTCCTCTCCTGCCCGATTGGTCTCCATCCTCCTTTCTTGTTCAGCCATTCGCCTCCCCTCCTCTCACTTTGTTTCTCTGTCACTCTGCGCCTGCCTCTACCACACCACAAACCTAATGCTAGGTGCTTGAAGCAGAAATGCATCATCCTAATGTATTGTTTTATGGAAATGATGCTCATCTTTCTTTTCTTCGTTCTCGATCAATAAGAATATGTCAACACCATTTTTTAAAAGTGGTCAAGAATCGTGCGAACACACCCAAATACATAGTCGGGATGTGTGTGGCAGTATAAGTTTGAGTCAGAAGTTGCCACATTAAAGTCTGGAAAAGTGCCTCAAGTAGAAGCTGTTTAACTGCTGTCACTGGCTGACTGAACAGACAGCAGGGAGTCAAAGTGGGTGACGGGCCAATGTTTGGCCAGAATGGACTCCTTTATGACAGTAATGTAGTTGGAGTGTTAGCTGCCTGAGGGCTGGAGAGAAACTCGTTCCCCTCCCACAGTTTCAGCTGGCATCTGTCCCCCTTGTATACCTCACCCAAAGCCACCACCCTTCACCCCTCCGCCCCCCCTCAACTCTCCTGCCCTCGCTCTCCCGCCCCCAAAAGCTTCACCCTGCCGAGAGCGCAGGAGCTCAGGTCATTACAGCGAACTGTCACGGCTAGCTGTCACATGGCCCAGGATGCTAGCGTCACTATACTCATGTCCTGACGAGCTAAGCTTGTTCCCGGTCCAAACATAGCATCCATCTTCTCACCCGCCCCTCTGACACAGCGAGCACCAGTCTGAAAGAAGTCAACTTATTTACCTTGGCCAGGAAGAGGACAAACCTTTTTATCCATGGAGTCAAAATGCACCCAGGTTCCCAGGGTAAATGAGTTTATGACCTGAAATATGTGTGAACAGTTTGTTCATAAATTTGATGTATAAATCCATCCATATTTTGTCTGCTTTATCAAATGTACAAAAAGTAAGATTTACTTCTTTTCTATGAATCTGGTATATGTATATATAGATGGGTGACATATTAAAAGACAAACCTGAACCCTACAGTGAGGAGATCTGGTGGCCTTGTTATGCTGTGGGGGGCATATTTGCTGGCATAGTTTGGTTTCACTTGTCCCCTTAAAGGGAAGGGTCACTGCAAATCAATACAGAGTTGTTCTGAGTGGTCACCTTTATCCTGTGAGGAAACATTTCTATCCTGATGGGAGGCGTCTCTTCCAGGATGACAGTGCCTCCATCTATAGAGCACGAGGGGTCACTGAATGGTTTGATGAGAATAAAAATGATGTGAATCATATGCCTATGGCCTTCACAGTCACCACATCTCAACCCAATTAAACACCTATGTGAGATTTTGGACCAACAAGTTAGACAGTACTCTCCACCACCATCATCAAAACACCAAATGAGGGAATATCTTTGAAGAAATGTGTTCATCCCTCCAGTAGAGTTCAGAGACTTAAATAATCAAGACTCATATATACTGTATATAAGCAAATGGTTTCGCAAGTAAATTGATTTTATAGTACTTCCTCTTCTTCTTGCATACACAGCAGTGAGATCCCAAACAGAGGGAGAGCTAAGCCAACAAAATGTCAACAAAGTTCAAAGGTCAAGTGAGTTGTTGGGAAATCCAAGTTTTATGTCTTTATTTTTTGTAATCTCTTTGAATCTGACTACAACTACAACTTTGCAAGTCCTCCCTCCCACGCTATCTGTTTGGACGCATTTGAGTCATTGTTGGCTGGTGATCAGAAAAGGGAAAAAAAGAAAAGAAAAAAAAACACTGTGGGGAAGTAATGCCTGACAGCCCGAAACAGGAAGAGAGAAGTGTTGTTTTATTACTAGAGGGGTAATAACAGCGCAGATAGCATATATCAGCAGGGTGCTGAGGAGAGGTAGAAGATAAACTGTGGAGCACCTGAGCACAGATGATGTTTGACACTTCAGAGGAAAAGAGGCTAGGACCGCTGACAGAGTTAGTGACGTGCCCCCCCATCACATCAGCAACAGATGCACCAAGGGGAGACCAGAAAATATCAAACACACTAAACTGAAGAATAGCTGTTGTGTGTGTGTCTGTACAGTATGCATGTGTTTATAAGGCCTGCAGCACTGAAACACTGCTGTTCACAAATGTGAAATGCTTTTGACAGTAATAGAGCTTTTTCTGAATTTTGCAGAGAGAGTGTGTGACGGGGGTCTGTGTGTGTGAGTTATATACAGAGTGTGTGCTGTTGCGTGTGTCTGTGCACCTAGTCAGCTCCCCGGGGCCCTCTCTCTGGGTGAGTCAGTCTAGTTGCTGTAATCACTCTGCTCACTACCCTCCACTCCAAACCTGATTTGGCCAGATTGTTTCGTTTTCTTTTTCCCGGCTCCTGCCCTCGATCCCTGACTGTGTCTCTCCCTCCAACCCGTCTTTCCACCTGTCTTCTTTTTCTGTCCTCCTCCTCTCCATCCCTCCTTTCGACACCCTTGCTCTGCTCTCCTCCTGCCTTTCTTTCCCTCCTTCCACCATCTTTTTTTCCCTCTCTCTTCCCTCCCCTCCCCTCCTCCTTCCCCTTTGTGGTAATGGCAGCTGATTGATGGAGTTTGTTTAGCTTTAATTACACTGCAGGTGAGCGGCCAGGCCTGTTCACACCAGTGAAGCAGAAAACTCAACTTGGTTAGGTTAGAGATTGGATTTCCCAAAGTGAAAACACTGTACAGGGGAAAGGTCCTCAGATTATTGTATTTTATTACTGTTTTGTTGTTTCCTGTTCTTCCCTGACTGTTATCCTCTTCATCTTATGAGCACATTATATACATCTACATATATATATATATATATACATTTTCTGCACAACTAAACGCCCAAGATTTCCAAGCCAATAATATTTTTTCTCTTTTTATTTCCTTTTTGGCCTAGTATTTAAATTTTCAGAATCATTTTCAGCCCACAACATGTTTTTTGTACAAAAACACATCAACTGTGTTCCACAATGAGGCGGGTGGAGATGCACAGTTGTTGTGTTTATGACATTAAAGCGACACAGTGGTACAGCAGCCTATTTTAGCATAAAATGGAGTCTACATTTCTGCCCATAAATCTGAATTTTAGTTGCTTTGGTTCCTGGAGACACAAACACAGACCTCTTCGAAATCACATAAGCTCCTTTCACTTATGCTGAGTTTACTCTCCTCGATTCTCATATGAATTTTTCATTTTCCACACATTTAAATGCTCATTAAATTTAAATTTTTGAAACGATTAAGAGGGTGAAAAACGAGTGTGTGCCGGGTTTAATGAACGGGCAATACTTGCGAATGATGCCGTACAGAAATGGTGCTTCACTTTAGTTCAGACAGAACATTGAAGTCATGGATGCATTATTGATAAACAGCTCATTAATATTTCTACAGCTGATTGGTCAATAACACATCAGCCGATATGCTTTAGAGGCACAAGAAACAAGCGGTCACATTCAAGGAAGAATAAGGAGGTTCTCCTGACTGGTGTTTTGCTTAAGGATTTCTGGCTTATGCAATGATTTGATTTATCTTTTGCCATGAATTGCATATGTTCAGCATGCCCCAGAGGATTTAGGGCTCCAGGCAGAATCCCTCACATGCTGCTTGGACCCTTTAGGGAGCTCCCTTGAGAGCAGAAGCTTTTCCATCAAGTGTAACTATATAACCATTTGCCATAAATAGTCTAATTCTTTGGCAGTAAGTGTCCTGCTAAACTGCTTGTCAAACGTGTGAGAGCTTTCCCTTTCAGGTAATTAAATCCAGATATTCATCATTCGGCAGCAGGAATAATATGCGTGTGACTGATTTTAAAGATGTGACGTGTATTTCCAAAGTGCTGCACAATTATCTATCCCTCAAACTATGTGATTACCTTGATTAAAATTCCAACGTGGTCTGGAAAAGTAGGTGCAATTTAAGTGACTTCTCTAACAGCAAAACGCCCCATGTCTAGACACTTCATGTTTTCTTTAAAACCCCCTCTTTAAGAAAATTCCTGGCCTGCTGATTGTTGCTTACTCCTATCAGCCATGCTCCAACCTCACAGGAGACAGAGCACTTACTAAACAATTTCCTGCCCTCCGTCTTTCAATGCAGGAGCATGTCAGGACCATGGACAGAGCCAGTAGCTGGCGGTCTGAGGGAAAATATTATTCTGGCACTGTAGAGCCACAGCTTGTTAGCATTATTTGCATTCCTCATTGAAAATGTCTGTGAGCGGCTAACCTCCAGCTACAACCGATTGCGCCTTGGGGAATGAAAGGATGCATGCACAAAACTTCTCCCATAATGTGACAATTGTATAGTTAGAAATTCAACACATCAGGGCACTTCTGCACCCACTAACACTTACCACCCCTCCACACCACCAATTATTGTTTGCCATAATGGACCAATATGTAGTTGACGTTCACACTGCATGAGCAGTGAATGGCTTGATTTACTTGAAGCTGATAATTACTAAAGTAATTATCATTCTATATGCATTGCTGTGTTGCATTTAGTGTGTTCACATTATTGAGCAAATCCTAAAGTAATCGCCCATTACCATGCCCACTCTCATTACTGAACAAAAAGGCAGAATCTACAGTTAAAAATTATAAGTGGAAGACAAAAATACAGAGAGAAAGAAAGGGAAAGAGAGAGGGACTTTGTGGACCTGTGTGAGGGGAATATATGATAGTTTAGTCTGTAGAGAGGAATTCTGAGCAGTACCTGAATTGAATATATCTTCAGCAGAGATTCACATCTCCTATGATCCCACATGCTCCTTCACCTTATGTACGCTACAGAATAAATCTCTTGCCTCTGAATTCAGATTATGGTGCTCCACACTATCTAGCATCCAAAAGACTGCATTAAAAAGTAAAATTTTATTAATACTCGATCTTATCATCAATGAATAAACAACAAAAATTATAACCATATAAACTTTTCTCCAAATGGAGATGGGAAATAGAGATATAATATAGACCTTTGGAGATTAGTTTACAGCCTTGATCAAATTTTGGCCGGTGCTTGCATATGCACCAGATACATGGGTTTAAACAAAGCATCACACAAGCACGGCAGTCCACCAAGGTTTATACATTTTTACTGATCCTTGCCATTGCTAAAAATGTGTAGGTTAGAGCCAGTGATGCAGTGTTACTTTACGTGAGCAGAATAACTGACAGACTTTGATAAGAGAATTTTTTAAATAGTTTAAAATGTGGGTTAAGAAGATAAAAGGTGATATTCATGTGAACTAAATTATTCATGTACTGGAACATTAAAATTGACTAAAAATGACAAACTGCGAAGAATAAGAAAACACTCCTGTGTGCCTAACTTAGACCATGCTAGTTATCTGTGTAGATATGAACAGGCTGATATGTAACACCATTCATTCTGTCGCTTTGATGAAAGCAGATGACAAGAATTCTTTTTGCTAGGCAACTTAAAATCATGAACAATGCAGGAAGTGATTTTTGTACTTCTCTTGAGTTGTCATACAAAAAAAAAAAAAAATCACTTCTTTAAGATGCATCCAAGTTGAATGAGTGGGCAACGAAGAAGAAAAAGATGAAGAAAAAAACAAGGAAAAAGGATTTCATATATATAAATGGTTGTTGTTAAATGGCATGGATCTACTCACCACCACTTCCAGTATTCCCCTTATTCCCACCATACTAGTCATCAACATGTTCCTGCTCACCTCCCTGCAGTTCTTCTATTCCCTGACAATCCAATCCCCGAGAGGCGGTCCTCTCTCTCAGCTCTATCTTATTCCTTCTACTCCATCCTGTCTCTCCTTACTCACTCTCTCTATCTATTCTTTTTCTTCTATCTGGCTCATACATCTCCAGCAAGGGTCAGCAAAATGGACCATTACGGAAATCCAAGCAAGCAGGAAGTCTTCCTTGTCTTGCTGTGGACATGTGCACATGTGTACTACACATGCCTGAACGCTCCCAGTGTATAGCATCCCCTACACACTTTCTGTAGAGAGGCGCCTGCATGCTAAAAGACATAATCAGCAAAAGTGCTGTGGTTCAAGAAGGTTTTAGGCTCAGTTGTAAACATATGCTGAAACCTTTCTTTATATGAGTTTATATTGAATACAGCTAAAGGGTTTTGTCTCTCTGCATTTCTTCTTCAAGATTTTCCCAGATTTGCTCATTACAAACATTTTGGCCACTATTCCTGTTCCTGAAACTGTAGTAGAAATTAAGGTCTAACGAGCCTAACATTAGGGTTCGGAGGTGTCTACTAACCGTCATCAGCTAGCTAGATGAACAAGTCCATTCTTCACAGTTAACGTTTTGTAGTATATCAGCTAAGGACAAACTTAGTAACACATGTTACTAAGTTGACATCATCTTTCTTGTATATAAAAAAGGTTTATTACAAAGAAGTACAGCATCAAAACAAGCATCATGATTGCCTGTGAGAGGGATCGAAGCCAATATGAATCTCCTCTGCATATCCAGCTCTAACTATCTGCTTATATAGGTTAGTTGTTTTCGTGAAGATTTGACAGAACATGTGGTTCACATTTTAGAAGGGCTATAGGTCTTCAGAGGCGCCCAACCTGAGGCCCCTCACTAAGCATAACAAACCCAGGATAGTCAATCAACATATGGAATTTCAGATACTACACACGTCCTGGATCGGTCTATCAACTGAACACACACAAACCAAACTGATATCAACCATCCATCAAACTCCCACTGAGACAGCAAAAGAAACAGTGTTACTGGTTTTAATATGATGTAATTACTATAATCCCTTACACCGCTCCCATTATTGTTTCTCCTGCAGCTCCCAGGCCTGTTTTATATAATACCATATATAATATTTTGCAAATGGTTTGGGTTGGGTTAGACTGAACTGCATATACGCCTCAATTCTTAAACTGTGTTGCTTCTGTAAAAATGAGTGGTCATGGTGGCAGCTGCTTCATGATTTCCTGCACCTTGGGTGGTTTTTCAAACAGCTTTTCTTTCAGCGTATAAGATTTTGGGTCAGAACTTTGTTTTTAGTGAGCCTAATGGTGGATTTTTTAAACCTTGTCAGGTCTCTGTTTCCCTTTGGTACTTATATATGTACTCCACTACCATTACCCAAACCCCACAGCAACCAGGGAGAGCTTTCCTTCTGATTGCTGTCATCAGCACTGAACGATCATTGACTTCTCCCTTGTTGAACTCAAGCACCAGCCATATCTTGATATACTCATAACTTTCTATTAAGTTTGTGAAGGCTGACTGTGCTGTGTTCCACTTACCTATTATCAGCCCTTCGCCTGCATTCATTACTCTCTTCTCAGATCTGATGATAGTGGACATGTTTGGGCATAGCACCTTCTTAGCTCCACCTTCATTGTGTTTACACCTTTCCAACTCGATTAGAAAGGATGTGAAAGAGAACAAGGCGTGTAAGTGATTTCACACCACCCCGGCTTGTGGCAACAATAAATATATCTACTCAGAAGTGGTAAACATCCTGTACGTACAGTATACTGTGCTTAATATTAATATTCAGTGGTGACCTGGGGTTAGCCAGATAGGGAACACTGATGCCATCTTCATATCACATCACTCATTCTATCACCATTTACTGGAATAAATGGAGGATATGATCAATGCAGCTGAGGAGCCCATACTTAGAATTAATGAGCACTGCCCGGCTCCTGCAATTTGTCTGCTGTGCTATTGAGTCGTCTTATTTCAATGTCTAATTTGTTATTGCTCCAAACGTCTCTTTCCCTGGGGCGATTTGAAGCATCTCGTTGTGAACCATCGCCAGTTGGCCGATAAACACCTCTATGAATGTCTTGGGCATTTTGTGGAAATGTACTGTGTGGTGTGATTTTTCATCGAAATGCTGTGACAGTAAGATGATTCCTTTCCCCGGTCTTTGACTGATGGATTGTTCTTCATTATTCATGAAACTCTGTCTGTCTGTAACAACACAGAATGCGAGCGTAAATAACAACTATGGGGTGATATACAATGGAGGCCATGGTGTTAGCTGTGCAAATCAATAAATGTAATGTTCAGGCGCACTTGGGGGTTGTGGTCAAGAAATGTTATTTAGAAGAACACAGAAATGGAAAAATCATCAGTCAGTGATTTTGACTGCAACATTTTTTGTAAAAGCTATTGCTTTAGCAGAGCATCATACTAGAAGTACCTGGTAATAATATAGCTTTGGCTGGTAACCCAGAAAATTTAAAACATCATCAACTTGACAGGACAATTAAACACTGCAATATATTATATTCTAATTGTCAAAAATAAATTAGTAAATCACATTAATTTGAAAAAAGAGATCTGCAAGTTACACATCTTAATATTAAACAGCTGTGACAGTCACAACACTGCCATGGAACTGGATATTGCTCCTCTGAATAGAAGCATTATTGGTAAATGTATCATCATTATGCCATCTCAGTCAACATCTTTGGTAATTTTATAAGCAGGCAGGTATCACAAAACCCAAGCCTAACTAAATCCAAGGCAGAGATATTCCCCATAAATCATCTGGGGCAGAAATCTTTGCAATGCAAACACAAAGTGAAAAGATGAGAGCAATGTGATACCTGAGCAGTCCTGAAACACAGACTACTTTGGTGTGAATCTCCAAGTGTTTATCAAACACTGAGAAAAGCCATGCAAACCCTGGGTATTTGAGGAAGCCATCAAGGGGCTGAAATGCATTTTGATTGGAATATACTAACAGCCTTGCTCCTTGAAACACTTCAGGAAGGTGGAACGTCTGTGTCTTTGATGCAAGCAACCCAGAATCTATACTGGGCTTCACAGAAACATGTACAAACACATACGCACTAACGTTAGAAACTAATCACCCCCCTTCTTGGTCAAAAACACAATGCAGACCATGAGAGCGTACAGTGGTAATAAAGTGGAGAGCAGACACACAGACAAATGAACAGAGATGGACTCTGCATGGAGCAGTAATCACAGACGGGCTCCTCAAACTGGAGAACCAGGCACATTGAAATACACATAAACAAAGCCCTTTTTGATCTTCAGAGGAGCAAAAATATTGATTGGCGCTCTATGTGGTCAGTTAGCTTCTGCATTCAGAAAATAAAGTGCATCATGTCGGGCCAGGGAGAGAGAGGTAGCAGAAGCGAAAAGAACCTCGGGCTAGTATGTCTGTGTCGAAGGCATCATGGGCTGAAGCGCCAACAGGTGGCCACCATGCTTCGGGGTACAGACTCACCTGGTGGATGCTGCGCCACAACCCCCCACCAAGACAAATGAAGTGTTTGATCTCCAGCAAGAGGCCGTGGAAAATTCAGAGGCTCAGAGCAAACACACAAATGCAGTACTGCGTATAGAGTTGAGATTTTATTATTCATGTGCAGTCTGCTCGCTGGCTGACTTAATAGTAAACACTTTTTTTGTAATAGTTTTGTGCCACTGAGAAGTGACATGTCAAAAGTAACTTAGTCCAAACCCCGTAGGCCTTAGTAACCTTCAAAAGAAGACGTTCTACAACATGCCCTATTTTCAAGTGAGGGAAGTACTTTTCATGGTCAGGGTGGATGGAGGGTGTAGAAAGTTCAGGACTTTGACGCTGGAGACTAGGATTTACATCCTTAGACCTGCCTGTGAATAGGTTTAGGCACCAAAGGCACTGTTTAAGGTTGGGGAAGCATCTTTTTTTCAGTTAAATAAAGGAAACACACGGAGTCTTAGCAAGTGCCTAAACATAATCATTAAAAAAAATTAAAGCTACAATGTTCTGTAATTATGTTGATAAAAAAAACAAACATAATCCCGGCAGTGATAGGACTGTTTCAAAACTTACTTCCTGTTGAAAAGTTGTAATAGTATATTAATTATTATCATTTCATAAGAAAGGCTTGAAAAATTGTGTGTATCCTCTACGAATGGCCAAAGTCTCCAGTTTACATGACATTATGCTCTGCTACCTCCCGTTTCTCCTTTCAAGAATTGTATATCTTAAGGGGCATCTTTGCAGTCTGCAGAATTGTACAAATGGGGATAAACTTACACACTTTTGGAAAATTCTTCTGCTTCTTCTGCACTTGCAAAAAGTGAGGGGAGCTTGAGAAGAAAGCCTGCCGACTCTCACACCTCTGCACTTTTGGAAAGTTACAAGAATTATCATATGCAACACCCCTGAAGCATACTGAGGCCTTAACCCTTTGGCTTCTCGTTATCGCCCCTGAGCTTTTTTAAACCGAGACACGGCATGATGGAAGACGTATGTAAAGAGACGAGGGAAATTTGTCCTCCCATTGCCCGGAGCCGAGGGCTATGAAAAGATAATTGGTGCTGTTAATGTTGTTTGCAAAATCCTCTCATAATTCAATCCCATCACCTTTGATATCTCTTTTAACACATTTATGATCAACTGGGGATAACAACATTTGTATTTATTATTATTCTGTGGTGCATAAAGGGGCAAAAAAGTGCTTTAATTCCAATTGCAGTAAGTAATTTTCATTAAATGTCAATTTGTTATTAATTCAGAGCAACGCTGAAATCAAATAGTGTTCATTAATCACTGTGCCGTCCGGCGGGCTGCTAATTAAAATGTTGGGGGCGAGCTCGTTATTCACTGGCAGACCTGATTGTTAATGTCGACTCATTGTCCTCCTCCACCATGCTATCATTTATTTTCTTTGGTTTTCTTGTAAACTCTTGTTAATTATTAAATTGCTTTTTTGGATCCCTTGTGACACTTTTCAGATAGTCATCAAAGAGCTGCCACTGAGAGGAAGTTGTCCTCTGGTCTGGGACACTGCTGACAACCATATCAGGTACATTTATTTGTTGGTCTTGATATGCAGGATTTCAATAAAACACACCATATATAAACTCATTTTTTATGTGTAACTTAAACAAGGACTTATTTTATTCGCATTTATGATGCGTATTATATGTAGCTTTGCAGCACCTTTTCACAGACTACAGTCTCAAAACTAGTCAGAAATAGTACTGTTCAACACTCATGCTGAATTACACAAAGATTAAATATGGCCACAGTACAGGGTTTTTATAGTGTGTAGTTCAGCGTGATTGAATAATTAGCGTTAGGCGTTCAAACAGAGGTCTACTCCTGCAGCAGTGGGCACAGAGGACCAAGGTCGGTGTCTTCGACTCACACACCTCAACCGGGGATATAACCTGTTTTCCTACCCCTCAATTATGCATGTTATCCACCAGCAGCCATATGTCTCTGTCAATACCTTTTCCTAGCATTCAGTGGCGGCCTGTGTGGGATTTGTGTGCGTTAAATAATGCAGTACTGAAAGGTCAGGAGGGAGACGTGGAGAGGGTCAATGCTTTGGCGAGTTGCGCACTGGGGAGGGGGGGGGGGGGGGCGCCGAGGCTCCGAGAAGCTGCCGTTAATTTCCAGGTCAGTTCCAATAATGAAATGCATACGGTAAATGTCAAACAGCACCCGTCGACGAGTAATCCACCTCAGCTGGGAAATAATGAATGGCTTTCTTTAAGACCCCAACTAACTCCTTCGAACGGAGAAATCAGCATGCAGTTGAATTATTTTTAGGCACAACCTTCCTTTTCTGTGCCTTACCTTTCATTTTGTTCAAGTTTAACATGGCAAGACAACATATAAAGTACACTGCATCTATGACAATAGGAAAGTGAATGCCACAAGAAATGTTAGATGTAAAAAGACTGGATTTAGGTTGGTTTAAGAATTTAGGATATTTCACAGTGTAATCGTTAACCCTTCATCAGCATGACCAAAGTTAAGTTTGTCATCTATTTTATATTCCACTGAACAATTACACAGTCACAGACAACATGAATGATGCTAAAAAGACTTTAGAACTACAGAATAGTAATTTGATTGAGCAGTGTCTGGTATTATCTGATTAGTTATGTTCATAATGTAAGATGAGGTTTATTACGTGGAGGTTTATCTTGGAGATTTCCTTCTCAGGTTTATTGAGAGAATTTGCATAAGTTAATCTATAGTAACCACACACATATACATACATTGTATTCTCTCTCTAAGTTAGATAGAGAATTATACTAGAGTGAACTTGTGTAAGGTTAATGGTTAAGATTAACAGAGTCATATGTGTTATATCATATTGACCGTGAGTGTACAATTGTCATGTTGTCAAAACGGACAGTAAAGTGTACCAGTGTACCAGCACCTTTTTCTTTACCCATGACCTAAAACTACTAGAAGCTCGGACGTTCATAGGACGGCATGGTGGTGCAGTGGCTAGTACTGCCGCCTCACAGGAAGAGGGTTTTGGGGCCCTTCTGTGTGGAGTTTGTGGGTTCTTCCTGTGCCTTTTTGTGTTTTCTCTGGCTTCCTCTCACAATCCAAAGAAATCCAGGTTAGGTTAATTGGAGCCTCTAAATGGTCCATAGGTGTGAGTGTGAATGTGAGTCTCTATGTGTTGGACCTGTGATGGACTGGTGACTTTTGGGATAGGCTCCAGCATAGCAGCAACCCTATGTAAGGATCAGCGGTATAGATAATGGATGGAGGTTCATAGTTAGCACTAAATAAAGATGGGATTATAATGAAATAACTTTAAAAAAAAAAGAAAAAAAAAGAAGCAAACACTAAGGTGAGAGGTGAGAGGTGACAAAACAGAGCTTTACCCTGAAAACCAAGTGGAACATGTTGGTGGTCATTTTGCCAGCCTTCAGGAAAATAACTCCAGCTCACTAAACTAAACCAGGGAAAGGGCAAACTTTAAAAAGTTCATATGCATTATATGTTTCATTAAATATCAGCGGGATTTAAATTACTCAAAATGTTTTTCCATTTTTCTGCATCATGCTTCAATGTACCTTAAAATAATAATTTAACATTTTGGGAGATTTGCTTTCTTGTGCATAGTTAAGCAAGAAGATTACCACCACTCTCACGTCTCAATGTTTAGTATGGAGCGAGAGCCACAAAGAAATTAGCTTGGCTTAGCATAAAGAGTCAAAGCTGGGGGAAATACTAAGTCTAGCTCTGTCCAATAACACCAGTTTGTAAATATGCCTACCAGCACCTCTAAATGTAATGAATTAACAATGTGTGTCTTGTGTAATCATAACGGAAATGTATAAATGACAAATGATGGCTTTAACTGTGCTGTAGCTATTTCTTGCCTACTGCAACTCCAGAAAGTCACTGTTCCTTGATGTTTGCAAAGACTACCAGTATGCTGGAAGGCAGATTTTTTTTTTATCTTTGGGTCACTGTTTCCCCTTGATTCTTATGTTAACATAGGCTAACTGTCTCTGGCCTTTAGCTTCATACTTAGCCCACATACACAATCTAGGGCATAAAACAGCTTGATAACATTAGTTTAATGTCAGAAATAGATTAAACTAGTGATAAATGCAGAATATTCTAATTAATATGATCCTCAAGGTCAATCACTGTTCTTCTGAATATAAATAATGATAAGCAACTGACCAAAACTAAGTGGAAGGCCAGCCACTATCTAGAGAAATCACAGACTGTTTCTTTAAACGTAAATTAAAATGGTCAATGTAATCCCCAAAACTAAAATGCCCTTTAAAAAAATATTCTGAGGGAGGTCTCTCATTTGGACACCCCCAATGTCTCTACAGTGGTTACGCCTTTGTGCATGAGAGTGGAATCAATCTGACCATCATACTAATGGTGAGAAAGCAAATAATGCTATTTTCCAATATGTGATACTGTTCCTTTGACACCACAAAAGCATTTTACCAGTTGCCTTTCATGCTAATCTACCTGTAACCATTTCTATTCGACAGCATCTTCAGAACATGCCAGAAGAAATTAAGAAAACAAATGTTTTTATAAGACACTTTCATTAACCTAAAATTAGAGGATCAGACTCTGCACTGATATTTGCAACTATGAAATTGAAATGAGGCATCTGAACCCAACAAACCAAAGCTACTGTAAGTGACTTCTTATTTTGTGCAAACCCGGCAAGTCTTTATATCTAAAAGAACAGCCACTTTTAAAATGCTGCCAGGGCCCTTCTTTGTGGTGAATGAAGACACTTCGCCTCTTATCAACAACAATATGCAGAGCACACCTCTCTTAGTTTCATTGCCATAAATTATTGAAGTGATTGTTGGGAAGATAACAACAACACGGCTACCTTTAGTGGAAGACGAAAGCTGTAATGAAAGGGGGAGAGGACTCAAGGTGAGTGTGACTCACAGACTACATTATCTTTTGGTTGCTCTCTTCCAATGTCAGCGGCAAAGACAGATTCTCCTTTCATCTACGCCCTTGTTCTGCTTCCTCGTGTGTGCGTATGTGCGAGAGTATAAAATATGCTGGAATTTGTGGGTTTGCCGCATGTGCGTGCAAAAGTGAGAGAAATCACTGGAGAAGCATCAGTTAGTTTGAGAGGCGTTGGGAGGGCGGGCTGGTGGGGGAGGGTGGAAATGACTAACGGCCTTTTGTGTAATTAATGAGGACAGCGTTGATTTCCGCCGATAATTTAGCATGGTTGCCAGCGCTTGACTTCTGATCCCCATTTACCCTGGCTCTGTCTCTATTTAGATCAGCCTAGTGTGGGAGGAGTGTGTTAACCTTGGAGAATACACACACATCACACACAGATGCACAGAAACACACAAAGCCTTATCCACTTTCACACACAGGACCCCCCTGAAGCCACCCACACATACACACACAAACATTTATACCCCCTTCCTCTGTTTCGCTCCTTCGCTTTTTTCACACACATAGATCAACCGTGCACACACATGCAAACAAGGAAAAAGGCATTTGAAAGCACACACATACACACACTCACAAACACCCACAAGCACCTGAGGCAATGGAATAAATGCATCTTTAATGATAGCAGATAAGGACTTCCAACCAGGCCTGTAGTCATAGCTCAGTGATTTGGCTAGCAGGGAAAGGGATTGTGGGAATGAAAAACAAGCCAGTGGAAACTTCTGGGCCTCCAGGAGTCAGCAACCAAAAACCCACAGTCAGTCAGTCGGACAGAGAGGAAAAGCTCCGAGCTACTCTTTCAATATGCTGTCAGATGCTAAACAGAAAGTCTATTAAAACAACAGAACTGCGCCTGTTGTGGTTTTCAACATGCGAGTCAGAGTCAGGGCGTGCTTCACAGCTGAGTTATATTCAAATGGCTTGTGCGTTTTAAGTGGACATCTTGGTAATGCTATGTTGGTGTGGCTTCTTCTGCTTTATTGCTCCTGTTAATGAAATTGCTAATCACTTTCCGCTGTGACACGTTAGCAGATGTGTGAATATGCATGTGTGCGGGAGCCGAGATGATGAGAGCAGCAGCATTGATCAAAATACTTAACATCCGTCTGCGTTATTGTTTTGGGTGCTTATTGTGTATCAGCAACATATGTTGGCTTAAGGCTCGCCATGTTCAGGGTCCTGTAAACCCCTGATTGACATGCAAGTGCCAGCATTCTTTATTCATTCACTTCTATCCAAACATCAATGGCACTAGGCTGTATTGCAAGCCAGAGCTTAAACAAATGGCACGGTTCTCCCTCAGGCCTCACAGCTGACATTTCCTGGATTTATTATGCATGTGGATAGGCTGCGGGGAATTCAGGTGCAACTAGATAATACTTCAGCTATAATAGTGGGTTTGTATGTCTTACAACAACACAAATGCCCATATGGCACAGGGGAACTTAGACGTGTAGGTGTTCAATATTCAAGGCTTCCCCGAGACACAAACGCATGCATGGCCTTACATATTTTAACTTCTTAATTTCACTGTTGCCTATCCGTGAATCTGTGCTATCTTTATGCCCTTTAAAAAATAAACCAAACATACTGTTTTTGCAGAAATATATGCAAGAATGCAGGCATTTAGTTCAGAGCAATATGCAACAGTGTGAAAATAAGCATAGCAGTACATTTACACACAAGAAGTTTGGTATGGCTTTAAAAGCTTACGTAATTTTAACGTCATCCCTGACTGATGGTATAGCTCCTATAGGGAATTGATAAGTTCAAGTTTGTGTGGGTGTGTGTTTCTTTTCTCAGCCTGAGTCACTAAGCCCACGTGTCAGTGCATCCATCACTGAGACTGACTAGTTCTGCGTAATTAAACCTTGTGCACACTAGTGTTGCGTGAGAGAGCCCCAACTGCCATCCATTATTCATGGTGTAGGTATGTTTTGGGGGGCTTTTAGAAATGAGCTCAAAACTTGTTACAGGGGGCCCTCAGTGTTTTTAAGCAGGGATCCAACCTTGGCACCAACGTTGGAGAGTGTGAAATGAAAAAAAAAAAGAAATCACTCCGCTGGGCAGTGCCACACTGCCCCCACGCACACATGCCTCTGCCCATTCCCAGCCTGCAATGCCACAAATGATAAGCCTCTCATTCATATGTAAAACAGGGGCAGTGGGGGTCGCCCAAATGATCCTACTGTTGGACTTCTGACGAGAGCGGCTCAAAATGCCGCGTGAAACTCATTAATCAGAGACAAGCCGATGTTGCTGTTGTAGGTGAATGCGGCTGAAATCCTGGCCAGAGGTTAAATATGCCTTCAAAATTCTGAAATGCTGTTTCTATCAAATACAGCGAAGATTTACCAGTGTTGAATATCAGACCGAACTTCCCTGCACTTGGAGTACACCTTAAAGACACAAACACTGTACCATCTCCATGTATCTTTTTAACACAGGCGAGACATCTTCGCATCCTCTTTTCAGCAAAAAGTTTTATTGGAAACAGTATGTGACTACACCACACCGTAGTCAACACCCAAGAGATGAAAAACAAAGGCATTCTACCGGAGCGTGGTTTGAATTTATGCCACAGTCATATTGCCTATATTAATAACACAGAAATATGTCAACCATCACCTACTCTATCAAATCTGCAATTATAAATCACTCTCACCAATGATATGGCACTTTAAGAGGAAGAGGTGGTAAAAAGAGATGAATCATCACCAAAAATGGGAACAGGACAAAAAAGAAATCCTGTCAAGGGTATTATGGAAGTGTCTGAGAAGTAAGGCCATAGATCAAAGCGTGGGACGGCCATTTGTTCCTGAGGAATAATAGCTGTGATGTGTGTCGGACCCGCTGACCCGCTGGAACAATAAAGCCGAGTTGCGGCTGCCTAAGAGCAATGACCTTGTGCGGTTGAAACCTGCCCAAAACAGGGAAGAAAGAGAGATGGATGGGAAGAGGGACGCATGAGCAGGGAGAAACAATTACAATCTATATAAAGGCTGATTCCTGTCCGACACCGCCACTCACTCTGCTGGGAGAAGATTGTTGTCGGCTTTCTCTTAACAGTAGAGTGAGAAAAGGGAAGCTTGTATAAAGGATGAAGGTTGCAGAGGTGCTCTTCAAGGTAGGCCACTGCTATTCCTCAATTCTAACACTCTACCACAAAACCGCTGGTGCTTTGAAGACGCATTGTGTTATTCCTTCACTGACTGGAAAGTGCTCGGCCATTTGCAGTTTGAATTGTGAGGCTTGAATTTGAGAAACCACTCAGCTGTGTTGACCTTAAAGTATACTTTTAAGGTATACTGGGAAATAAAAATGCGATGTTCTGGAACCTTCCATAGCCTAAAGTTACAGGGGGACAGATATTGACATGGCATTACGTGATGTCTTAACTACCATGAGAGTAGAGGGTTGAGGATGAACATGATGTATTATGTGTTACTACCTACAAACTGCAGAGGACTCTGTAGAACATCCAGGTTACGAGGGACATGTGAAAAGGCGATGGTTTGACTTTAGCCCACAGTACAGTTTTCTTCTAGAGACCAACAAATGACCCTTTAAGAAAGTGAAACTCTGTTAAATAAAATACAAATAAATGTATCGTTCCTCTGAGCTCTTACTGTTTGTCCAAGTATTATAAAGGCTATGCCAGATATAATATTGCATTACATTTGTACAATATGTCCAATTGTCTAATTAAGGTATCATATGCCAATGTTTGTAGCATTAAATGTGATGTCTAATTACAACATAATTTGGGGAGTAAAGGTAGCATGACATCTATAACTTTTTATAACTACAACATATTTTGAATTTATTGTATGTATCTTTTAAGACTATGATCTAAAATGTTGTCTAATATAGTATTAAGATCGCATATTTGGTTTGCATTTGCAGTATAATTTGGCAAAACAGTGTCTAACTATAGTATATTTTGGATCCAATACTGTATTATAAGTGGTCTCTAATTATGGCATAATTTAAGTGTATTGTGTCTACTAACTGTGTTTGCTCACTATCTTTTAAAGAACATATAATTTATAATTTATTGTTTTTGTCTAATTTTATACAAACTATGGCTTGTTACTGTATGTCTTATTACCATACCATAAAATAAAGTGTGACCCCAAATTTCTACTACTATTTCTACTACTATTTCTACTAATTTCTACTATTTCTTCATCTAAGTATCGTCATAACAAGATGCGATGCCCTGAGAAGATGATTGTCACTGTTTTATCTGTACTTATTCTCTTCAAGACACAGTTTGATAGAGATGCCCAACATGGTGTCCTAGAGGCTTGGACTATGTCTAAAAAGCGGCAAAGTATTCAATAGCCAAGACAGAAGATTACTTTAGTCACATCTGAAAAGTGTGAGAGAGAAATATCCAGTGTGAGAGAAAAATGGCAAGGTACAAATCAAAGGAAGGAGGCATTCAGCCACCTCAGAGATAGGTAACAAAAGGCTTTCCACGAGCTGTGGGCTTCTCAACAGATAAAAGTCTGTCTGGGAGACAGGGCGGCAGACTGGTGTTCATTGTGCTACCAGGGGAGGGTGCAGACAGTGGTGTGAAAGGAGCCATCAAGGTTGAATGGGTGAGAAAAGGGGATCTGTGGGAGCAAATGAAAAGGGCCTGGATCAAGCATGCCATTGCCTCAATAGGATGAAATGACAGTGCCGTGTATGGAGGAAGTCTCAACATGTGACCCACCAACAACCAAGTAATCATAGCGCCAGGGAGTGGAGAGAAGAAACATCTGTATTGGCTCTACTTTAATCACACACAAAACTAATTATTGTGTCTCTGAAATGTTTTTTTTATACCACTTATAGTAATACTATAAAATTTCTCCATTTTGCTGTGTTTTTGCATTTTGTATCTTTCTAACCACAAGCATGCAAACCAGCCAGGAGCACAGTAGCACTAGTCAGTCACAATAGCTTTATGAGGTCTAAAAGTCTCAAGATTGGACATAATTTCTTCAAGATTGGACATAATTTCATTTTTTTAAAAATACATAAAGGAGAGAAACTTTTGAATTAGCGAATCAGTTAGGTTAATTGTCAACCTTGTAATCAATGGAAGACCTGCTCTACGTCCAGCGTCACAGCACCCTCTTTATTCAAAAGATGTTGTGGTGCAGGGTTTAGTAAA
The DNA here is from genome assembly GCA_023238725.1 of Scortum barcoo. Lineage (NCBI taxonomy): Eukaryota > Metazoa > Chordata > Actinopteri > Centrarchiformes > Terapontidae > Scortum > Scortum barcoo. The sequence continues at coordinate 22,023,232 of CM041537.1, forward strand.
AGTGAATGGTGCAACACAACAATCTATGACAGCTTCCTCCATTTAGGACTGTATGTTTCCTTAATTCTCAGCAGTGTCCGGATGGCTTGCTTTTTGTCAATGGCGAGAATCTGAGTGTCACCAAAGTTGAATGTGATGGGAAAAATGAGCGAAGATGCACCTGAAATCAAATCCACTGTTTGCTGCAATCCCATTGAAATGAATTGATTTTGCAGTTTTACGCTGGTGCAGCCAGGTCTCATGTCCACTTCATCCTCTGTCAACATGTCAAAGTCGACACACTTTCAGTGCTTAATTGTTGATACAATCTGGGCACCTGTCCTGCTGAGGTGCACTGTGTACCCTAATTGGACCATGGCCCATACCCAATTGTGGCATAAAGTCAATGATCTGACCACTGCCAGCTCCTGATGAAGAACATCAGCCAAAGCTTTTTTGCACATTCCAAGTTTGACTTTTTTTCTTAAGCATGAACAACTCTTTTCTTTGATCCTTGTTGATGATCCCAAATAGTCCACTGTCCAGAAACAACTGACTATATGGCTTTAGTCGCTGCTCTGCCAGCCTTAATCATTTCACCATTCATAAACCTCAGCACAAATCGTCACCTCTGAGGCTCTGGAAAGATCAACTGATTATGGACAGGTCTTTCACAAAGCATACTGTCACAGTGGATAAAGAAAAATTAAGCTAATTTGAAGTGGGCGGGTCAGGATTTGTCATAGTGTGTGTGAGAGAAAGTGGCTGTGACAAAACCACAGTGATGAAAGTGACAACCAGGTCTGATTTTGTCTGAATGCCTCCTAATCATTTCAGTCTACATTTAAGCACTCAGGGTAACTGATTCATAAATCACGGTCACATTTGTCATCAGCACGGTTTTCAGCCTACATGCGAAACCACAAATCTTCGAAAGGCGAGCTTCAGCTGGTGAGGACGGCGGTGATTCACGCTTCTGGGGACATGCTCTCTCCCCTCACACGTTCCTCCGTCTCCAGACACCAGGTGGTGTCACGGCAGTCTGCTGGCATGCAAATGTGTCCCCAACAACGCTTCAACTGTTACGATTCCCCCATTTGTCACAGGATATGTTCATTACCCACAGCTTTGGGCCCAAAATTAGTGTCGGAACAAGACATCCCGGCTGTGTGATGAATCCACCCGCTGCCTGCCTTGTCATCCCCTGTTTCAGATCGAAGGGTCTCCTTCCTCCCCTTTCCTCCCTCCTTTGCTCCTCCATGTCCTTCACATCTCCATGCCTCTGTTCTTTATTTTTCACAAAGAAATATTAGTCAACAAGGCTGCGCGCAGCGAGGGCCCAAACCGCGACTCCAGAGGACGTCACATTACCCTTCCAGATGGTGCGCTAATGTTGCAGTGGATATCAAGGTGTTCCTACTCATCATAATAAGAGGGATCCATTGGCGTCAACTGTCATTGAGTTATAACCTTGCAACAATGTGTGGCATCTTAGCGGAGGAGCCTCGGTGTAATGCTATGGTAACCTTGTCATGAGGACAACAAAGTGACACATGTTGATAGATGGAACGCACTAAATGGTTTCATGCATGTTGTGGGTAGTCAGTAACTGCTAGAGAGGTCAGGCACAGTAATTACGTGCCACCTCATCTCAAGAGCTATTATTATTCCCATGCTAGAGTTATTTGCATGACAGGATTGGGGTCAACTTATGTCTCAGTTGAGTCAGTTGAGAAAATTAATGCAAATTTAGAGCTTTATTTAAGCAGATCTTCATTGGAGCAGAGGAAGAATTGCAGCATGTGTGTGTGTGCGTATCATCTTACAGTACATATTTGTGTGTTTGCACACCTCACCAGCTAACGAATAATTCAGACTCGTCTCATCTGGCAGGCTTGACTAGTTCACCTAACACAGACATGCTAAAGGAGAGAAAGGACAAAGAGACAAACAGAATGAAATCTCTCCATAAAACAACAAAGTACCCTCCCCCTTTGCCTCCAGAACAGACCGTGCACATTTTATGCCACGCCACCCCTGTCATGTATTTATGATGAGCGTCGGGACAGTCTCCCACCGTAATGAATGCAAAGCCAGCACGCAGTCATGACAGAAGGACAGCGGCCCCGCCCTACAGTTGGAGAAGACAACAGTGTACTTCCCACTTTTGCTTCCCCTTCCCCTCCTCCCCCACTGTGGTAATGGTTTCTCTGACCTCTGTCTCCCCATTACTGTACGCTTCACCCAACATCAACCGTCAGACGACATCACTCATCAGCGCGCATCAGACATCATGAATGCACTAGCGCCGCCTCCATCGGCTGATGCCCGCCGCATCCACTGATGACAGCCGGTGTTCGTGGGATGATAGAGATGAAGGCAACTACAGTATGTTTGGGATGGCAATGATGACCCTGATGATGACCTAATTAGTCGAGTGTGTCATAACTGAGCAAGAGTAGAGCGATAGGAGAGTAGAAGTAAAATAGTAGCTCATATGATTGATGTATGCATACACACGAATACTTCAACACTTGGCGTCTTATCATGCTTTTTTTTTTTTTTTTTTTTTTTTGATCACTTGGAAAGTGTGTCTGAACTTCAGAAGACAAGCATTATCCAGTTTCTATACTTGACATTGTCTTCATTCCTGTGTATTTCTCAGATGACCCAGTAGGCTACAGTACACACCCTGGCTAAACTATTGTTTCTCTTTTGTTTGTGTGAGGCAGCTTAAAGGTTGTCTGTAAGGCTGCCAGCTTCACAGCACATGTTTACTCCATGGGACATTTGATTCATAGCCCAGCAGCCTTTCACACCGTGTCTATAAAGAACGCTTACATAGATATGACAAATCTCTGTTAAACAAGAACACAACCTGTACAATCCCACGGTGCAGCAGCAAGAATGTGCCTGGAAAGAAGGAAAAGGCAAAAACTGTGTAAGATTTCTACTGTAACAGTCAAACTACCTCTAACTTCTGACCTCTGTGTTATCTTTTGTCACAAATTGTGATTATCTAATATACAGTCAATCTAATCTACTTGTGAAAATCCCTCATTGTGTCTCCCTGGATCTCCACTCTGGAGGCTCCTGAATATGTCGGCCATGAAACTGCTACTGTGGATATTAATCCTTTACACTTGATTTTCACTCCATTTAAATTATGTACAGCTAAATATAGAGCAGACCTGGTTTGTAGAACATGTGTCAACCACAGTAAAATTTGGAGGTCTTGCAGGTGTAAAGGGCTGACATGTTTCATCCACACCTCTTACACACATGGCCCCTGCCATCCTGTCAAGAGGATCCGTGAGCTGAGGGAATTACTATGCAGGCATTTGGTTTTCTGATGTCAGTCTCTTCACTTTGACTGTGTGTGGCAGCTCACCAACAGAACCCAAGTGAAGAAAAAACTTTCCTTCTGTTCTTTTCTTCTTAATCAATATTACTTTCCCCCAGGTGAGGATTAAGAAAAAGGTTTTCGTGATAGTCGTACAAATTCAATTTAAAATTGAATTGTTCTTCTCGCGGGCAGGTGCGTTTTGTCACATGTTCACATTTTATCACTGATGCCATCTTGACAGTTTCCCTTGGCAATGCTCAGATGGTAGGTTATTAACACACGCTGAGAGGAAGGAAAATCCATATTCCACAACTTGTTGTTTGTCAGTTTGACAGTCGTCAGCATTAACAACATAGTCAGCCTGCAGGAAATGCAGCAATTACCTCTAGACTCTCAATTAATGAGCTTTATGAAAACGTTATTATTACTGTTACAGAGCCTTATCAGACCTTACCAGACTGCTCTCTTCCCTCCTTTAACAGACACTGAGACTCGAGTGCACTATATATTTGTTTAAAATGTACTTTTTTTTTCAACAAAATTTCACCACAAAATGTGTGTGTTTGTGTGTTCTTCTCCACAAAATGACCACTTTTAAATTGGAGGCTCTCAGTGTTAAAGTGCTGATTAATATGAGCCTAACAAAATTATGGCAAATAAACCCAATTTTCACTCAGGAAAAAGAAAAGAGTATAACAACTTAAAGAAAAAAGGGCATTGGTGGGCAAACAAAGATACTTTGTAAAGATATCTAACACCATAGCCACGTTCAGAGATTATTCAACAGAATCAGTGGAGACAATTAAACTCACTGATTTTTTTAACATTAAAAAATGTTGATCAAGTATGATTAGAGACTTAAAGGACAAGTTCTGGCATCATTTTCTATTTTCTTGCTGAAAACAAGTGCAATGAAAAGCCCAAAATGTACAACACAAATGCCAACAAATATTGTCTGTGTAGCCAAACCCTGATATATCTTATCGCTCGGTGTCATCTGTAGTTTATTTTCATTGTCCTGCTTTGCACTACAGTACCAAATGTGTATTATTCCACATCTGAAAGTTCTGTTTGTGTTACATTTGTTAAGATCTGTAGTGCCCAGCTGTTAAAGGAAATTATTGAACCTTTTTTTCATATAAAGTATATACTTTGTGACCTGTTTTTAAAGTTTTAGGGTTGTTGTTGATTTTTGGTTTTATGGTAGTTGTTGACAATTGCAAAAAACACAGAATAACCCCTCTTTATTCTCTAGAACTCCTACAAGATTAAATAGTTTACTCAACTGTGCATGAAAATTTTGCCCACTGTGAGCAACAAAAGGCCAGTAGCTTGATAAGAGCTTCCATAATCGAGTGGATGCTATTTGGTTGCCAAAAAATGTGACACTGATACATACTTATACTGTACACTGTGCATGATTTTCATATATGAAAGAGGGCAAGCAGGCAATCACTAGTCCACTAGCATACCCCAGGAGCATTGACTCTTGCGTCAAATTTTCCAGTGCAGTAGATTGCATCACATTACATCACAGGGGAGCATTAACCTCAGCTCATATCTGACACAAGTAACCATCATGCTGCAAACAACCACCTCCAAACAAACAGATAAACGGCCATGTACGGGGAATTATCACCCATCATATGAACAACATTTCAAAGATAATCTCATAGTTATCTCTCATTTACAAATTCAAATTAAATGTTTCTCTCTGACCTGTAGGAGGTGTTACATTGATAAAATTTCCTCTGCTTATGTAACACCTCCTTAGAGCTTTAACCACAAATACATTTGTGTGTTAATCTGCCCCCCAGCACCTGGTGCACAAGCCTTTTTCCATCTTTTATCAGTCGTCTTTTATCAGACTGCCTGTCTGGCGTAGTTCAGAACAGGCAAAATACCAGGTCTATAAAACGGTTTCCCCACATCTGCTCCTTCATTTTCCTGGATCAGATTTGTAGGTCTGGAGCCAATGTCAATGTCAGCGTCTGAAGACCGCAGGTCCCCATCACCCTCCTCCAACCACAAGCTATTCTCCTCACTGAAACGGGCCCCAGATGGAAATGGTGTAAGACTGTGAAAGAATCATGTTGACAGAATTCAGGACCCAGTTAAAGGTCTCACTTTGACAAGACGAATCCTAGCCTCAGGCCTCCTTCTGAGTCTACATCCAATTCTCTCTCTCTCTCCGTCCCTCTCAACCCTTCTCTCTTTTCTCCTCCCTCTCTCTCTCTCCCCCTCTCTGTCTTTTTGAGCACGGTAACTGGCAAAATTGCAGGGCTTCTTATTTATTTATCAACTCATTATGATTCCCCCTCTCACCTCAGTCCCGCAGAGGATTTTCCGGCGGAAGAGATACCTAAAACAGCCCTTATCTGAAGTCTCCTTTGTCCCCAAGTTCTTAGGAATTGTTTAACAGGATTATTACTGAGGTTACACAATCCATTATACATTCAGTTGGAAGCAGAAGAGTGATTTACATTAAGAATACGGTTCTTTCCCCTGTCTACTTCATTGCTGACGTAATTGTGTGCAGAAATGACCTCCACTCAAAACAAAGTGGGATAAGCCTTGGTGGCGCATTATATGAAGGAAAAAAAAAAAAAAAACCTTCAGAAATGTGGATCTGATCTGTCAGAATCTGTCTGTGCATGTTAAGCTGGAAAAAGAAAAAAAATCAAGAGGTAAAAGATTGTGTGTAATTTAATATGCAAATACATTACATGCTCGAGTGCCAAAACTTAGAATGAGACAAGATCGCCTTGTAAAACAACAAATGTAAGGATCCATTGGTTCTGTGGTGTACAAGAGAGATGAATTCTTCAGGAATTTGTTCGGTGTTCGGTAACAAGTCAGGGAATAAGGCACAGGAGAGAAGTTAATGTGTTCTGGTATGAAATCACATTTTCACATGTTACAAACATGAGCCTTCACACTGATGCCAAATTTACTGAATTGATTGAAGCTGCAATGGCTTCGAGTGCAACTGATAACAAGAGGAAAATGTAAATGAGGGAAATAAACAGAAATTATGCGTGAAGACGTATGCAGACCTTTCCAGCGGTTGGTGTCGAGGCATGCATTGATACTTTAGATGGTGCGAGGGACTCTGCAGTGGAGGCAGCTTCCCCCACCATGTGGTAAATGGTTTGTGACTGGTATTGAGTGATGCACCCGCTCTAGGATACCCAACGCTAATGTGTTTCATGCTGCATGGCAAGCACCATTCAGAAAATGTCTTTGTGTGTGCACAAGACCAAGATACGTCGCTCGAAAAGAGTTTGTGTGATTTGACTTTGTACCATCTGTGCTGCATAAAATAGCCGCAGATCAAAATGAGGGTGCGCCACAATGTGTGATTTCAAACATGCATCAAGACTTCCGAATGAATAAATTGTATGTTAACCACAAATTAAAACAGCTTGAAAGGTTATTGAAAGTGCTGTCTAATGGCTTTGAAAAGCATTGACAACACTAAGTAAAAGCAGCGCTCTAATCTCGTTCTGCTGCATGACATATTAATAGCTTGTTTTGAAGATGACACATGCAGCCGTATTTTTACAGAGAATTCTCAGCATAGTGCGCCTATCAAAGACCGCCAGGACTGTGTTCTCACTTCCTTGTGTCTTTAGCTGATATTTGACTCCCATGACCTCACTTACATACAATAGAGTGGCATTATGCGATTTTTCAGTTATTTCTGGCAGACCTTTGACAACTGTTTTCATCTTCATGCCCTGATATTGATGAGTTAATGTGCTCTTTTAGCTTTTCATTTGAGCCAGCTGCCTGGCAAGGTGAATCTCCCCCAGGCTTTAATGGCCTGCTGTACAGCAGCGAGTCAATCCTACCACAGACTGATAGATAAATCACACAGAGAGAGGGAGAGATAGAGTGAGGGATGAAGGTGTATGTAGAGCAACTGACTGTGGGGAAGGCTGCATGTTGTTGTTTTTTTCCCACATTTTTTTCCATTCGTTGCTTGTGCATTAATTGAGTAAAGAAGAGAGGCCCACTCCTGAACTTTTTTTTTTCATTTCATTAGCCAAAAGAAGAGAATGACAGATGTATGTAGAGAGAAAAAAGATTGAAACTTGAGATGATGGCCACTCCATTTAGCAGAAAAATTGACTCCGACATCCTCATTTCCTCTTCCAATGGCTTCAAGACCCCCATCATATTTTTGACTAAATTAATCTAGCTCTTTGAAACTGTCAGTCAGCCCAGAAATGTTAGCGATGCTGTGTAATACGACTGTCCTCCTCTGCTGATTAATTTGATGGAAGTGTTGTGAGAGAATGAAAATAGCGACATTTGACAGACTATTCCCTCCATCTAATTGTGTTTTTTAAAGATGTCGTCCCCGTAGTCCTTTCTCTCTCCCTCTCTCCCTCTCTCTCGCTTGTGTTTGACCAAAATGAAGCACATTCCAACATAAAACCACTTGACAATTTTATCCTTGGAAAAAATGTAGTCCTCTGTTTCGAATGACCCTCCTTGATAGTGACACTCTGCTGTGTCTCATCAAATTAATTAACTGTCTGATGGATCATAAATCAGCCTACACTTTAATGGGGCCTGGTGTTTTATGCTGATTCAAGCCTTTCTACATAACATTGTAGGAAGTATACGGTACAAACCTTGCTTTGATCAATGCTACATCACAACGAGCCACTTATTCTACTGTCATCCATGTCAGATCTACATTTCTTCAGGAGAGCGTTCATTTCAACAAGCACACATGCGTATCTACTTTGGACTTCAGGTGACAATGTCCACTTGGACATGTAAAGTTGAGAGGCATGTATGGGCCTAAAGTTAAAATTCAAGTCTGAATTAAGAACTGACTTGATTTTCCCCGCATATATTAAGTGGAAAATGCCAGTTTTCTACAATAATTATGATTATATATATATATTATTATATATATGTGATTTCATAGTAAAGCCAAATAAACTCTCCAGGCGGCTCCAGATGGTGTTCTGTTCATGCAGTGTGTGTGAGACTACATGATGTGTTGGAGACTCTGACCTCTTGACAGCTTCTCTCTGCACACAGCTGTGAATCAAATGCTTCATTGGTTTTCAAAATGTTTCCATAACCAGATCCTCAGATTCTTTGGTGGTTCAATGAAAACCGTTTGGGTCTCTGAGAGGTTTAAACATTGAAGTGTGCATATGAGACCTGGGAGTGTCATCATAAGTCAACATATTATTTCAGGACCGTGACATTTATAGTAAAACATAAAACATAAAACATGGGACTTTATGCTTTATGCCTGCACATGCTCCATAGAAACACACACGCCCATGCAAGCATGTGGTCTGCCACATACACAAGCACAAATACCCACCAGTGCGCACACAAAGAGATGGAGGAACCATGAAAAGAGTGCAACCAATTGCTGAAAGTAGCAGTGTCATTGAGTTTTTTTTTTTTTTTTTTTTTCATTTGGAATAAAAAGTGCATTGATTTACTTAAGGCATTCCAGTTTTTTCAGATCAGCTTTTTTTTTTTTTCAATTTTACTTCAAGTGGAGAATTGCCATGCATTATGGTCCCGCCACACTTCACAATTAAAAAGAATACATAGGTGATGGACACGACTAAATTCCAAGGTAGGCTCTAATTAAGTGAATAAAAGCAGGTTTATTGTCCTGATTTAAAGATTCAAGCTGAGAGAAAAAGAGCACAATCTATTTCTAGAGAGAGTTTCTGAACTGTTTTCATCACAAGAGAACGCTGTTTCCTGTAAATTACAGCTTGAATTACAAAAAAAAGTAATTACACCAGGACATCAATCCAGTAAAAAAATAAAATAAATAAAAAATAAAAAACATGCTGCTTCTTTTGAAGTCCTTTTGAATTATAGTCCACTCATGTCCAAACAATCTGTATGTGACAGTCAATTTGAGGATTAATCTTTCATTAAAATAATTTTAAAACTTATGATTTTCTTTCTTATATTTTTCCTCAAGTTTCTCTAAATTTAGCTATTTATTCAAGGGTTATTTATTAGATATTTATATGTATTCAAGGTGACTTTGCAACGTTTCACACCATTTTCCCGTAATGGAGCCTGACATGTTTGGTTTAAGCTGAAATGTTGACTGGAACTAAAAGAAAAGCTGTAAATATTGGAAGAGCACATGAGCAGAGACATGTAATTCTTTGGTTTAAGGCACTGAAAACTAATATCTGCTTTAGTGATATGACTTGCTAGAAGCTAAAAGATAGATGGTTAACTGATCAACAATCACATCACAAGTGCACAAATGATTCGACTTGGCTATTTTATTTAATATAATCCACACAACACCCAAAAAACAAATAAATGGCCAGAGCACATCTGCACATTTTGATCAGTTCATTTAGCCTCTCAGTGTTCAGCCTAAGGGTTAGCTGCTTAGTTGCTGAATCAACATTTCCATTCAGGCTAAACAAACCCGTCAGCTACAATGTGGCTTTATCAAACTGAGCAAAAGAAACAGTACAGATATGAGTGATTTATTTGTGTTCAGCTGGTTAGGTTGTAGGTGTCTAGTCACTGCATGTGTCATAATAACTTTAATGGCTCTTTGGTCAAGAGAGTGCAAATATCACTGAATTCAAAATGATTCCTTCAGTGGGTCAGTGGTTATCTTAATGAATAAACTCTGCCCATTGGTCAGTAAGCATTTAACCTGTTTGCGGTTTTGCACATAAGACAATTGATTAGGCTCAATATCAAGTCTGCAGCAGCGGGTCAAGACTCCACTTAGCCAAGGTGTTAAATTTGTGCAGCTGTGAATCAGTCCAAATTCACAGTGACAGATAATCTAACATTATTTGAGGCTGCGCTCGATCAAACCAAACGCTGTTTTAAACAGCTATGAAAGGTGAGTCAGCTTGCATGTTCAGTTAATCTTGAATGTGACAAATGACTGGACGACTTGTGAATGGGTGGTTTGTGGTGCACACATTGCAGGGTAGTTTGTGCTGGTGTTGATTTAGATTCTTTGGGAAAGGGAGGGAGGTTTTCAACGTGTGTGTGTATTCAGTGAGGTTAAAAATATTTGCCTTCCCACCGCCACTTGTTTCTAAGCTACTAGAAACAAGAAACGTGATGATTTAAGCCCACTGAGTGGTTCTGTTTTGCTGCAAAGAAACTGGAGAGAGATTATTATTCAACAAAAATCAGAGTCAATCACCGTGCAGGTTCACTGTGGTGAGAGCAAAATCAAAATCATCATGGTCACAGGTGTCATCTCACAACACGCTAGATCTGAACATTTTAAACCTAAAATTCTACCTTTGGTAGGCTTTGCTAAGAAAAGTGCTTTTCAAAGAGTCCTTGATATTACACATCTTTCATGCTCACTATGAATGAACAGTCTTTATTTATCTATTGTTTAAAGCTGTTCTTATCAGAGATGAGACATTTAAGACACACTGTATTCTGTATATACCTGACCAAATCCAAACTTCCAGTTATACTTTTCTTGCATGTCCTTCCCCATTTTCCCTCCTCTCCAGCTATCTCATAAAGGCATGATGAAAATGATAAAACATTTTAAAAAATCTTTAGTTTTATATGGTGTAACATTAAGTATAGGCATTAAGAAATACTATAAACTTTTTGTACTATGCCTCTTCTTACTAATGGCTTTTTAAAGACATTTGGTTCTTTAATTTCCAAAAGAACACCATGATAACAGACAGCACTGTATGCTGCTGTGAGCTAAAATGAATTTTTTGCAACATTGTCATGATTGCACTTACATTCCAGTTTAGTGAGTTGCTGAAAGGCAGGTGGATTAGCATGCCATTAGGAAGATTAGGCACAAGAAATGTTAATGGGAATGCCACTTTTTGATATCAGCGTTTTTGATTTTCTGCACTACTGATAGATAAAAGAAAACCAAAAGAAAGGACACGTGCACCCTGCGTAAAGTCTTCAAGTGTCAGCACCTTCTCTGAGCTGCTGGAGGAAGCTACTGATCTCAAATAGATAATTTTATCTGATGGGGAGTGCTGAATTTGTGTGATGAGCTGTTCAATACGCCAGTTCTTTTTACAGGTGCAGAGCCGAGTGAGGCAGGATCACACTTGTGACAAATCCCGCAATCAAACAAAGTACCGAACCTTGAATTTTGCAGCTACATGGGGAGGTGACTGCGGTTGTATGTGTGTTCCTGTATTCATTTTCTTTGTACAATAAAAGAGGCATGAGTATGAGACAAGGTATTAGTGACTTCAAAGAAGTGAGAAAAGTGTCAGAGAAATCATAAGGGACTAATGGGCTCACGCCAACTCCACCTCCAGTGGGATGTTGTCTTAATCCTGGAGTGTTTTGGGAGCTAAGCCCCAGTGTTGGCTCACAGAGACAATTCTTTCAGCCTCGATCTCATCAATTTCTCAGTGAAGGGTCCCCATCCAATGTTCTCCCCTTTTGTTGTGCTGTGACTTGTGTCATCCCCCAATTTATCGCACTGTGAGCGGGCAGTTTTTATCATGAAAGGTTTCTCTCCGTCTCTTTCACTCTCCCTCTCCCTGCTCCCTCGCTCCCACTCGCTTTCTCTCCTCTCTCTGTTCTGCTCTGTTTGCTGCTGCTGAAGTCTTATGGCGAGATCACAGCACTGACACAATGTGGTCACAATTCACAAGACTGATTATCTCCCCCCCATTCATAATGTACTGAAACCTATTTCTGTCAACTCCCTCAACTAAACTTTGAGCTTGGCAGATTTCTGATGCTGTGTGTAGGGCCTCTTTGAACGAAGCTGATCATATATGTAAACATGCAGTCATTGGGGGATTCTGAATAGCCTTCTATCACAGTTTGCTTCAAAATAATTGTACATCACTGTATGAGTTAAAGTATTTGTGTGCTATTGTTTTGCAAGAGCAAATATGCATGAATCTAATTTGCATAAATGTAATTTAATTTAATACTTAACTGTTGATACCGCAAACATTTAGGACCTCAAACAGAATCAGCAAACAAGTATAAAGAAATGTGCAACTTAACGACAAATAGACAACAACAAAATGCTTATTAACAGCAAAATCGCTTTGAAGTTTCCAGTCATGGATTACATTCTCCCCAACTGTGTGGTAATCAGTCACAGCCAAATACCCCCCCGCCCCCACTTCATCCCCTCTTCCATACCCCATTTCCACCCACCCAAAAAGATAAAATGACTACCATCTTAAGACCACTCACGACTGATGAATATTCATAGCTCCCTGGTAATGGCCGTTTATATAATCAGCAGAGATGGGGTTGGAGATGGATCTGGGTTAATTAACAAGAGCAGTTTTAATTGCATTCTTCTTCACTACAATGATGTTAGAGAATTAGCAAGACTCCCTCTCTCTTTTTCTATATGTGTGTATGTGTGTGTGTGTGCAAGTGAGGGGGGGTTAGGGGGGATGTGGGCGTAGTACACTTGGGGACATCAGGCACCCTTGTCTGTTACCCCGGCTGATTTGGAGACTGGAGCTCTGAATGTTTTTGCCGCTTCCAGGACTTCGGTGGATAAGACGACGGAGCCAAGCTTGAGCGGGCTGCGGGGCCTGAGAGAGGTCTGCGGAGATGCCTGCAGAAATGAAGATAGTGGAAAACATGCTCCTAATCCTTCCCGGGGTCTCACCCCTCTTAACCCCTCCATTGTTCTGGAAGCTTCAGCATTTCCTTGTGAGCGCCAGAGTCCCTATGCAGGGATGCCAGGTCCACTTGTAATTGTTTGCAGTGATGAGGAGAGTTATATGTGAACACAGGTTTCTGCAATGCTGGGTTCTTCAGTTTTAGTAACATTTGGATTCTTAAAGTTACACTGTTGGCTTCAGATTTTAAAGATAAACATGCATTTACGAACATGGTAAACATGTTCTTATTTAGCTGCTGATTTGCTGATTATTTTGTATTTTCAGAAAGCATGTTTTTTTTCTTTTTTTGCTAATTGACCATTTGCTAAATCAATGAACAGTGATCATCCAATCATAGTTTAACATCCATAACTGATCCCAGCAGGCCAAACTTTAGATTTCTTAGCATGCAGAGGGGTGGGCATATTGCTGTAGTAAGAACAACACTTTTTAAGGCTTGGCAAAAATACAAGAGCAAAAATATAAGAAATTGATTAAATTCTGTGTTTTTCTGCTCTAACGTAAACTACAAACATCAGCATGGCCAGCTAAGTACATAGCCCGCTACATTGCAAGTTATCTTAGAGCTGGTCCTGGATGCCATTGCTTCGGAGTATAGGCTAAGGTTTGCACTTGAGCCCAAGCCAAAGTCATTGCCTGGACATATTCAGCCTTAGCCACAGCCAAGTAGCACTAATATGCACTTGATGTCTACCTATGTAGCCATCAAGTGTGTATTTCGGAGAATTTACAGCGTTTTTTTCCTTTTAAAACTAGTCAGCTTGAAATGTTGAAGAGTCAGACAGAGACAGTGTTTTCAACCAACCTTGCTAACACTAAGCTTAATCAGCAAGCTGCAGAAAATGCTCCAGCTCCAGCTTAGAAAATGACATTATAAACTGCATAGGTGCCATGAAAGAATAGACAGGTGTAGGCGGGGCTTAGCCATTGGTCAGTGGAAACTATGAGAGAATTTAAAGTGCATGCTGCATCTCACTTCTAGAGAGTGACAAAAGAAGCTGCTTCCTCCACTGCACCTCTCTGGAGCATTACTCGAGTGTCTCATCAAACAACATTGTCGGCCGCTGATGACAGAAATGTCAGGGTGTGATAAATAGGACCATTTTAGTTGGATGAGGAAAGGTATACGCTCCTTCAAACAGGGATCAGGTGGTAAAGAGGATAAGAAGTGGCTAGATTCAGGAAAAGAACCACAACTCCTGGATTCTCCAGACGCTCACATTTATGACAAGGGTGGTTTTCCCTCGTCTTTCTCCACAGATTTGCTGGCTCTTCCTCATGGGGCATCAATCACCGAGCCCCTCGTCACCACAAACCATTCATGTAGCCTGCCCCGTGCCCCAAAAAAGAATGGCCTGTCATTTCTAAGGTTAAATTCAATCCCATCCACTTGAACATGCATCGACAGGGATCCGTCGGGACGAGAGCGTCATTCATCACGCCTCAGCTGCTGTTGTTGCCGTGCGTAGTGGTTTGCGTGTGTGTGCATGGCAGCAGCCCAGATTTGTCTTGGAGACACCAGGGAAAGATGATGGGAGAGCAACGTGATCGGCAAAGCAATAGAGCATTTAAGCTTGCATCAGACAGCGTGAGATTATGATTTTTTCCCCTCTTCTTCTGTCTCTGCAAGGCAAGAGCGGAGCACAGCTGTAGCTGTCTCGTCTTTTAGCCCCCCCACCCCCCTACTCCTCGATTCTTACTCACCCCACTGAGCTTCAATATTGGCAATTTTAGGGTCACAATGGGTCCCAGTGGTAGGTAAAATGGATGAGAGGTCAGGCCGTATGCCTGTAAATCCCCATGCGTGTTTTCATTTCTCTGTAATCGTTTAAGACAGCAAGCAGAGACTTAGATTTAAAGATGAGGCGACCAGTGGGTCTATTTTGTGCAATTTTGCTTTTTTTCATCCCCAACATATTTGATGGAATGTAGGGAAAGGCTCGAAGCTACCCCTACTGTACAATATAGCAGCTGTAACACACACTGGGCAAAAGAATTCACTGAGCTTTTCACACAACAAATCTTCATGTAGCTTCAGCGTAGGGAATTCTGTGTCAGAATTACTGACAAACATCTTTTGCAAGACTGTGTCTGAAGTTTTAGATAATTTGCCAGGTTTACACAAATTCATAATGATAGAACATCTCAAAATGTAACTCTCAGCCAATTATAAAAACAAAATGTGTCAGCAATGCAAATTTACCTTACTGTCACACTTTTTCCTTTCATTCCACTGCGGTTTGATGTATGCCTAACGATTCTCAAAACAGTCCAGAAAATTCATAATTCATCGTCCTTGTCATGTTTTCAAAACAAAACAAAATGAATGACATTGAAAACGATGCTAATCGTCCCTCTCAATTTAGGCTCATTGTTTTGTCTGCTGTTGAGTTTCCACCACTAGTCCATCTGAATAGTCCCCCCTCCATCATCATCCTCCTAATGAGTATCTTGTCTGCTGCTGGCATTTAAAGTAATGCCAAGAGATGGCGTCCATTCTGATTGCTGCTATTTGTTTAGGGGGGCTTTTTGTTGTCCTGGGTGATTGCATAGTTGCAATGCTGCCCACAGTATGCAACAATTTCCTTGTCTCCTCTGTGGCTTATTGGTTATGAGCTGGCGTGAGCGATAAATGGCAGAAAGCATTTACTGATAAAGAGTTCAATAAACTCATTTCCTTTTCTTTTTGTTTACATGCATGAGTCCGCATATATTCAAGCCATACCTACTTCAACTTAGTGTGCAAAAAAGGCTTTCTCATACGAGCTGGCTACATTTCTATTCTTATGTCCCAATTATTTAACACACGACCAGGACCTGAGACACGTTAAGTAGTTCAGCTGCACGGAAATAAAAAGCTTTAGACCAATTATTCTCCCATACTTTGTCACACATTCTGGTGAGGAGTCGGTCTCCCGTTAAGCACTGAACTTTTGGGATACTTTTCAAGAAGACGGTCATGGTACTACAGGCTATGTGTGGCTCCGTGGGTCTCCGAGGCCCAGCAGGTGTGTGCCATTCATCAGGAAAGCCTCAGCGTCCCCTCTGTCAGCTGAGTGGGGAATATTCCCTCCTGCTAAAGTGTTTGGCCCCTCAGGGGAAGCCAGGCACAAACAGTTATGCAGCTTTATTGGACTTATATATCTGTTTTATGTATTAGCGGGCACATAGCTGTGAAATATTTACATTATTCTAGACACAGGCAAGGAGAGTTCGCAAAGTGCCCGCAATCTAAAAACAATAAAGAGCAGTCTATCTCTTTATCGCTGCCATTTTATGAAATGACTTGAGGCAGGAGATGATTTTATTGCCAGAATGTGGAGAGTCCAGAGCTTTCTGCCTCTTTCTCGCAGTCCTTTAACGTGGCTGCTTTTATGAAGTGCATTTTAATACTGCACCACAATAGAGGCACTGACTTTTCAGGATAAGCAAGGCTGTCACATACTGTTCTGCTAATAAATCATTCACTGCTGTAGGACTTTTTGCTGTGAGCCTAATTCCAAGCAGAACATCCGAAATGACACCTCCACAGGCGAGCTGGAGATCCTCTACCGTCTTCTGTTTTTTTGGTCTATCCTTGTTGTGACGTTCTCAGTGTGGTCACTCTAATGCTAACAGGCTTCACCACTGCATTACTGTTGCATTTTGACATTTTCAGTACCAACAGTCAATGTTACATTTTTAATAAGCAAAGTTTAAGTTCATTTTTCTTTTATTGCTTTAGTCAGGAAGCATTCTACCAGGCGTTTCACTGCAAATAAAATTAACATTTGACTTTGTGTGGCATTGCATGGTGTGGTTACATTGTACACAATTGCAAGCAAATTACTAGAAATGCTATTTGTTCTCTTAGTGCACCGTACAGCAACTTGATGAAAGCGTTCCAAAACATTTCTCATTAGCGTTTTACTCTTAAGACACGGTATACATCCTGCGCCTTACTGACCGCAGTTCCTGTTTTTCTACTGACCTGATGAGGGTTCATTCTGGTGTGACCCCTGAACAGCTTGGCGAGTCAGACCCACATATGCCTTCCTCTGAAGAAGCAGACCAGACCGCCAAGCAGCTGCTGCACTCCTGACCAGACCGGCTCCACACACCCATCATGCAACATGCTGCAGGGGCAGCTGGACAGCACTGACAAAGGTCATACTGCACATGCGTATACATATGTGCGCTCCCCTACACTTAATGCCCACACGCATTCTATGCAGAAAAGCCCAGACCTCAGTACAAACTGCAGATCAGATAGACTCAACATCACAAGTGCCCTCTCCAATTCACTGTACTGAATGTAACTGAATGACCAGACATGTGGAAATACAAATTGTGAAGAGAATAGACAGCCACACATTTCGATAGACAAGACAAGCGCAAGCCATTTACACATTCCACATTTTTCTCTTTGTTGTGTGCAATCATGTCAACTGAACCATGAGGGAACAGTTCAGTGTGTGAGCAAATCAAGAATCAATGTAATAATATGGCCCATTAAGTTATGAAATGAGGTTCCTCACAAATTGTTTCGCTTCTAGTAGATTTCTCCAAACAGGTTCTTCTGTAATGGGCTAGAAAGACAAACACCTCTATCAGCGAGTCAACTTCAGACTCAGCGCTGGTTCCCTCCTCTTTGTCTGTCGGGCAAGGTATGTGATGGATCTCTCCTGTTAGTAGGTAAAAGATCAATATTTCATGCAGCTCAGGCAAATCAGGTTTGTACATCTATAATCACACATTGTACAAGGCAGCATCTGATGTTCACATTAACCAATAATTTCAGAATCTACAGTCACGCATTGACAACAAATTTGGCCTTCACTGAAATTGTTAACCCACAAAACACCATGCAGGCAGAAATCTGCTGTACATTCAACCACATGCAAAACCGACATTACACTTTTAAAACGGTCTTACTTATTTTCTGATATTAATTTCATCAACATTGACTAAGTTAATGTGCCGTGACGGTTGTAATTATAAACATAATATGGAATGCAACCACCCTATTATGATTGGGGACACATGGGAATCAGTAGGCAATCATGTATGCAGCTTGATATTTTAAACCTTGTTTGGACAGCCCATTTCAACAAGGTGTTAGCACCTTGTCGCCACTCATCAAATTAAAATTTTGAACCTGAACAACATGAACAATGCTGCTGAATACCAAATGAGAAGGAAGAAAAATCTCTCTGAAAGCACTGTATATAAATAAAGTTAGTAATATCAGAACATACAGTGGGTGTGATATATGCATTGTGGGAACAACATGGATGAGTTTAGAAAACATTATATTTGGGGAAAAAACATTTAGATTCATATTGCCTGAAGGTAAATGAAATGTCATATCTTACTGTGTGTTTAACATTTCCATCTCAAGCAACTGCAAAACCGAGCGGCCCTCGCCGCTTTGATAAGTACATTCATTTATGTGCTTGGGTATTTAAGAAGAGAGAGTGCCTTCAGCATCAGATATGCATAATAATATACAGTACATGAAAATCATCACATCTGCTCCGTAATGAAAAAGGTCTTTGCAAAAGCTGAAAAATCCGGCAACTCTATTTGAATTTATAAAATCCCAAACACCATTTGTGGAGGGTGAAATGCAAATGCATTATTAATATTCCACAAGAAAGGGGAGCATTAGTCACAGATTATATAATTCAAATTAAAGTGTTTTGTATTTGGTAATATTTGTAAGAGAAAATAAGGGTAGGGAATATGTCTAGCTCAGCACTTTCTAAACACTTTTATTGAGTTAAAAATTCACCTGTAATATATTGAGAGAAATAATGTAAGGATAATGTGAAGCTTAATCAGGCTGCTAGAGGATTTATCTTTAAGAATATGATTATACACAAGCCATACCTGTGCCTAGACTAGCACCTTAGTTGTAAGTAAAGATACAAGTGTTGTCCCTACATACAGATATAGTATCTATCATACAATAAATACTGTATAATAAATAGCTATATGTCTCAGTCTTCTGCTTCACTGCAAAAACATCACTTGGCAGCATTTGTAATGTCACCTCATGTTACCAAGATTTAAAGCAACACAGTGTCTGAAATACGTTTCCTATCATGTCAGCGTAATTGTGACACAGTGGTCTTGATTTTAGGCTTGAGGGATGCTTTAAAGCCTTTATGTAGTGACATATCACTGCCCTCAGCACACATTGTATCTGAAAGTGTTTTATGGCTCAAATAGAGGAAAAGCAATAATGTTTTAGTCTTGGAAGGTTCCATTAAGGTCCAGTGATCGCATGCTGAACTCAGTCCAGGAAAAAAAAAAAATCTAGTGTTCACAACACCTCCCCTTACATTGATTGGCAATTAAGACCCACTGTCCAGAACATAAGTCCACATTACTGGGAGAATGAAAAAAAACTACATGTCCATTAAGGGTTCACTTTAAGCCACAGTTCTCTCCCAGGGCTGTAGTGGGGGCTTAATAATAAAGTTAGCGGCTGTCATAATGTACCCCCTGTGGATCACAGTTCATTAACGCAGCTCCAGCCTTACAAGAGAATGGAGGCTGGGAAGTGGCACTGTATTGATTACAAATCCACCAGCCCATACACACGTATGAACATGGATGCGCCCTAACACACCCAACGCCTGACCCATGTCAGCCTTGTATATACTGTGGCCAGCAGTGACGACTCAGCACTTTTCCCACAGCAGCAGAGTTGAGTTAAATGCAGGGCAGGAGGAGGAGGAGGAGGACGGTGGGTAGTGGCACCCGGCCAACCCATCAGAGTGGAGAATGTGCGGTGGGTGGAAGGGTAAGAGTTGCAGGATGGGGGTCGGTAGTGATGTCATCTGATGCGTGGAGTGATGGATAACCTTACCAAGAAAGGGGCACGCATACACACATGAACACACACACACACACACAGACATAGACATAGACATACACACACACACTCTGCACACAAACATTTACAGTTAAGGCAAACACGTGTGCACTCACGCACAAGATAGAGTGATGTACACAAACGTACATTTTCAACTCTTACTGTAACTCATCTATGCTCACACACACACTTACTGAAATACGCACACATGTGTATGTGCACACACAAACACAGATGGACGCATCCGCCCACATACAGGCAGAGAGTTTTCTCTTGGCATTAAAGCACTTCTTTGGCTCTGATGTCTTGTCACTTATCTTAAGCACTGGGAAGATGTGTGCCACTGGGGGAGGGTGGAGAGAGAGAAAGCGAGAGAGGGAGAGAGAGAGAGAGAAAGAGAGTGAGAGTGAGAGAGAGAGAGAGAGAGAGATGACACACAAGCCAGCTCAATTCTGCTGACTGCTCAACTTTAGGCGTTGGCGAGTAGAGATTAACAATGACGGAATGTACTAACATCCATCCAGAGTAAAGCGTGATTCATTTTCACTTTTTTCCCCTGTGCACATTCAAAGTCATCTCAAGTTAAGTCTCATCTGACAAAGAGCTATCAGGCCTTTAATGTCGATATATATGATTAATCATAGCCTGGTGCAGTATATACCTCATACGTCTGGTATCTTTTGCAAAAAGACTTCTTCTTTGTGAGGTAGTTGCCGGTGCTGATCACAGTGGGAAAAAAAATGAAATGTTTTATCCTGTCTTAGAATTGTGACATACAATTGAATTTGTGTAATGGTACAATATAATCGTAGTGTTTTGGAAACGTATTTGAAAGCATTTGCAGAAACAAGTCTGTCTAATATTTTCAGCCTGTCACTGCTGATTGTCTCTAATCTAAAGATATCGTACTGAGTCTGTACAGTATCATGGTTTGCAGCTTTGCGTCTGTCATCTGTGCTCCATCTCTTTTGCCTGCACCTGTCCCCATTCACTTTCCTGGAAATCAGCCTCATTCCCTGCACCTGAAATATTAATTTTCTTTCTCCATCTCTATTTCAAACTCTCACAGATGTGTTTTGCTTTTGTTTCCTTTGAGTCTTAGTTTTGTGCAGGGGTAGATGTTGTGTCTTCCTCTCTGCCATTCGTTCTCTCTGCCCCCCCTTTGTCTTTCTCTGTCACACTCTCTCACTCCCTCATGCGCTTTCATTCCCTCTCACTCCTTTGTCAACCTCCTCTTGCAAAGAGAGCAAATGTCTATTTTAAGCAATGTGCCATGCACCAACCACCCCCACACAGACAGAGCGCAGAGGAGAAGACTGGCACAACTCAAGCATGTTCAGTGTAAGTATCCGTGTATGTGTGTAGTGTGTTAGGAAGAGCATACTCCTTTGTCCATAACTCTAACAATACACAACCTAAAACTAAACCAGACTTCAGCAGTCCATCACAAGCACCAGTGACATTTTCACATTTTGCAATATATTTACTGAATATGCTTTCATTAAAAAGCAGGCTACTGTGGTTGTGAAATATCACCACTATCCTTCAAAAGGCATCAAGCGCAAAAAAAGCTAAGGAGCTACAACTAATGGTGTCTCTTATTTTTTGTTTAATGATGTCTAACCCAAGGGTAATGGTTAGAAATGAGGAATAATGGATTGCAAATACAAATGAAATAAAGTAGGTAATTACAGAACACAGAGATAAAAGGAAAACATGTTTTATGATTGCTCAAGAAAACTGGTAATAATGGTTCCAGATTACAATATGCAGACTGGAATAATGTACTGATTTTTGGGGGTAAAATAAGAAGTAAAAGCATTGCATGAAAAAGTGCAGCCACCTCGTTCAGTTCAACAAGGCACAGCTCCATCAGAAAATGCAGGATCCTGAAAAAACAGGACTCACAGAGATAATTTTTTTACTTTTAGCTTTTTACATATTGCTTCAGCTTAATACTGACTGAACAGTGTGGAACATTCAGCTGTTTATCCCACATCAAATTCACAGGGGTTATTGATTGGCCATCGATTTCAACCCATTACCATCATCATGACGACACAATGTGTGGATGCCAAGGCGCACACACGTGGTTTAGAGTAAAATGTTTTACTCTGTACTTTGGTCTGTAATCAGCACAAAGCAGGTGAGACAAAGATGCATTTAAAGGATCTTGTCGATTCTGTTATGACACATTTCAGCAATGTTACACATGCATACATAATATTCAGCTGGTTGATGTGCATATGAGACAGGCTACACTATGTAAAATACTGTGAACACAGTCAATCTTCCACAGTAATCTAAATGTGCGAACATCCTGCTCCATATATTTCTAGTTTGTACAAATGTGTGCTTTCAGCCTTTTTGTCCCTCGTCTCCCAAACATCTCACCTCATTCTGCTCCTTTCCTCCATCTGTCTCTCCCTCTCTCCCTCTCTGATAGCTGAGTGTGAGATGACTCACGGGACGAGGCAAAGCGCCGGGCACACACGGCTCTCAGGTAATGAGAAATGATGTTGGTGTCAACGGTGGAATCGTCCAAATCATCCCTGAGCTGAGTTACATAATTCAAATATCATTCTTTTACTCCCCCTCCTCTTTTATCCGTTATCACTGCCTTGTCCACTGGCGCACTCTCCCTCGCTCACTCTCAGTTCAAACAGATTTGATTTCTATTCCTCTATGTTCCAGTGACATCGCTGCTCCTCTGAGAGGCGTGTGCTGGGATTGGAACGGGGATCAAGTCACCCATCACCGCAAAGCATGTTGGGAAAGGCCAGGAGGTAGAGAGACAAAAGTATATACGTATGCCTGTGCATGTGCCTGCATGTCGTATGTGTATGTACCAGCTTTTATGTTGGTCCCTTTGGTGGTTTATCTGTTTTGTACTGGTATAGTACTTGCTGTATTTTCTATTTTTTGTCTGTTTTCTTTTTGCGTCTCCTTTAAGTTTCTTTACCCTAACACTCTGTCTCTGACAATTGTACTACTTGCTTCTAGAAATAGTTAGTAGACATTTTTGGAAATACGCTTACAATTTGCTGTCTTGCCAAGGGTTAGATGAGAAGATCAATACTACTCTAAGGTAATTTTGAACTGAGGTAACTGCTATAGCTAAGCCTGTCATAAAGACTGAAAACAGGAGAAAACAGCTAGCTTGTCTCTGTCCAAAGGTAACAAAATAAAACTCATTAACACGTTATATCTCGTTCGTTTGATCTGTACAAAAGCCACAAAAAAGTGACGTGTGACAATGTTACGGGGGTGGACTATTTCTTGACTGGTAAAGTGACTTCCTGGAGTCCTCGCTGGTTGCCTGGCAACCTCACAGTCATTTTAACACTTTGGTTCAAACAAAATATAACATGTCTATTTAGAGGTGCTGGTAGGCATATTTTGTTACCTTTGGACGGAGGCAGACTGTTTTCCCCTGTTTCTAGCTAGCTGGCATGAAAAAGTTATCTCTCTACAAAAAACACAATTAAGCATATTTCCTTAAATGTTATACTGTTCCTTTGAGTAAAGGGCTTTCCATGTGCGTTGCCTTGCGGGTAGAGAGAGGAGAGAATGACTCATGTGTTCACTTGCAATGTAAACCACAGAGATACCCTTTTCTCTTTTATTTCACAGCTGTGCTTCACCAACACAATGCTGATATTATATCTAATATCCCTACTGGCAGCAGATGATTCCAACAGGGACAATAGCTGGTTCAAAAGCCGGACCTCGCTAAAAAGTCTTGCAGAGGGCTCCTGTAAACAATGTACTGATGCGACACTCGAGCACTATTTGCGGTCAGCTGTGGGGAATGGAAATGGAGTTCACCAGATTGGTTTTTTTGGAATCTGAATGGGAAACTTTCCGGGCCAGGGCTGAGTCTGTATTGGCCAGATTGAAGTGAGATAGAGTGGAGAATATGAGCAGAGAGATGAAGTTGACCCCAACCTTTTCATTTCTGCCCCCCCCCCATCTCTGCTCCTCACCCCTTGCTCCGTGCTCAGTCTAGCAGCCACTTCGTTGGTAAGGTGGAAGAAAATATACGGTTAACTGTGGGCATGGAGTCACTTCAGCTTCTGTCTCTCTTTATTTTCACCCACTTGTCATCACTGTGATTCATTGTTCCCTCGCCCTCGCTGTCTGGAGTACAGTGTTTGCACTTCCTGTCTCTCTTTGCGCACATACGAGCATGCACGCATGCACACGCTCACGTGAATTCTCAGGCATTTTTCACTTTCATCCACTCCGTCTCTTCCCCCGCTTTCCCCCCTCGCTCCCTCTTCCCTTCTTCTCCCCAGCAGTGGTCGAAGTCCTGGATGTATTGGCGTGTCTCCTTTCATCACCCCGCCATTTGTGAGGAGGATCGAGGAGAGTGTACAGACCTGGGAGAGTGTGTGTTGAGGCGTAAAGGACCCTCTCAGCCCTAAGCCAAGCCCTGTCCATCCAACGGAGAGCCCAGACGGTGTGATTCAGCCCTCCTGAAGCCTGGCCAACTCTTACTCACACTCGCGCGCAGATGAACACACTCAGAGAGGCACTCAAAAGAGAAAGTCACAGACATCCTCTCCCCCTCTCTTAAGTCGCCACAGCAAGGCCGCACTGGAGGGGCGGCACGGAGAAGAGGTGCGGAGGGGCAGCGCTGTGGTTCTAAATCCTCAAGGCAAGGTCACCTTCACCTGGCTCGAAGCATGCAGAAGAGATACGAGTACTGAAGAGGGTACAGGTTAAGTCTGACTTCTAACAAACTTCCCTCAAAACAGAT
The DNA here is from genome assembly GCA_023238725.1 of Scortum barcoo. Lineage (NCBI taxonomy): Eukaryota > Metazoa > Chordata > Actinopteri > Centrarchiformes > Terapontidae > Scortum > Scortum barcoo. The sequence continues at coordinate 22,047,834 of CM041537.1, forward strand.
TCAACTCCCTCCAGGGCAAACACATAAATTGATGTATGTGTATGGGGCAACTGGCATGTTTTTAGACTTGCATGCATGATTTAGTGGGAGAGACTGCTGAATGATGGAGAGGGTCATAAGCATGAATCTATAAGCCATGGGGAGTTTGACTTGGATATTTGTGCATTTGTATGATTGCATGAACCACAAGCTTAATATGATTCCGGGGGTGTCGTACAAATGTGTGCGGCGTAACTGGAAACCTCATTCAGAATGATCTTTTCTGGAGTGCAAATGAATGTTGTTTTCTGTTATAAATGATTTTTCATTTCTGGGGGGGGAGAAAAAAAGCTCTAGGCAGAAAAACTAATTTTAATAACATGTTTAAACTATGAAACTCTAGATTAGAATCAAACATTCAACGCTTATCAATAACATCAGCTGGAATTGCTGTAATCAGGATGAACGGCAAGAGACAGCAATCTACTGCCCCTGTGTTACAGAGGTTCAAAAGGCAATCTTTTCATCGAGTGTACCCATCATCCCCTGAATTAATTAGTGAATTTCATCAGGCGTGGTACAGTGTACAGCCCTTATTTTATGTTGCATCCCAGACTAGTCACAGTGTGTCCTGTTATGTCCTGTAAGCCGAAAGGATGTCCACATTAGCAGTGGCCTCATTGTGTCCAGGTAGGTTAACGTTGCAGCAATGCTGTGGCAGTAGGCCACTCGAACGACCCAAAGATATTCTCTTTCTTGCATTGTGTCCGTCCATCCCCGTCCAACTTCAAAACCCCGCCCCCGAGGCACCCAGTGGGAAGAAACAATAAAAGGCTGACCCGCCACACGGTTCACTCCGGTCCGTTCACATCTATGTCTGGAGGCGGTGGGAGCGGTTTGATGCACCCACGCTGGTAATGTTGACTTGTGTGCTTTATGGACATATCACGGGAGGGAATATAATATTATAAAGTTTGAGGATAAGGTATAACAAAAGTGAGTGTTTGCATGGAAGTAGGACACTGTGGGTAATATTATCAGTAGCAGCACCATGAGACGACTAAATATACCTTACTTGAAGCCACGCATGGACCAAGGAAGGCCAGGAAGAGTGTGAGTGAAGAAGAGAAGGGAGGAAATAGAGAGAGAGGGAGAGGGAGGGGGAGGGGGAGTGTGACAAGCGCCATAACGTCCTCTGAGATGCATTTGGACAGAGTGAGCATCTGTCAAAACAAGGCAGCCTCAACGGCCGCCTCACTAATGGCTATGGACATGAGCGACAGAGGGGGAGGAAAGATGGGGGGGTGGCACTTGTACATTCAAACAGACACACAGGAGCGCCGCACACGCGCACACACAAATCACGCATGCACATACAAACACAACCGCTGCAACTCCTTTTTTTTCGCTTGCAGTAGATCCCACCAATCATTTGATACCAAATTTCTACAAAGCTACACTGTAATAGCTATTGAACTACTTTTGTGTGTGTGTTTATGTATATGTGTGTGTGTGTGTGTGTGTATTATGCACTTGAGTATGCCAGTGTCTGTGTGCATGCGCAGTGTGTGTATGTTTACCTTCCAATGGTGTTTTTGGTTGTCAGATACCTTCCACCATCTCTCATTGTGATGAATTGGGCGCTGTGTCAATCACTCATCTGAATTGTTTTTTTTTTCTTCTTCATTTTTTTTTTCAAGGCAATTTGGGCAGAGTTGTCTTTTTCTCTCACTCTCTCTCTCTCTCCGTAAGAAACAACCACAAGCAATCATCCTTGGGTTTAAATCACAGTGTTGGAAGGAAATGTGACTCTCCATGGCAGTTACAACAATTACATTGCCCACACAAACAATATCATAATGTTGACAACATCCCAAATTACCTTAAATCAAATAAACTACCTCTTTTACAATTGACATTACCCTGTGTGTTTGATGAGAAAGTAGAAGATTAAATAAAGGAATTTAAGGTAATATTAGACAAGTATTTCCTATAACCCCTCAGGTCTGTAGAAAGAGTGTGCCTGAAAAAATACTACAGCGTTACCCAGATCTTAAGCGCCTGAGGCTACTACAACTGTGCGCACAGCAGGAACCCATACAAAAAGACAGAGTGCCATTAGAAATGCAAACTAAATTACCCCAACACTGGAAAGTATTAATTAAATCTCTCAACGTTTATCATTTTTCTTCAAGCAAATGCCTCTTTAATGTACATTTTTTAAAATATTCCTTGAGCCAAACTTTTCCTATGTATAAATATCTGAATACTTGAGACACTTTAGTTTGTACAGAAAGGAGCTGTGACTATGAAGGCAACCTTGAGACCACCATGAATATAAATGCTTTATGGGTCAACAAGCAGTTGGTAGAAAAACAAAGAAAAAAAAAGCTATGAATGCTGACTACAAATGACTACAAATTTGAGTTCACTGCTAACGGCAGTGCGGAGGAAGCTGCAAATGCTTGATCAAACTCCAAGTGGCATAAACAGATACACACATGAGCACTTATATTGCCAAGCTGGAAAGCAAGAAGAAGAAGACATCCTTTTTCAACTTTTCAACTGAGTTTTCATGAAATATGGTATTGACAAGATGTACAAATCAAACGATCTTCAAACGTCTTTTTCCCCAAAATGATCTATCTTTGAGGTTAAACGTGTTTTATGGTTAGTGTTAGAGTGTTTGCAGTTATGCCTTTGTGTACCCCAAATAGAGTTTAAAAGCCAATCCCCACGTATGGCTATTAAGAACTTCTATGGTGTTGGAGATTTAATTTTAAAGTAATTTAGCTTTTACTGGGTGTTATATATTAGAATGCATAAAAACCAAAGCACAACAAACTAAGAGCATTTTACATACATTTTCTCTTTTGTTTTTTCATTTCGTATTTAGCTGTTACCTGGACAATAACAGCTAAAATCAGATACAGCACATCCTCTCGTTCATCTACAGTACGTACACTATAGACTGCAAATGCTATAACTAACACTGCATGAGTTACATCTACACCCATCTTCAGTATACTGAAGTTACACTACATACACTTTTCCCGCAATGGCAAAACTGTGGCTTACACCGTGGGTGGTGTGGACAACTTTAAGGCTTTATATGACCAGCAATACAGCTTGTACAGTGCGGCGCCGTAACCTCGCGTTCACATGAAAGCTCGTTAGGTCCTCTATTATCTGATGTGGACCAGCTGGAACAATGCCTAATCAGGTCACATTTAAAATGCCATTAATTAAGAGCTTTGGTCAGCAACTTTGTCGGGCTGTTCTGCAGGACTGTGGCATCATACGAGTACGTTAAGAGGCCCTTTGGCTGTACGCAAACAAAAAGGGTTGAGCAATGGTAATCACAGGAGCTAATAAAATAAGGTGCTGAAGGAGTGCACATCGCTTGTTCAGAGAAAGAAACGTTGCGTATCTACTCAAATGTTGACGTACCATGTTGTAGTTTACATCACCCCACCAGTACGAGGAGTCTTCTACTGACAAACTCTCCTGTCGTGGCACATCACTGTGAGAGCGGGCATTAACGGGGCAGTTTTATTTATGGAGTTTTGGAATTATTAAGGTAATTTTTTCCCGTATCGATACCTCTGTGGAAGATTTACACTGATGTCAAGATTTCAAAGGGTTTACAAGACATCAGAAGTTAGCCAAACACTCGAGCAGGCACACACCTTGCTCCCATACATGTCCCGGTTAAGTCTGAGGAAAATTGATTTGATTTGACTGACAACCCTTGTTTTAAGATCCCGTAAGTTAAACACACAAACTCTACCTCTTTTTTCTGTGTGTGAGAAACATACACACACACACACATACACGCATACACACAAAGAGCATTGCATGGTGTGTTTTTGTTGGGATTTTGACAAACAACAACGGTGACCTTTAAGGGAGGCGAGGCAGCATGGCTGTGATCACAGGGAATGGAAACGGAGCCAGAGTGAAATGTCAACCGTCCCTGTGGTCTTAGCACTGACGCAAAACTGCCAGAAAAGGGAGAGAGGGAGAATGTGTGTGTGTGTGTGTGTGTGTGTGTGTAGAGAGAGAGAGAGAGAGAGAGAAAAGAAGAGAAAGAGAGAAGAGAGAGAGAGAGAGAAGAAACAGTGTGTAATCTTGCAGGAGATTGTTCTGTGTGTGTGTGTGGGGGGGACATTTGTGTCTGCCAGTGTGTGAAAGTGCATCATTGTGCATGTGTGTAGCAGAAGAGTGTATTACCTGCGCTCTTTGTAAAAGTTTAGCGATGATTAGCTGATGTGTCACACAGGACCACGTCAACACTGTACATTAAGCGTTTGGCAAACATGGCTGATACCAGCTGAGATTTGTATCATTCATCCAGGTGGTAAGATTACAAAAAAATTCACTGCACTTACAGTTGTTGCGTCATCACGTCTGCTGAGAATGGAGGAGTTCCCCGGCATTTAACCTCTGGCATTTTAATGATTCTCACCGTGGCTGTCACATGAGAGCCATGGAGGTCGTATGGCAGTCGGGTTAGTCATTATAGTCACACGATTGATGTGTGAAATGGTATGAAATGTATGAGGAAGGATGTGGAAGGAAGCTTACATTGTTCCCATGATGAAGCACTTCCTCCAGGTTAGAAACAGGAATTAGCTGGCATGTCGGAGAGGTGCAGATGTTCGCGGCAGGATAAAATGTGGCAGGAAACCTCCATCAGTACTACAAATGTATTACAAATCAAACCCTACATTAGAAACACCACCATGGGGACAGATGTGGGAATTCAAAATCCCACCCGCAGATGGAATTCACGCCTTCTGTGATTTCAGCGACTGCTATATGGTACAAATCACGCACACACAGAGGTCGATGCCAATGAGTGGAAAAACATCAACTTCAACACTTCAATTGATTTTGCGACTTTTTTTTTTTTAAAGAAAACAACCTCGTGGTCTTGATTGTTTGAGCACTTGATCAAACTTTAAAGATTTCTAACCAGGCTATATTCTAAAGTTCAGCTGACACATGTGACCAAAATGTGACCATTGTAAATGAATTGATAAGTGAGTAAGTGCATATATTACAAGAACCACATCAATAAATTTTAAAAATAGAGAGCATGTGATCTGTAATTTGTTTTATGCACCGAAATACATTTTTAAACCCCTCCCTTGAACTACAACTGTACACAGAACCCTGAAAAGCTAAAATGAACAGATAAATATTTCCTTTACAGACAGAGTTTAAGATTTTATTATAAAGAAGACTTTTTTCTCTTCAGTTGTGTACAGATAGTCTTTGCCCGTTTTCTATTGTTTATGGGTAATGCTTTAAAAAATACTAGTCTAAGTTCTTTTTCAGTTCCGCCTAAACACCAGACTGTTGCTCATGTAGGTCATACTGTACTGTAATAACAGATAGGTATTCATAAATATATAAACATTGCCTGCAGTTAGAATCTCTTTAAATTCCCAGATTGTTACCTCCTTATTCCCAGCTTCACATCTTGTTCCCTCATACGTCCACATACGTATAAGTAGGTACTATACAGGTACACGGTAAAATTGTGATGAATTTTCCTGTATGTTCCAGGTCGTAATCTTAAGAGTTACCTTTTAATATTTTTTTGTTTACTTTGGTAGGATATGTTTATTTGAAATCTTTCACGTGATCCTGACTGGCATTGCAAGTTCAGTCCAATTATCGTAATGCTGTCCTTGATCCCCTTGATCTTGTTATATTTTCTCTTGAAGAGGATAGGAAAGAGGGATGGTCATCTCTCTCCACCCAGTCAGTGCTTACCCCACAATCGTGAGCCTTCATGTGGGGTACATAACAGGCTTTATTTTGCTCACTGCAGCATTTCAGCACGATCGTCATCAAGCTTATGTAGCGCTTTATGCTTATGCTTGTGCGTGCTATTAAAATAAATAAATTCATTCAAGTCAAATTCATGTTACAGAGTCGTATTCAGTGTGCTAGTTTATCCTGTCATACAGTTTGAGATATCAAAGCGCAGTTGAGTTTTTCCCCACAAGAACGGTTTCAAAAGCAGAAAGATACATTTTTAAATCCTTCCATTCAAGCTTCACTGAGTACTAAAAAACAGCCCCACAATCAATATGATGGCCTCCTGTGTTTTGCGAGACGGGAGTTTGGGAAAGAGGCCAATTTCTTGGTTTTTCATGTAATGTTCATGGAACACAGACAAGAAATTGCAAAAAGCAATATTCCAGTGGTAGTCCTCCATTCATATCTTTAAAAGCTTAGGGTGGATGTTACAGCTAGGCCTCTCCTTTGCTTTCTCATACGTTGTTCACCAGAGTGCCACAGTTGCCCTGACATTTAGGATACAGCTTTTTAAAGACCATGGTGCCCTCTTACCTACCAGGCAGGAAAACATGGCTTGAGGTAACCATTACTATTATGCAAATAAAATGCAGGAGATGAGCCATGAGGGGGGTTATGGGGTACTTGGTTACCCCCAAAGGTGCCCCTAATCTAGGTTCCACTTGATGCACACCTGGCCCACCGTGGTCTCTGCAGTTTGGGAAGGCAGAGGGAGGCACAGCATGCGTGGATCTGGCACAGTTTGAGGTAAGGAGCCCGTCTGTTGTAGCAGTATGGATGCTGTAGAAATGTGCCAGCTGAGAGAGAGGCAAGTGGGAGGGTGTCACCGTGGGGGCTAGATACCCTTTGAAACCCCAAGAGCTGTAACTAACCTACACACACACACAGAAACAACTGCATGCTCCACTTTCCACTGTGGGAGGCATACATTTAATCAAAGGAAATTAGATTGCAGACTTTGCTTGTGTATGCGGGTCCTATGGACCAGTAATCAGATTGTATCATACTGTTTCACACATTGTACTGTATCATATTGCATTGTGAGGTATCATATTGTATCATATCATATCATGTTACTGTATCGCATTGCATTGCATTTAATTGCATCATATTTGTGTTGTTTTTTTGTTTTTCATTGTATCCTATTCTTTCTACTGTATTCTAGCATGCTGTGTAGGATCAGGACACATTGTGATATTAAGTGGTCGCTGAGAGCAACAACACAATGTCTCAACACATTTTATACTAAGATGCAGAGTTAATCTGAATTCATTTTTTGGTATGAAGGGTAAGATTTAGTATATTTTTACTGCCTTGTTAACACCTGCCTGTGGATGTGAGTTTATCTGAAAGTGTTGTGTATTTTCTTGTGTTAAGAGGAATATATTTACAGAGACACTTATACTGTGCATATGCACCAGTTTTACTTTTGTCAACAGAAACTATGATGTTAACAAATGAACTCTTTAAATGCAAAGTCTCATTCATTCACGCTCTGTTGTTGGTGTTACAGGTTTGAAAAGGGTTTGGTGTGAAATGCCTTGATACTCTGCAATACAAGATTCTGCTGGTGCATTCAAGGGCAACAAAAAGTTCTGAAATTCACATTGAAAGGATTTTTTCCATGCACTTCTTCCAGTCTTTCTGACTGCATAAATGCAAGTGCAGATGGAGTGTAATCCAAAGACAGCTGACCCACAAGTGAAAGGCAGACATAGATGGCGGAAAGTGAGAAACAAATGTGTGAGTGTGTGCATGCATGTGTGTTCGCAAGAGCATTTGGGTGAATGTGTGACTGAATGGGTGAGCTCCTGGGCTGTATTGGTATTTTGAAATGTGATTGACAGGGGAGAAGTCTATTAGGTGAGATTGTTAACAGAGTTGAGCCTGTTATCTGCTCCAGGCAGCCGTGAAAGGGGACGGCTGATTCACAAGGAAGCTATTGAGAATTTCAAAGGTGTTGTCTGACTGATTTGGGCCTGGGCCCGCGTCACACTGAGCCAGCAAGCCGGGCTTGTTCTTGAATCCACGCTGATCAATGCGCTTTCACATTCTCCCTCCTTCGCTCTGTCTGTTTCTCTGCGGCTCTTTTTCCGAATAAGTTTCTCTCTTCTCACATTTCTTCAAGCATTTTAAGCCTCCTTTTGTTCCTACTCTGCTAACTTTGCATTTTCCTCAGTCCATGACACAAATTGTGTCTTTTCCCTCTGTACTGCATTTTTCAATACACCAGAAACTTTGCTCACACTGAACACAACTTAATCCGCACAATTAAGCATATAGAGACAACTAATCAAGCTATACTTTTGCACAGGCAAGCCCAAAAGCAAATAAAGTTAGCTGATTTGCTTACACTGTACTTCCCATCCTTGTTTTAGCCGCATGAATATTTTATATCCTTTTTGTTTATGTTGCTTGTGAGCATTAGTTGAACAGCCATCTCCACCCCATGAATTTCTTTGAATACCAAATACAGTTAACAGACTGAAAACTCTATTCTCAGTGGCTGAATATGATCTAAGAAATTTGACTGCAGGGGCTGCAAACTCTTAGACCACATAGAAACATGGAAACAATGGGCAAAAACTGTGTGTGTCTGTGTAGTGTTGTCTGAGTCTGTTGGGTGTATGTGTACGCAGTGAACTCTGTTTGACCTTGGTTTTGATTCACCAAACATTGCCAAGGGGATGCAATGAATTCATGTGCATGCGTGTAAATGCTTCTGTGAATGCGTGTGTGGCAGCGTGCAAGGTTATCCATTGGCTAAGGCAAACGAAATATGACATCCAGCCCCACATCCTGTCCACACCAGCTCAACACACACTCACACACACACACACACACACATATATCCCACTGCATGTCCTCAGATGTAGCAAACACTTTAGCACACAAACCATACAACATGAAGACCTGTGTGTATTCTCTGAGCTGTGGGGAGGACCCCAGAGGCTGTCTGCTGGGCTCATTGGGTCCGGCTTTAAGAGATGTGATTAACCAGTTCAGAGAGAGGTGAGGGGAGAGGCAGGAGGAGAGCCGCGGGGAACTGGTCCAATAGGAGCATTACCCCGAAGAGTCTCTGCTTTGCTGATCCAGGAGGGTTTTTAGCAGCAGTGCATGTATGGATGTCAGCGCATGTGTTACGTAAAATGCAGCTAGTAGCCCACCTACATGAAAATCCAATTTGAGATGTCATGCTTGAAAAAGAGAAGGGCTGATACAATTATTTTGAAAGAGCAGAGCCATTCTCGGGATCCAGTGACAAAATAGTAGTGGGTGGATCCAGGGGGCAAATTTTTAAATGTCCACAGGACAAATAGTTTAGTTTGACATGAACTATAAGTCTAAATGAACCAGCAGAGTAAACACTAAACGGCAATGTGTGAAGCCCTACAGGTGCAGTGATTTATTGAGATGTATCTGTCATCTCTCTTCTTGCCTTCTGGAACCCCCACATCCCCCACCAACTCTTTCATTTCTCTCGTCACTTCTCTTTGTGTATTGCTTTTCTCTTTCTTTTTTTTATTTGGTTCAAGTTGTGTAAAACTAACGTGACAAATATTCATAAATATATAAAATGGAATCAGCTATAAATAATATACAGCATGTGTCACTTCTTGTCTAAAAAATATCACATGCAATGCAAGACAAATGAGTTTTATTTAATCAACTGATTGTTGATATAATGGATCTTTATTTTATAATCTGAATTTAAAGACTAATCAATTTTGAATGACTTACTCAGTTTTAAATCTACTTAGAGAATATATAGCAGTTTAACTTCAAAACTTCAGATTCAAAGTCAAAATGTTAAAAGTCACAGTCATTAAAGCTACTTCTTGTAAGCAGAAGCAGCATTTCAGCACAAAAGGGTTCATTTTATGGTGACAAAAGGGAAACAACAACACAATATGACTGCTTCACATTTCAATAATAAGTATGTTTGTGTCTCCGTTGAACACAAAACGCACAGATGAGAAATGACTGACAGTAATGCAATAAACCATGATGTATACTGTCTCTTACCCATACAATAACAAATCATGCTTACATGTGCTTTGTATTATGTTCTGCCATTTATCCGTCAATAACTGCGACAGTGGAGACGCTGAAAAAGATAAACAAATCATGTCTGACAGCATCCATGGCCGAGTCAAAAGAAATACGCGTGACAGTGTTTCCAAATAAACAGTTTTGTCTTCTGTCAAGTCAAGAACTTTGAATTTTTATATCAACACGGCACCTAAACTTAATCAGCGCAGCAACATCTGGGCTGTGCCGCATCGCACTTGCCTCACATCTCAGCTTTCAAAACCATGGCTCAACAGTTTAGCTTGCAAGGTTAGAGGCAGTGGGTGTTTCTTAAAAAGAAAATTAGTTAATTAAGGCTATAGGAATAGCCTTAAGTAACTAATTAATTCATAATTCTTTGTAATATTTTGACATTTAATTCATTTGAACATACATTGTAACAAATGATATATGAGTGAAAAACAAGCACATAAAGTGATGAAATGTACATTTATGCCCATCCATTCTTCCTCCAACTATCTCAGTATGTACAGGGCATTATACTATGAAAAAGTTAGCTTGATCAAGTGTAAGTCCACTCCAGTGTCCATATGACTATAAGTGGAAGTCAGCATATAGTTCTATACAATATTTGCACATACCAATTCTTCTTTTGAAATTTTCTGATTTTGATGCTGTTTGTTACTGGTTCTTTGTCCTCAACCTTTGGCCTCGATCCAGACCCAACCAATTAAAATAATGTGTGAAATTTTCTTTAAGATCCATTCAGATTACAGTGATTGGTAGACACTCCTGTCAACTGATCAATGGACTGCACTTATTTAGTGCCTGAGAGCAGCACAAAGCACTTTACAAAAGCCCTTTACAAAGCCTTTTACAAAGCACTTCATAAAGCACCTTACAATGCCTTACAATCATATGCGCTAATCGTGGTCAAGCTGCCACGCAAGGTTTGGTTCTTAGAGTTCAGTGTCTTGCCTGACGAAAACCTCAACATTTGACACGATGGCTTTGGTGCAGAGGAGGTTGCGTTTGTGTCATTTTTAGCTCTAGTTAAGACAAGTGGATGGTATTGGGATGGATGGATGTGACGGATGGAACTGGTGATAAATGCACATTCGTGTATACTAACCTTTTAAAAACTCAGCATAAATGGTGTGCATAAACACCATGTCGGATTTTGAAGGGAGGTTAAACTGTTTCTGTCAGTGCACACCCTGTGTTAGAGCCAACGTATAATTTATCTCATTTATTTCTCACTGGCTGGCTGTGATTAGAAATGGAACATAATGACAAATGAACTTCAGGTAGCACGGCTTTTGTGCTGTAGTGTTCTACATCACTTGAAAAGTCCGCACTCGATCAACACATTTTATGAAAGCAGGCTAATAAACTATATGGGAAATAAGAAATACAAGTGATTAGACATTGTTTCGCAAAGTCTTTACACACACAGCTACTAGTGTGCCTTTCCTCCCTGATACTGGCAACTCATACCGCGGCACAATCACTACGGTAGCAATTTTCTCACTCTATTGAAAATGTGGTCCAAAGAGTTTCCGCATCTGTTCTTTGATTGCTCCCGTACTACTTCACTCAGCGGCTGGTCAGGTCATTTGTTTCTCTGCATGATTCACAAAACAAGCATGGAGGTTGTCAGGAAGGTACACTTAGCCTGCTTTCACGAGAAGGACACCGCAAAAATCACTTTCAGCAACCTTGAAGGAATTCTTTTTCAGCAACTTAGGTCTTATGTTTTGTTGTTTTTGCACATCATTCCCAGAGATACAATTCAGTGTTAGTCACTCATTGATTGCTGGGATGTTGACATGCAGCAACACACCCACTTTACAAAGGAGTCCAGCAAGTCAAACAACACATGCACACAATTAGACATGTTGTGGAAAAAGTTAAGTGTTAAAATTGGCAGCCAGAGATATGTCCCTAATGGTTATCCTTAATCTGTACTTACACCGTGTGTTTTACAGCAATATGAAGAATTGTAAAGGATGTTTTGGGTTTGTTGATCTACATGTTGGCTTGCAAATAATTAGGTAAAAATAACATGGCAGAGCTGTGGATTTGTTCACTACATGCCAGACTGTCTGACTGCTCATTTGCTTCCACTACAAGGCACTGCTGCAAAGCTAGCTGTGTAAATGAACATCCAGATCTAAGAAATTAGACTAGTCAGTATCTTATAATGATAAAAATATGACCCAAGTTGCCAATTTAACTGACAGTCAGAATGGCAGCACTGGTTGCATTCACGCGGTGACTTGTTTGTCGTATTCTATGAACTATCGTGCAAGCTTTTTTCACAGTGTGGCTGCCTGGAGCTCGTCATATTTAACCCCTTTCGACCAGGTTGAACACTTACCTAAGCAAATGCTCAGTGCAATTAGATTTTGTAACCAGGACAACAGGTAAAAAAAAAAGCAAAAACAAAAAACAACCCAGACACTAGCATGAGTGACTTAAAAGTCCTGTGTTGATTCCTGCTTTATGAGTGCTGATTTCCTCAGAGGCACGGTGTAGATGAAAACATCAAGGTGTGAAATAAATAACACATGATGGGAAGTGTGTAAATACTGCATTCTCTCGACCTCCCAACACACACTCTCCCTTGCACACAGGAGCGCAGCATGTCCCCGGGATGAAAGTGGTAACTGGCATCTGAGATAAGCAAATGCCTTTGAGCTGCGTCCCTCACATCCACACAGATGCATTATTGATCGGGACTCCTCATAGTATGGGGTTTTTACCCCAGCTAGCAGATGCCCCTAGGTGAGCATCACCAGATGAGCTATGGTTGCATTTCATTTCTCTAAGTCTCTCCCTGTTTTCTGTGTGCTTTCACTTTTTTTTCTAATTGAGCTAAGAATTACCGAACTGAGGAAGGCACTGGTTGAGATCATGTAGAGGTTTTAGACTTCAGCATTCTATGGTTCTACGATATATAAAGTATCGTATAATCATCATCATGTAATTAATCATATCATATAAAGTAGTTTGGTTAGTTTTTCATTGAAAACATAAGGTATGTTTGATACAAATAGTGTAAGGTGTCTTAGAGACAATGATTTTGCAAATGAATTATTTTTTCTAAAACCCGTCATTATACAAAATACACTTGCTAAGAATTAGAAGAGAAATCTGATACCACATATCACATCTGTATAGTAAATGTGAATTTACTACCAAGAGACTTAGCATAAACAGTGGAAGTCAGATGAAACAGCTAGCCTGGCTCGCCTATCAACACATTTGCTTACCTTTTTGTTTAATCTGTACAAAATGAAAAAGAAGTCCATAAACAACGTGTTTTTACAAAGGGTCGTGTGGTGGGCTATGTCTTAGCTGGGAGCAGGGAACCTCTGCTGGTTGCCTGACTGCTTCATGGTGAAAACAAGACTTTGTGCAAAGCTAGGCCGAAAGTAAGAGTGGTATTGGTCTTCTCATCTTACTGAAATCAAGAAAGTGAATAAGGAAGCTTTGAAATCCAGGACCTGGATCCGAGTACACCTGACCCCAAAGTCCAGTTTGTTTGATCAGTGTGAGTACCCCGGCACTGATCAACAAACTTGAACTTGAACTTGGACTTGAAAAAGTTGGTGTTGAGGGTTCATGTACACACAATTCGCATCATGTTTTTCCAAAACCTGGAGGTGGACTGCTATTTAGAAAGGTATTTCTCAACACCGCCTGTGTCCTAGACTTTAATAATGTGAAAGCCTAATGAGTGGGGGGGCGGAAGAGGGGATGTGATTGTTCTCAGGCACCGTACTAAACAATCATAATAAATACAAAAACACCGTACTGTAAGTGTATTTCCCAAAATGTTGAGCTATTCCTTTAATTTAGCAATTTAACGGTCCAAACTAATAAATAAATAAATTGGTGGCTCTTCATTACTGTTTTTTTGTTAACTGGCTTGTCCTTTTGCCTTTTAATTGCTGGGTTTGAATTGTAGTTAATTATCTTCAGTTCTCTCTCTCTGTTACACACATGCACACACACAGAGCACGCATGAAACACACTCTGTGTGTGTGTGTGTGTGTCTCAGTTTGCAGGTTGAGAGTACTTCATTGCCATGGTCTCCAAGTGCTAAGAAGGCTGATTTCGCCTGTCCTCGTTAGCTTGGTTAAATAGTCCTGGCTATGCTTTAATTAGTGTGAAAAGATCAATGATGTATAAAGGAGGGAGAAGGTTTTAGGTTAACTCCTCGCTGCCCATTGTAGCTCAACATCACTTTGAATTAAAACAGAACATTCAGTGGGCTTTTTTTCAACAACCCTGTGAATTGCGGTCAGTATGTTGAGATATCTGCACACTCTAATTTCAGCTGAAGTACAGGACTGATCCATTGTTTTCAAATTACAACATTTATGGTTCAGTCTTTTGAATGCCTGAAGGTAGCATTAGCGTTAACTAGACAATGACTCATAGCTTTATGAACAGACTCTAAATGCTGCTCGCCTGGGCTTGGTAGAGTTCAAGAGACAGTACCTTTTTTTCTTCTTTTTTTTTTAGAATGGCTCCTGTGCTTTTCACAGGATGAGTGGTGCTATTAAAAAGGCTGGACTAATTATAAACAAATGGCAGGAAAAAAATGAGACATTAAAGAAATGTAGGAGGAGATGTAATAAAGGCATTTAGTGAAAGTATAAAAGTGCTACAAGTAATATTGGTAATGTCAATATCTGTCAAATAGAGATGCCATTTAAAGGCCAATTTTTCGCATCAGTAATGCAAGCTGAATCAATGAGTCACATTGTAGCAATTTCCACAGAACTGAGATGATCGATATTTGAATTGCTGTGAATGATATAATGAATACAGACTAACTCTAAAGCTGAGGTAAAGCATCACACGTTTACAAAAATAAAATGGTTCATTTCGAGTTCCATTTACATTGAACTGGAGGCCTGCTATAGTCTTATTGTTAATACATTCTTTAATCTTACTGGCATTCTTCTTCTTCTTATTATTATTATTATTATCATTATTGTTATTATTATTATCATTATTATTATTATTATTATAATGTTAGTAGTAGTTGTAGTAGAAGAGTAAAAAGATAAGCTGTATCAAAGACTAAAAAGCTTCAAACTTTAAAAAAATAAGGATCACTCACTTTCTGATAACATAACATGGTATAAAAATGTTGTTAATGTAATGTTATGCCAAGCAATTCAGCAGCTGATATATATTCAGCATCAGAAATAAAATTCAAGAAAAACACACAGAAAAATGTCCTTTCCTCAAGTTGAGTTTCACTAAATCCTCCTTCCTCCACAGAGTCTATTCACCAGATCCTCATCTCCCACTTTCTGCTTACTACCTCAATACTGGACTCCTCCTCCTCCCCTGTCTTATCCCCTCCTGTAGCCCTGCTCCTTTTCCTGTGCTCTTATCTGGGCCAGAGCCCCCCTCCCACCCCCAACCCTGAAGCTTGTTGCTATCTCTACCAGTCGGGGTAATCCACTCCTCCCTATGTGTCTGATGCCTGCTCCACTCAGCGGAGCCCAGGATTATCTCCCCACAGCCCCCACGGCCCACTGCCACAGCTAAAGGGGAGCCCGGCACACTCTGCTGCTAAGGTTGGTTAGCCAGATTCCTCCAAGAAAGTCGAAGTTGGCATGGCCATTTGTGTTTTACTGTCTGGGCGGACAGGGTAGTGAAGGGAGAGAAAAAGAGTGCACAAGTAGACATGCAGCTGTACACCAGAGTATGTTGTGTGACACAGCTCAGATCAAATCCACCACCATCATGGCTGCACATGTGGACAGCAAATCCTAATCTGTTGAATACTAAAAACTCTGATGATATTTTTCTGTCAATCATGAAAAATGTAATACCTAAATATTGTATTGCTGTAAAAATGTAAAATGAGGTCCTTTTTGTCATGTACATGTCTTGGCTATGTGTATCATTTTGCATAGTAAGACACTTGGTAAATACAGTAAATGTCTTCAGATTTAAATTCAAATGCAACTTGAAGGATTGGTCAGTGGGGAGTCCTGCAGTTTGTGGTTTGAAGATATTTGCGTGTAATATATACAGTACGTATCCCATTATGCAGTATAAATATATTACAATATATAATATTATCAGCACACGCTCATCAACACTGAATAGTTCATGATTTTTTTTCCTTGCTTGAATATGATATGATCTACTTTAGTTCCAGTTTATCAACCAGGCTCAATGCCACAGAGAAGCATTATGTTTGTCACCAAGGTAATGTGGCTCTCACATTGCAAAATGGCCTCTATACTGCACAATTGCATTTTTATACAATGTCATTTTATGTAACCGTAAATGATGGTGCCATAAATTCACCCTGAATGGTTGAGCTTGTGAATTATAGTAGTAATTATTATGAGAGTGTATAATGTTATGTGCATAACCATAGGTTCTGAAGTGAGAAAAGTGAGGAAGTAGTCCTGTGCTGCTGTGGTTTTAGCCTATAGGCTGCAGTAGATTCGCAGTCCATTCTCGGCGATATCTGATTTCTAATCCATATATTCCACTCACTGCTTTCTTATTCAACTCCTTCTCCCCAAGACACTTTCCCATCCAATTTTCTCTCTTTCTCTCTCATCCGCTCTTTTCTCCCTTCCCCTCCCACCCCTCGCTGTTCAGTTTAGATTCGGGGATGGAAAGCTTCATAAACAATTTTCTCCCCTTGCCGTTGAGCCACTTTTACCCAGGCACTGTGTGAACGCCATGCCAATTTCCTGAATCCATACTTCACAGCCACCCCTTACTCCCCCTTACTTTTTTCCTTTCTCACTCCTCACTCCCTCTGTCCATCGAAACAATGTCCATGTCAAGACAATTATACCCACTCTCTGCCACACACACTAACTCACCGTGTTTACCACCGAAGGGCTGGTGGCAGCAAAGCAATTTCCTCCTGATGTGAATGCTGTATCTCTCTCCCTCCCTCCATCTCTCTCTCTCATTCACAGTCTCTCATGGCTCCTCTAGCCCTGCAGACATCTGATCTCATAAGCGATATATCTGCTGTTATAGCCACTGGCACCTCCTTGCATCCGACCACCAGCTCTGCCAGCGCTGGTTATTTCTACTGGGAGGTGGCGGTAACGTGACAGGCGCAGCAGCAGCACAAACCGAGGGCCGCCGGGCTCCGCGCTCTGGGCTCGGCGTGTGTTGAGAGTTTCACCAAACCCGCGGGCTCTACCAGCTCCACTCTGCCGCCGTTCTCCGTCTCTCACGGCATGTGGCCATCCCAGTTTCACAAGTCACATGCATTCTCCTCGCCCCTCCACTAGTTACAGAAAAGAATAGCCTCAGTCACAACTTTATGACACCGTCCATCATGGCTGTGTGCTATGTTTCCTCCCGGGCAGACTCTGCCTTGTAGCTGCTGTGTGCACTTATGATTTAGCCCGGTAGAGATGAGAGAATATTAAAAAGTAAAGAGGTTAGAAGCTGCGGCCTCCCCGCGGTGCATGAAGGCGTATGGTAGGACCATGCAAACACATCCGCAGAGAGGAAGTGGAGCAATGAGGCATAAACACACACAGATGCAAGCGCACATATGGAAATTCTCACAATACTGTGAATTTCTTTGTTTGTCCTTGAGGAGTAAAGGGCTGTGTGTTTACACATACATTGGGTACAGATCGTAAAGCCCCTTTAAGGCAAGCCATGATTTGTGATCTTGGGTTATATAAAAAGAACTGACTTGACATACTTGTGTGTTGCAGCTAATAGGGTAGAGGAGGTGAGGCTTAAATGAACAGGGAGTCCCATCCTAACAAAGGGGAATACAGACCCCATTTCATTACTCCATGATACTAGATTAGTTCTTTATGAGGCCATGGTGGCAAAACAGTACAAAAACCATACATATAAACAAGACAAAAAAAACAATATTTTGTATCCATTACAACCATTCATGCAGTTTTAAAATTGGCATAGACAATTTATCTATTATCTATACATAACCCATAATCTATAATGTGATTTTTTTAATGTGTGAATTATTTTGTTATGATTTATTTGTGTGGTTGTCATTGCTTTTACAGGCTGTGAATGCTAAATCTAAACTGAGCGGAGAAGAAGAGGAGAAGGTGGAGCAATAATCCAATCTCCGACATTGTGTCCATGTTAGCGCTGCGTTTGCGCACCGAAGCTTGTGGTCTGCAAATGAGTTTGATCTCGGGTGACAGCTCCTGAGAATTCCTCATGCTTAGGTCACATGCATTTTCCTCAGGGCTATCCCAGGTGGCAGCAGGAAGTATTTGTGATTCATGCTCTAATCTCCCCCTTCACAGATGTCATATTGAGAACCGAATTGGACTGCAGCTTTCGACAATGCATTCTTGGCGGTAACTTTACCTCTCGCACAACCCAGGTTTCATCATGGAGACATATAATGAAAGTGAAACCTTCCAACTTAAATATCCACTGTGTCTGCAAAATGTGTTGAAATGATTCGATTTTTAATTCTTCCTTATGTTCCTGTAAGGTTCTTTTTTTCCACCTCTCTCATATTCCTATTCTAATAAAGAAGCGTTTTTATAGATATTTTATGTGCAATGAATGAGCTACAGTCCGCAATTTCATTCAATAAGGAAACTAGCTAAGTTTAATTCATATTAATTCATAAAATCTATGTGCCACGAGTATAAGGTCAGTATAAACCAGTGTTCTATTGCTTCCAGTGAGCTTACAGCTTATGGGATATTAGTGAAATATAACATCACTTAATGGAGTTTAGTGCAAGTTCAATCAGGAAGCTTTAATTCTTACATCTTTTGCCCCTACTCTTTCATTCTTTTGGCTTCTTCCACTTTTTGCCACTCAGTTTAATATTCAAGGGGAAACTGCCTCTTGGTTTTTTATCGCCCAATCATTTAAGCTTTAAACCCTCTACTCCCTCTCTTTTACCCACGTGGGAGCCAATCACTAATCAGTGCACTCTTTATTTTCCCAAATCATCTGCTTCTGTGCCATCAACCATTTATCTAAAACTGCTGCCAAGGCTCTCATTCGGCAGCACAGGTTTGCTCATGTTTCTTTAAGAAGGTTCTGTAAAGGAAGCGGCTATGCTTCATTTACATGGTCCCATTTCAACTGCAGAATCCCTCCATCTTTACTGATGTCACCAATTAGACGTCCCTTGTGATTGGACGTAACGCTGTCTGCTTTTGCCAGAGGATTCAGTCTTTGCTTTACTTTACTACAGTGAATTGTACAAACACAAACATGAATCAATATTTCCCTGAGCTCCGGTTTCACTGTTCCTGCATGTTTGGAGACTTAGAGAATCAGAATGATAATGACCTGTTATCGGCTCCTTAGTTGGGTTCCAGGTGTCTACGTGCAACTTGTTTGTGTTGTGCTAGAAATAAATACAGCTCGTGATATAGGAAAATGATTTTGCTTCCACATCTTCCTCTTCTGCTTAACATGCACTTGCCAATTGTAATTCAAACAGTGACAACAGTGGCCCCACATCCTACATCAATTTGGAAACCTCGTCCATGCTCGCTTACAAAGAGTGCTGCTACCTTAATCATCTTGATAACTCACACTCATCATGCATATTGTTGGTGGTGCCTTCACTGGCCCTTCATCAGCCAGTTGGCAACGAGGGACCCTCATCAAGCAGCTGGTGGCACTGGCACCACAACAGCCGGCAGCACATGTTGTGTGATTGTGTTCATCTGACTGTGTTTTTTGAAGTTTTATGTGTCTCTCATTTTACCTGTCAGCTATGCATGTTTCCTGTAAATGAACCAAGGAATTAACATCAATTGAAGCTGCATTGAGTGTAGATGCATATGATTTTGATGGGTGCATATCGTTAACACAATTCAAATCTAAACTAGTCTTTTTCTGTCTTTGCTGCAGTGGAAAAAAGAAGAGAAACCCCCCCCCATAAAACAATTCCTGATTTTTGTTGAGTCAGTATGACCTTGAATTTGTGAACTCATCAAGGTGGACTTCTGTTCTATATTTCTCTTACCCTTTGGTTCAGGAATCCTTTTAATGAGTTAAGCTACAGTATAACCCTCTTTCAAGTTCTTTCTGTTGTTAAAATCAGAGTATAAAATTCAAGAGGCATCATCCATGTGGTTCACTAAATCAAGTACACTTGTTCTTTGCAGATTATCTTACACATACGGGAGACAATCACCAATCATAGATCATTTCACCCCATCAGTTGCGCCTTTATTTCAGTCTCCAGCTCCTGACAAACTTCCACTAACCACTTCACCCACCAACATCAGCATCAAGACTCTGTTCAGAAACCAGTGTAAAGAAAAGAGCTATTTTTCTAAATGATTATGGACCATGATTGCACTTTAGCCCCTAAATAGAATCTCCACCAAAATTAAATTTACAAGTATGTTAAATCACTGAAACTATGAATTCTGTCCTTACAGCACTATTGCATCAGAAGAAGGTGTTGCAATGGGGTAATGTAATGTAACTATCTTGGCTTTTATTGCTGGAATTGAACATAAGTTCTCTTTAGACACACTTCACTTTAATTAACAGGTTGCAGATCTACTGCCTATATCCTTACATTGAGATTTTATTTAATTTAGCTATTCATGCAGCTTGGGTAGGTTCTGTATTTATCCTCTACTTCACCGCACTAGTTAGTTTGAAGTCTTTTTTTTTTTAAACTTATTCCTGCGTTAAATCACACCACAAAATGAGCAAAAGACTTATATAAAATAGCCTGGTTACACTTGCCAGATTTCGCTATCAAGGAATGGTACTGAAACCCCTTTTGATTAAAACACTGATAAGTCAAATAAAGTGCAAGCATTATTCTTTCTCTGATACTTTTTTACAGGCACAACTGTCCAATACGATTCGTCATCAACCTCCTTTCAAATAAGGTCTGTGCTGTAAGAGCAGGGTTGCAGAACAAAGTGGCCTTTTCTCTGCCGCTCGGTCTGTGGCCTCACTCACTGAATGAGAACTTTCAGAAACTAATTACAGAGAAACCATCTTCATCACATTGCCATTATGGGGGGAGAGGGGACGGGCCTGCTGACTCCCTGGGCTCCTGCAGAGAGCAAGTCTCTGATACACTTAGCCGCAGCCCTGCTTTAATTGTGCAGAAAATGTGATTTGTGCCCCAGCTTCACTTTCTAGGGAAAGTGGTGTTCACAGTCGGGGGTGTTCCAGTCGCATGAATAGCTCTGCTATTCAACCACCCAGGGACCCTTGCATGTATGTGTGTGTGTGTGTGTGTGTGTGTGTGTGTTTGCATGCTCCCTTGCCTGCTTCCAGTTTGTGTGTGTTTGTATAAGTGTGTGCTTAAAGTCATTTGCAAATATTCTGTTTGTCCTTCATCAGTAAACAAGATTTCCACAATGTGATTACCCATTACATGTTGAAAAAAGGCATTGCAGAAACAAAAACTGATATGAATATGCATCTTTAACTAAATCTAAAATCTCAACACATGCAATATTTAGTTATTCCATGATTCATTCATTCCTGACACATTTCTATAACTGATAAGAACTGGATAGGATACAGTGATCTATAGATGGTTAGCATTTGAGGAGCGCCCAGAGCAGGCAAGTTCACATGTCACATTTTTTTCTTTCTATTAGATGGAGAGCAAATGTAGATTTTGAAATGTAACGGATTCTGCTTACAAACAACCTCACATATGCACACACACACCGTCTGGAATGAGAGAGTTTGGGAGAAAGAGATTGAAAAAAAGGGGGAGATGGAGAGACTGAAAGAAGTGATATGAGCTTTGAAACATCTTGAGGGAGACAGAAAGAGAATTGTAAAGTGCAAGAAGGAGAGGGGGAGAACGATGGGAGAGACATATTGGCAGAGGATGAGAGAAACAGAGAGGCGGGGGTGGGGGTGGGGTGAGGAAGAGGAGGGTGCGAGTGAAAGAGACTGATAGGGGAAAGGAAGAAATCCTTAACATACACCCCTCACCTGGATATGGTGCTTGTGAGCTTTGCTAAAAAACTGCTGATGTGACACGAAGAGCGAGAGCTAGCTTTTCAGCACGGAGAAAAGTGCTTACTGGCTCTTCTTTTAAGGGAAAAAGGCTTGAGGTACACGCCTCACATATCCTCTTTGTTTGGAGACTTTGCAGTGGCCAGCACTTTCTATCTCCCCTCTATCTGTTCTCCATTTTTTTTTTCATTTTCTTATTCATTCCGTTTGTTCTTCTTCTCCTCAACACTTTCCTAGGACACAGTTGCACCACCTGGCAGGCTACTTTTGGATCGATTTGTTCCAGAATAATCTCTGGCAGTATAGCTTGGGCTAAACTTTACTGTTGCTCTTCCAATTAACAATGCTCCACTGTGGGAATATGGCTATGGATGGGAAGTAGTGAGAAGTTGTTTCCCTAAGAAGACTGTTTCTTCTGCCACTTAGAGGTCCACTTACATAAGGGGTCCACCCATAACCACATATCTCCTCTGGTGGGTTTGGTTTAGAGAAACAGAATTCAATTTGGATGTGGATTCATCTAGATGTTGGCGATAATTATAACCCTTCAATTAAATGTTTCAGATATTAATTTGCACGACATGATTTGGATTTAAAAGCATGCAAATTTTAGGAGATTGTCTGTCTTTCAGTACCATGACGGAGGAAATTCACTCTTTCCAAACCTCTGTCTGACGTGTGTCTGACATTTTGACAAATGAGAGGTTTTACTATCATCAGTCACGTTTGCACTTTGATTCTAAATGACAAGATTGTAATTTCCAATTAAGTTTCAATTCACTGACACCTGACAAGCACTTGTCACAGAATGAAAGAAATGTCTACAGCAGCAGCATGAGGCTGTTCTCAGGCACAGTGATTTACATTAAATTCTCATGTAAACATGCTAACGTGCTCTCAACACACAGTAAAAATACGCTGATACTTAGCTGGCAGTGTCTCAGTGAAGCATGTTGGTATTGTAAGATTCACAAATTAACACTTAACACAAAGCTTAAGGTGAAGCTGATTGGATTGTCATCAGTTTTGCGGTCATTTGATTTTAAACTAAAGTATTGTTCAGATATTGATCAGACGATGGAGCCCTCATCCTGAAGAGGACGTGGACATCCGTATAAAATATACTGACAATCCAATGGGGCAACATTGAAATATTTCATTGGTCACATCAAAGCTTTGCCCCGCATGAAGAGCTGGATAAAGATTCAGGGAATCATTAATGTCAGTAGGATCCATCCTCTGGGGAAATATTACTACTATGGCAATCCATCTGTTAGTTTGTTGAGATACTTCAGCCTAGACCAAATTGTTGGCCAATATACTGACCTTCAGACTGACATCACCAACCATCGAGCCACGCCACAAGCATAGATAGAAATTAAATTATTAGTATCTCTACCCTTCCTCAGTACTTGTTTGACTAAAGAGCAGTATTGTCAGGATTACCACACGTTGATAATGGACACAAATGATTACACAAATGATTGCTGATGCCAACCTTGGCCAAGTCATGTCTGCACTCCTCTCTGTCTCATCAAACACTGTTTAATCTAGAGACTCAAATCAATTTGTTTTTTGTGGACTGAGTGTTGGGTTTGGCAGGAGGCACAATAATAGCCAGTGCGTAAGAGAAAAGTACAAGGGATTTATCCCATCTCAAGGTTTGTCTTTCCATTCTTAAACCCCTATGGTTTTGTAATCAGTCTTTCTAAACCATCTTAATCTCTTAATTCACTTGTATCACTCAAATGGCTAGCTCTTTCTTTCCACCCGCGGCACTTTGTAGCTTCTAATCCTCTAAACTGCAGGAGATTTCCCGACCGGCACCACCCCTAACACACATTAAGAGACATAACCAAAATATATACTCATGAGAAGAGGACAACAGCACTCACTGGAGGGGACATTAAACTGGCTTTGGGTCTTGTGGTCAGCAAATCTCCTACAGTGATTCAGAGAGTATGTAATCCTTGTTGAGACAACCGGTAATGTCCCTGTGGAGATAATGGCTGATATTTTGTCATTAGCACTGGTGCGCTTTGGCTGTGGGTATCAGACGAGACCGGTGCTTTCAGTCTTTGACCCTGGAGAAGTTTGAAGACCAGTAAAAAATAAATAAATAAACCGTGCAGTTGGATGGACTTCGAAACAGGACCTATCAAAGAGTTCGAGTGGCAAAGTTCCTGACCTTCCTTAACAAGGCTTCTCTGTTGCCTTGAGGGAAATCAATGACCATTTTGTCCACTTTAGCTGTTACATGTACAGAGTGTGTAATGTGCAATCCGAGCACACTTAACAGCCAGTGTACGAAAAAGAGCCATCAAATATTGATGGCTTTGTTTTGTTTAATACCCACCTCAGTCAATTCAAGACTTAAAACACTTCTTCTTCATTAACATGCCCCCTTTTACATCGGTAGTATGTTCCATATACACTGAATTAACTCCTGAACATTAACCTTGTGCTTTTTTGTTATGCTAGCAGCTGTAGGGATCAAAATGTCTCCTGGTCGCGCTTTCTTGGCTGAAATATGTCAACATCTTTCCAAAAATTTTTGTATAGGCATTCATGTTCCCTAGAGGATGAAGCCTACTGACTTTGGTGATTTTTCCCATAGCACCCACATGAGGGTAGCATTCATGTTTCACCTAACAAAATGTTTACCACCACCCTTTACTCACATTTGGCTTTCAGCAATATGTGGAAAATCTGTCATACATACTCATTCTAATTATTAAAAAAACATCTTATTTTGTCTTTGAAATCCATCTAAATAGACAGGTCTTTTCTAATCAACAGCAGATGAACAGCTGCAGTGTTTATATGAGGTAGTGAGTCATCATTTTATTTCCTACTTGTTTCTCTCTGACAAGCAAATGACCGCTGATGTCTCACCTCTGTGGGACCTGCTCCCTCACTCCCAAATAGCATCCTCCTTTCATCTAACGGAGGAGGAGAAAAAAAAAAGAGAAAATGTTTCAATGCCTCTGTCTGACGGGCAAAATAAATTGCACTTACAAGATCCAAATTACATTGTTTAACCTCAAAATGATTGGCCCAGGCCCCTCTCCCAGGGCCTGATCAGTTGGGTGATATATGGCTTTAGTTTACTCCAGCACTGAAATCCCACAGTATTCAGCAGGCCCCCAGGGCAGAGCTGGGAGGGGTGTAATGTGCGCACCACGATAGAGCCAGAGGACATTTAATGTTTTATAAGCCCCTTTTCTTGCACTCCACTTTAATTTGGAAATATGAAGCTGCACGTGTTGAAAGAGGGGATTATTAGCTGGTGCTAATCTCTCTTTCTCTCTCTACCCTTGTTTACCGCAGCCCTTCTCCCCAGCCCTCATCCTCAATCCCAAACAGAATGAAAGAGGAGAGAAAATGACAGTGAGGGGGCAGAAGAGGGAGAGAGAGAGAAAACTGAAATTGGTCTTGTTGTTTGTTGTGCTGTGTTGTGTTGTGAGCATGTAATAAGGCTCAAAATGTCACTGGTTCAAACAGTCACCCTCAGGCGGTGTGGGATTGTGGGGATTTGTGTGGTGGCACGTGTGCGAATTGATGAGATGTGCACATAATTTTGTAGGATTAAGAAAAAGGAATCATCCTGGTGTTTGTTGGTTGGATCTCCTCTGTTTTATTGTTGACTATAATCTAAACAGATAAATACCTCTAGAATAACTTAACTGTCATATGATGGATGTCCTTTAGGATGAATAGTGAGATTGAACAATAAATAAAGTCATGAGAAAACTGCTGTAATATTACAAGAGTGTATCGTAAGAGGCAGAGTCCAACAGCTGTCATCTGGTCTTCCATCTTCAGGGGAAAAAAGATGTTTATTTCCACTCTTTATTTTGTCCTTCCCTCCAAAACAAGGCTCCTCCCGGCCTGCTGGCCCAGTGGTGGTGTCTTTTTGCATTGTAGGAGGCACCATCTGGAAGAGGGAAATATTAATGACAAACCCAGATCCCAGCATGTCTTGCTGTTCTAATCAGCCAGACTTCGGTTCCACACTGCTCTGCGTTTCTGGGGAGCGGGGAGAGGCGTGGTTGGTGGGGTAGGGTGTGTGTGAGTGTGTGAGGAGTGAGGGTGGGGGTATGGTGGTTGGTGGGCAGCGTGTGTGCTAAAGCACGATTGATGCTTTGTGTAGCCACTGAATACAAATGAAGGATTTGTCAAACTGCAATATTTGGGTCCCAATAGATTACCATACGGCACCAGGGTAATTATGCACACAGTTGATTGAATGGAGTCAAAACAGGGGGAATGTGTAAACTTGTGGCTGCTGCAGCGTTTGATTTCCATAGAAATGGAGGAGGTGACACACGCACAGATGCACGCAAATGCGCAGACAAATACCTTATGCACAAACATACACACACACAGGCGTGCGTAAATGAACACCTATACACACACAGACACACACACAGGTTGATGTGTGCATAAAAACACAATGAGATTCAGAGAGACACATTAACATACAAATGCAGACAACTTTTCAACAACACACACTCACACACAAAAACACACACTCACACACAAAGAAACCCATAACCTTAAAACACACAGGTGTGACACTGGAATTACAACTGTAATTAAGAAATATGTTGACAGCAACTATTAGGAGTCACATTCATGAGTTTAAAAAGTTTTACTTGCTCACCTGCACTATGCAGATAAGACTCATTGTTTTCAGTTTGTACCTATTTTCACTGAAAAAAATACACTGATTTTCTATATTTTCTTTTTATTTCCTGTGGCAACAAGGTGCTGACCACTAAAATTATAATAAAAAGCCAGCCAGAAGCCTTCTTGTTAAAAAGTAATACCAGAAAATGAAGACAAAATGGAGAAAATGCAAATTATTATGAACCAAAATATTATCACCCAGATTTTTGCATTATTGATTTAATATATCTGAAATAAACAATGTTGAATTATTTTTTTTATTTTGAAAAAACCCAAATCAAACACCACGAGCCCTATATACAAATACACAGTGAGGTCTATGTGGACACAAATATGTTCACTAGCCCCTCACACACACATAGAGAAAGAAACTCAGACGAGAAGCTGGTGGATGTACTGGAGGTCACAAGCTACTGTAGATAGGAGTGTGATTTATTCAGCCAACCCCCAGTTAGGGCTCAATCATTCCCTGTGGGAGAGTAATAGCCCATTCCGTCGCTCTCTTTATTGTGTTCACACGCATTTTGATTGTTTCCTTTTATCATTATTCCTGCAGAATTAAACACAGCATGAAATAAATGCTACTGGCAGTTCTATTATGTATTATTGTCACATTGCAGCACACACTCGCTACTTCTGCAATCATCATAAAGACTTGTGTTGTATTTTAATTCTGCCATTATCCTTTATCCTGTGTGAGTTTTTTTCACCAAGATTGAAGACACCAACATACCACAATTTATAGTTTCATTTCAAGTGAATATGTATTCTGTGAAAATAAAAATACTGAAGTTATAAAAGTAAATAGCAGGAAAATTCCTCTGGCTCGTTTTAAATTATGTAAATTCCACTGACATTTATTCTTTTTCAAATGTTTGTTCTTCCATAAAGAACCTCCCTTTACATCTTGGCCTTTTACAGCATGTGCAATAATTTCAGGCTTCAGTGAAATACAATGTAAGTATTGATCATTTGAAGGCACGCAATGCGCCGAGAGGTTTAGGTCATGTCACTTTTCCATTATTCAAAGTTTGAGATAATTCAGAAGTTGTGTAATGCATTCAATTCTAATTCAAATGCCATATCACAGGTGATATTTTCCCCCAGAATGGCATTCCTTTCTACCCATTCTCATTCCTCCCTAACAGATTCCCATTATGCACTTTCGACAAACTCAATTTCCAGCCCTGGCCATTTAAATGTCTGAAATGTTGAAAACGGCCTTGGTCTTACCCTTTCCACGAGACAGTCTCCAAAAAGTCTTATTTGAGGGGTGTGTGAGGAAAAAACCTGTCGTCTGTTTGAGCGTAAAGCAGCATCAATAAGGTAATGACCCATTCGTCAATGTGTTGTTGATTCTTACACAGTCTCACAGACTGGTTGAAAAAAGAAAATAAAAAGTGATATTAAACATAGACTGAGGACTTCAAAAAAACAATAGTCCTTTTTCAGGATACAGCACTGAGCTCAGGTGCGCTAAAAGCTTCCCCTATTCACCCCAGCCATCTAGGAGAAGTTGATGTTGTCAGATGGTGTCTCTGTCTTTCTGTGTCCTTGCTCTACAAAGGTTATCCTGTAGAATCAGATAGGATGGTGGCAGTAAAGAATCACTTCTGTGGTCGCTGCATCGCGCACGTATATGGTCTATGCCACCTGTCCCCAGAGGATAGTGTATGTGTGTGTGTGTTTGTGTGCCTTCAAAGATGTGCGTCAGTGTTCACGTCTGTGCAACAACACCGTGCACTTGTGTCTGTGCGAAAGTGCAAGCATATTTGTGTGTGTGGGGGTAAATATATCTTTATGTGTGCATGTGTGAATGGAGCAGGTGGCGGTCCTTGTATAGGAAATGTCTACACCAATCAACAGACATCCCCTCAACCTTGGGATCCAGGGTCCCGCCCAAGCCTCAGTCACATCGTTTACAAAGTGAAAGAGGCACACAGACAGAAGCTGTTATCCAGCCTTATTTACTCCCCCACTCAGCAACACACTCACTACTCACCCCTTTTTCAAAGAAAAGTACAAGGGCCAAATGGAACTTGAGGAAAATAACGTATTTTACGTCATTAACGAAACAAGTTCATTAAGAACACATTTTATTACAGTGAGAGCATATAAATAATGGTTCCCTTATACTGCTGATTAAAACTTAAGTGCAGAACACACATCACAAGTGTAATTCTGTCTTCAGTCTTGAAATGTTTATATAGATGAGGCAGGGCAGTAATGGGTGGATATGCTGGCATTATACAGTTTGTGGTGGAGATTCTCAGGGCTGCATGTAGTCTGGGAGGAAAACCTAAGGATACAGCTCAGGGCTGTAACAAAATGAAAATCTTTCAAAAAAAAAATAAAGCTATATTTTCATTTACATCTATTAATGTGCAATTATAATATTCTCACAAAACATGCTGAAATTGGACATCATACATTGAACAACAATGAACATAGAAAATAACACAGAAACACTAATTAAGGTCTCTATCAATTAAACTGACTGTCTTTAACTTATAATATAGTGATTTAAAGAACATGGCATTTTCTATTCTATTTAATGTGTCATGTGCATGCTTATTATATGCTGTATTGTATGCAGAACCCATGACCAAAGCCATATCACAACAAAAAAGGAAGACTACTGCCAGTAAGCAGTGAGAGAAATGCAATGATACTTGCTGCAGACATTAAGCAAGTAGGGAAAAAAAAGTTCCCTTCTCCTTTCTCCTGCTTGGCATATCCTAGGCTCAGGACGTACAGTGAAGTGACTTTATCAGATGAGGCAAATGATGAGTCTGATTGGTCGAGGCAAACTCCTGCCCATTGCTACTGTTAATTGGATTCCAGCCAGCCATCATGAATGACAGATCCAGAATCAGCACTCAGGAAAGCGGTCACAGCAGCAGTGTAAGAGAAACTGGAAGAAATGAATGTGGTCTCAATGAGTTTCTGTGCATTTTTTACAAGAAAAACGGCTTTACTGCACCAGTAAAAGAACAAAGCATGATTGATTTACAGTGCTCTCAGTGTGCAGTGTGTTGAGTGCAGGCCACGATGTGACAGCCAGGACAGAGATATTCACCAGCTGACTTATGGTTAGATTTACAGACTATACTGTTTAATTAGCTCCGGGTTAGGTTTTTAATGGTTTTAACACCTTTACTATAATAAAGATAATGATAATGAGATAATGTAAAGGTAACATTCAAGCAGGTCAAAATAATCCATAATGACGAATGACAGTTTGCATTTTGAGACAAATCTTGAGATTACTGATTACTGATACTATACAGTAAGTTGGTCTTATTCCTACTATAAAAGAAATGTTTGAACATTTTGAAAAACATGCTCATCTGCTTCCTTGCCTGAATTTAAATAAGATGATTGATACCACTCTCACACCTGTCCAGAGCCTCTGTCCAAGTGCAACAAAACCAGCACCCGTGTAAAAACGACACAATGTGGTTTTACGGGGACAGCCAAGAGATAGTCCAGCACATAACTCTCTGTAAGGCCACAGTGAGTTTTAGAGGTGAGAGCAGATAGATTGTGTTACCTTTGGATAGAGCCGGGCTGGTTGTTCCCTGTTTTCCAAGCTAACTGGCTGCCGTGGCTTTTGCTCTGCAGATATGAGAGTGGTATTGGTATTCTCACTTGACTCTCATCTGACTCTCTGCAAGAAAGCAAATAACAACAAGCAACCTTAATGTCTGTATTAAACTCTTTTTATAGAGCTAACACCTTTTTCATTTTCTTGATCAATTACTGTGGTTTTTGCCAGTTTGTAGAAATCAAGACTGAATGTTTTAGATTTGTCCAATGGCTCAGATGTTTGCAGTCGTCCCTTTCAGCATCTGTTCGTAAGTCATAGGAGCAACTGACCCAATCTGCACCTTTTCAGGAAGAAGGTTAGTGACAGATCAGAACTCCTCAGACATAGGCCAAAACTTTAATCACTACTCTCTAACAATAGTCTTGACTTAAACTACATAACTACAAGAAGATGCATGAAAGCATGAAAATAAACTAATTAAAAGCTATCCTAAAATATATAAGATCTTCAAATTAAACAAAATTATCTTTGTTGTTTTCTTCTTTCTTTCTGAATTGCGATGCATACAAAAAAAAACAAAAAAAACCCAGCAAAATGTATTTTCCCACTATTTACCCATAATTCAAATCACAACTGAACTATACTGCAATAGGTTTCTAAAATAGAAACTACTTAATTTGATGTACTTTGGTGATATCCAAGTAGGTTTGGTGCTAATTTCTCAATTTCAGTAACAAAAGAAGCTTAAATACAGGGGACTTGTGCATAGTCAGAGACACAACTTTTGATTGTATCTAAATGAATAATTTCTATTGTGAAATCCAAATGGCCTCAACGTCCCAGTAAGTCTCTCCAGGCTGGCTCACTATTGGAAAATAATGAATTTGTGGAGTGAGTTTGCCATATGGGAGACAAACCAAGTTATGGTAGCCTTAAGTCAGCATTAAAGCACATTATAAAACTTGTTTGAAAAGAAAGTTTGGTTTTTCCAATACTTATTGGTGAAACATTCACTGTGACAAACTATTCTCCATCTGTATTTGGTTTAAATCCTAGTGGACTTACATCAAATGTTTGTGTTGTGAACTTGTCCCAGATGTTTTATGTTATCTACTGATTTAGTCATCATTCTTATTCAGTGGGCTTTTGGAATTGCTTTTATCTTTCGCATAATGGATTTTTGAGAATATTAGACTCAAGAAATATTATGTCATATTATAGATTTAATTTCTAAGAATGATTTATTCACTGCCTTACTGTACTTGTTTAAGCAAAAATGTCCAAGAATTGAAAAATGCGCTTGTTTTCAAATGTTTGAAGACAGACGTTCTCTTTTTCCAAGCATGTGGTGCTGGACATTGTTAAGTACTGAACTAGTTTCAACATTGAAGTCTTTGGATGCAGTCTTGAAAACACAACCAAGTACAAGAAAGAAAAAAAAGAATAAGGCTTTGTGGGTGGGAGCCTCCAGGAAGGTGCAAGGCTGTGGGCTGTTGCTTAGTTTGCCTCTGCCACAGGCAAGCCCCGATGTAGTTCCTTGCAGCACCACTTTTTGATAAATATGATGCATTCATTTGTCAGGGTTTCTCACAAATTCAATTTTATGGATTTTAAAAATCTGTTTACTTCTCTGGGTTTATTTTCCTTGCAGCTGCAGAGTGTATGTCGGTCTCTTTGGCTCAGCTCCCATTTGAGATGCTTATCAGATGCTTGCAGATGAGCATCTGTCATCTCCACTGTGTCTTGTCAAATCACTCAGTTTGCCCAACGCACTCTGAAGGGGAAATGTACCTGTGTAACGCCGAGCTCCTTCTTGGCTCGTTGGCGAGCACAACATGAAAAAGTTAGTGAATAAAGAAGTTCCAACATAGGAAGGGTAAAGAAAAGAGAAGCCCTCCGTGTGGGATTTCAATTATAATCTTTTTTTCCCCCCACCTTTGTTTCTTTAATAGAGGTCCTCGATTAATTTCAGAAAGGTTTTCTCCCATTTTTCTCCCCACTTCCTCATTTTCATTAAATGTCCCTGTTGGAGCTCTGCACATTGTGTATTGCATTCGCCAGTTAGCCAGGAGAGAGCGGATACGTTGGTCCACATTTTATTACAACCCATGTCTTTGAGATGCAATGTAAATCAGCAGGTCAGGAGGTCAGCAGAACACATTAATTCAACGCTGTGGATGAAACGATGAGAGGAGCCTTGTCTCCAAGGCTGTGTTTGATTGCCCCATCCCTATCACATGCAATAATATCTAACACTGAACAAGGACCTTTTAAAATAGTATATAGTTAACATGAAATTAAACTCAGCTGTGGAATCTGTGTGTTGTTAAATACATTGCAGTGGTAGACAGGAACAAAACATGAGCAGTATTAGAAAACTGAAATAATAGCCTGCACCACATCCAATGTAAAATTAGATTTCTTGATAATTTTGCCCATGTAAATAATGCATAATTAAAACACAGTGACATGCCTGTGAGTTTGTGGGTGCAGATGAATGAAATAAATATGAAATAGACAATAAAATAAAAAAGAGACAGAGACAATATGTATAATTTGAGTGTTACCTAAATGAAATGAGAGCAATAAGAGGTTGTGACTTAAGATTCAACCTTATATTTGATTGGGTATTGTATTATACTAGTTTTGTATATATATATATATATATATATATATATATATATATATATATATATATATATATATATATAGATATTTAATAGTGTATATTTATATTATACTATAACTGAATCTAGAGAATGTGAGAAGGAGGTAAAAAACTGAAATCTGAATTTCCTTAGAAAAACATTGTATTTACCAGAATTGATGCATCATTTTTAAAATCAAAGAGACCATGCCTCAGCTCCCTGTGAAAGGATCAGAGTACTGATTCATCTGTGGTTAGATAATGGAAGGTCAGTCAACACGAGCAGCTTTATAGCTGCATGTTTTATGTGAAGGTGACCAAGATGAGTCATAATGTAGAAAAATTATATTTGTCTAATGCATCATCACAGCCGGCATTTCAGCTATTCTGCCAATGTCGTGTTGCTTCTGAAATGATAGACTGCACGCACAGGATATTAGATATTGCTTGAGCAGCTACAATATTGAATCTTAAACCTACATTTTGAGTAACATGCCATCACAATGTATGTAAATTGAGAGCTTTCAAGAATACAAAACATAATTATTCAGAAGTGAAGTATTTTGTTTTCTGAAAATGAAGCTCCAAAACAATTTCCAATATCCACAAAAGTCAGATTACTCAGATGAAATCGGCCATGTCCTCATAATTTCACAAATTTCACAGAAACAGTTGGTTGCAGCTGCTCATTACAGTCGTTGCTTATTTAACTTGATCGTCTTGCAGGCAGTTTTTCTCTCTGAGCTTTCATTTTCTTCCTCAGCAACATTCCCCAACCTTCCCTTTTCTTTCCTCTTCCTCCACATTCAGTACTTGGTTTGCTGAGGAGACAGAGAATGCACTTCCAAGAAACACAATGGATACACATCATGCACATCATGGGTATGAAAATTTTATGTCTGTTTGTGTGCAGGTAGAATAACACTGCAAAAATGTGTGCATAAAGAGAATATGTATGCGTGACTGCTTGAGCTGCAGGAAGAAAAAATATATAGGGTGCAACGTACTCATCAGGTATATGCATGCACAGTGCATATGGTACAAGTGACACAATGTGTGTGTGTGTGTGTGTGTGTGTGTGCAGAGCATGGATAGGTGTGTTGGCCAAGCAGCCTAATCGCCTACTGCTACAGTGAGTCCAGAGCCCTCTCAGCAGACGCCCCCTTTGGGCCGCCTCCACCAGCGCCAGCTCTCCTCTGAGTGCACACTTTAATTAATAATCAAGCTAATTGGATTGAGGTCCCCCATTGTGCAGCCGATGTGTGTGGTGCATGTGCGCACAAACACTATGTATAACATGAGCACATTTGGCTGCATTCGACGGCACATGTGAGTGTGTTTTTGTGACGGTGTGTGTTTGAGGGGGAGAGGCAGCCAGCGTTTAGGTTCTGCTCTCCTTGTGCAAGCTAAAGATGATAGTAAAAGTTGATGGTGCTCAAGAGGCAGCTCCCATTTTATAGAAATGTCTTCCTTATAGGTTGTAAAACATGTACCTTTCGCTACCCTCCACACACTCCAAAGGTACAATAAAGTGATAAAGTAGCACATTTATTGCATTTATTGCATAAACACCCGAGGAAAAACAGTGTTTCACCCAGAGAGTTGATTTGACTTTAAAGGCTGGATATTCAATCTCTTTGACAAGGTTGACAAGGTTGTAAATACATGAAAGAGATTCTACAGAAGCAATTCATGAACATATTTTAGTCACAGATGTTAAATGTGAAATTTTAAGCTATTTCAGTTTCATTAGCCCTTAGGTATAATGGTATATTGTGTTTTTTGTGAACAATATGTCACCGGTGAGAAATGTAAAGCTATGCCAGGGCACTGTAGAGATTTTTCTTTCCTCTCAGTGAAGATATATTGTTGGGTTTGTGTTTAGCTACTTTTTGCCTTTCTATGGCTAGAAGACTGCTGTGAATTTCAGCTCACTCATTCTCATTCTCTCCCTCTCATCTCACCCCTCTCTACTTCTTGTCCTCTAACCTCCTCTCCTCTTCTTCTCTCCCTGTTTTTCTCCCCTGTTGCCCCACCAGTTCGTCGTCCGTCTGCAACCCCCCCTCGCCGCCGTCACCAGCACACCCCCCCACCTCTCTCCCACTCATTCTTGGCTTGGACGTTTGGCAGGGAAGGCAGTGGGCGCTGCAGGCCAGTTCTCTATATTAGATGTCAGGCCTCAGATAGGGACTCAGGCCTGTGGGTAAACACTTTGACAGCTTCTACAGAGGATATTTTGTCGGTGAAATGGAGTCTGCATTACTCCAGGTGAAAAGAGACAGAGAGGCAGAGGAGCGAGGAGTCTTACTCGTTCACAATAGCTCCAGCCCTCCCATCGAAGGACTTGCGTTTGTTTGAGATTGGAGGACAAAAGTTAAAAATGCATCTGCAAGCTGATAATTTCTTTTTCAGTTATTTTTAGCATACATAATTTATTCTGACATTTTAGTGTTTTGTCTCATTCTACTAAATCATACTTCTAGTTTAGTAGGACAACAGCTCATTTATGGATAATTAATAGGTTTCCACAAATGCGTAAGAAGTGTACACGTTGTTCCATGGAGCAATCCAAATAACAAATAACTACAGCTAAATAACACAAAGCGTAACTGCAGTAATTCTGCACCAACTAAGTAGCATTAACAGATCAAATGCGAATGTACAGAACAAATTAAGTTCACACTATATAATGAATTAGCAGCAGTAAACGTCCAAACACCGCAAAATTGTGAGACTAAAATATAGGGACTTTATGCAACATCTTTATGCAACTGTTTATGATGGTATTAAAAATCATGAGCACGGGATGTGTGTGTGTGTGTGAGTGTGTGTGTGTGCATGTGTTTGTGACACAAGGTGGAAGGTATACGGGAAGATTTCTTGGATGCATGAGCTTCAGTATGGCAAATTAAATTTGAATGCAAATGCAGCGGTGTTTCTTGACAGTCAGTGATAAAAACCCTATTATGTTTAATGATATGCTTTGTGAATGTGCATGAGTGGAGAGTGGTCTGCAACTCAGGGGGCCATCTTCAAAAGTCTGCCTACCCTCTCTATGGTGGCTTTGAACAGCGGAGTTGCACACACAGATGCAGCCATCAAGAATTGCCGGCTGGTCCGTGACAGAGCCCATGCAGATCTGTGTGTACACGCTTGCGTACGTGCATGTTTTTTGAGACGATGAAGTTTTGCCATGCAGCAACTTCTCCCATGGAGCTTCAGTGAAAGAGATTTCTTACATGTAGTCGAACTCACCCGAACCTCTGAAGAGTTACATGAATGCCCTAAAATACTTTTTGAATAGCTCAGCTGAAGTCGTGTCCTTCACAGACTTTCATGTTTTTTGTGGGGTTTTTTTTTCAGGTTTCCATGGTCCTCTCTGAGTTTTGTTAGAGAAAGATCATTCACATATTTCATGCTTCCAACAACGTGGCATGCAAACATTTTCTTGAATTCATTTATTGAGTGAGACGTCTTATTTGTCATACCTAGAGGCGGGAGGGGAGATGAACAGTGGGTGTTGTATTTAAGACTGCTTATGATGTGCCTTTCCAGCAGGAATGCTGAAAAGGCTTAAGGAAGCAAGGTGTTTTTTCTCTACCTCCTTTTGTATGTGAGTGTAGGGTATTTCTGGTGAGGGTGTGTGCCCATGTGTACATCTAAAATATGAGCTGGTTGTCTTAATGAGGGAGTGAGTGTTTAGTGACCTGTCCATTCACAGCCTATTGATTTGGTTTGATGTCTCTGTAAACAGCCAAGCACTTTGTGGAGATGCATAGCAGGCAGGATCATAAAAACAGATGCATCAGTCATCGCACAAACATACTCGTTATGTCACTACATGGCTGCACACAGGCACCGAATCCATTTCTTAAAAACTGTAATGATTTCCAAAGTCCAAGCAGAACTGTAATTAAAAGTAATGACAGTTTCCTGAGGATTCATGTGCTGCTGTGCTAAAAATCTCTTTGAATTTGCCCTGCTTTGGTCATTTGGTTTTTTTAAGCCTTGATGTAAGTTGTTCCAGGCAGAAGGACATATATCTCAACTGTTTATAACCACTTCAGTTTGAGCCGGCTTGGTAGGCTTTTAATGTGAAATATCAACGGGGGGGTTGAGTTTCATCTATAGCTGCTAAACAGAGACAGGATGAATGACGAATGAGTGATGGACAACAGCATTTCTGTTAAAACAGTCTACATGCCAGCAGTTCAGCATTTTAGTAGTGGCCAACATCTTTATTTAGCATATTAGCACAGTAACATTTGCTAATTAGAACTGCACACGCACACAGTGCAGCTGTATTGGACAGAAGAATTGGACAAACAGAAATTTTGACTAGATGATACTACTACGTGCTACTTTAGAAAAGACGATCACCAATGATATATATATTTTGAGAGAAACATGAATTTCTTTACCGCATTTCATGGCAATTCATCCCATCATTGAGACATTTAACAGAAAACCTGCAAATGGCGCAGGAGATCAATACAGTCGTTATGGTATATCCTGTCATGACCTTGAATATCTGTTCAAGACATATTTCTAAAAGGTAATCCTCATGGTGGGATTACAAATGGGGATTACAAAAGTTTTGAGGATTCAGGTCTGTTATATTAAATCCATTCAATACATTATTGAAAATTTCATTTAACAGATCCAATTAATTAAATGAGAGCAGACAAGAAAACAATGATGTTGAAAGTGATGACATATTAATGTAAAATTTGACTGAGTCGCACAGTTCTAATATTATTTTTATTTGGAAATGTTTCATAAACCATGTGTTCGGTGCTCATTCAAAGGGTCAGTAATGTTTTCCTTAGAACAGTACATTAATCCTTGGCTGACAAAATGCATGAGAGCAGTTTATTAAGCTGTATCTTTGCTGCTTGCATAGAAGCAGCTTTGTCCTGTGGTGGGGCTCAGGGGTTGGCTCCAGCCAGGTGGAATGAGAACAAACAAGCTGTCAGAAGTAATCACATCTCCCAGACACTGGACATGTGAATGCACCAACATATCTGTCCATCAGCGCCTCAGAGCCAGTGGCCAGTGTCTGGGGCCCTCCGGGCCACATCACAGACTGACAGAAAGGTTGGCACTGATGAGGGCTGTTGTCTTTATGTTCCACAAGAGAGGAAATTAAGCCATTTTTAGAATTTATCTAGCGTGAATCGACCAGCATGGACTGTGCTATGAGATAATTGTTTTCTAATTTATATACAATAGGAAATGAAGCTCATCCCGAGCTTGAAAATCCACGTGCAGAACTGCCAGTGACAAGTGTTTCTGAACAGCTATGTCGTCAAATGAAAGCTCCTCCAGTGAAGCACAGAAAGGT
Organism: Scortum barcoo; assembly: GCA_023238725.1. Lineage (NCBI taxonomy): Eukaryota > Metazoa > Chordata > Actinopteri > Centrarchiformes > Terapontidae > Scortum > Scortum barcoo. The sequence continues at coordinate 22,085,898 of CM041537.1, forward strand.
GAGAAACACTGCAAAACCTCATAAATGAATCTGTCAAATGCTTGTCCCTGGCCTCATTTAAGTTACTTATCGTTTCAGTTCATTATTTCATGTTCTTAATGCAATTTTGTTTACTTCCAAACAACCAAAAAGTTTGGGGGTGGGGGGACTGCAGGGAGTCAAAAAATGAACTGGAGTGGAATAAATATGCTTCTCTGCTAAATAAAGCCACGAGGGAATGCCCCTCCCTCAAAACCTGTTTACCAGCAAAAAACATGAGCACTCTTTCTAGTTTTAATCCTCTCCTTTTGAATGACAGGATTATTTTTTTGTGGCGAGAAAACATTTGAGATAAGTATCACTATCTCTTCTTCCATCACTCCAACTGCAGGTTATTGAATATCCCAGTGGAGGGGAAAAACTAATTACGAAACGTGTCTGGCTAAGAGAGTTATCTGCGAGATAGCCCGCAGTGCAGCCATGTTTTAGCCCTTTTGTTTTTTTGTTGTGCAAACTAATTAGTTTTTTTCCTTTTTTTTAATGGAGAAATGCTCAGCTGCTCCCCAAACTAGTAATGACCTTCCATCGGAATTATGACACTGGCAGATGTAAAGCTTTTGATTAAGCCCATTTACATGGAGCCCGCACTAGTTGAGACGTTCAGCTCTGATGCTCAGGATTATAAGTCCCATTCTGTTTTGCCGTAGGTGGAGTGCTTTTCCAAATTGCTTTCATTATGAATACTAAATCTCTCCCTAAACTTTGATGGAACCTTGAGATGATAGATTTACTTAGGTTTACATTTCCAGAGCAGCTTCTCACAAACTTTGTTAAGAAGCTATCACTTGCACATGTACGTTTGTCTGACAGTTTTTACTATCAGCTACTTCAAACAGGGCTCTCTGTTTAAAAACTGAAATTGACTTGGCTGAAGTAGTGGGGATGTACTGTATTAGTTCAGTATTTTGGTCCCTAACTTTGGGATAAAACAATACAATTAGCCGCTCTAGCGGATGACTGCTTAAATCCCTGAAATGTGTTAGACTAATAGACTCTGTTATTAATGCAAGTCAAAAAGTCATGTTGACCATTTTGACACCAACAGATTACTCACTGCACGCTTAGGTCGTTTAAACTACAGTATAGTAATTAAGATTTTTTTGTAATTACGCTGCTGATTCTGTTCAACACGTTCAAACAAATATGAAAAGGTCCATAATCACTAAACCAATATAAAATATGTTGCAATTATTAGAGAATGAGGGAAAGTCATTTGATGATGTTTCTCTCATCTTTTTTTTTTTTAAAGAGCAAAAACAGATAAATAGTGTGATAATTACTGACATTCTCCTTGTAATGCATGATATAGTGAACAAATCTGAATGCAAAATATACAGTTACAAGTTCAGACCATCACCTGTTTATTATGTTGTACTCTGCTTATGAGGAAGACTCGCCTTTGCTTAAATCCATAGCATGACAATCTGGGAAATTATACTTACTCTGTTGTTGAGAGTTACAAAAGAGTGTCTATACCTCTGTCCTGTTTGTGTGCTAAATATGAAGCTACAGCCATGTTGTTGTTAACATGAGGTCAACCAGGAAAAAAAGATGTAACGTGTTAGTGACCTTCAGAGATGCTGGTTGGTAGATTTTGTACTTTTGCACAGAGCCTGGCTTTTCTTTCTCTTTTGCTAAGTTAAGCTAACAGTCGTCTGCTTCTAGCTTCATATTTAGTGTACCGACATGAGAAGGCTATCCATCTTCTTACTACATCAACTTGCTGTCTTTCAGAAAGTAAATAAATGGCTATGATAACACAACCATAATTGTTCCAGAGACTAATCATATCATTCCTTCATCGCCCGTACATACAGTAATGTTTAGTGGTACAATGTCTGGCTTTGTGCAACCTAAAGCATTGAGTTTAAGACTTAAATACATAGAACAGCAGAACATATGAGATGGAATAAGCCACGTGATGTGAGACATTTAGAAAACTGCAGATGTTCAGAGTGCAAAAACATGTAATAGAGGGCATATATCAGGACCTGGCACTGAAGTGAAGGCAGAAAAATAATAATGCACTGCTCTCTTTCTTTGTATTGGCTCGAAACCTATAGCAAACCTATAGGAAGGTTTGCCTGCCCTATGGGCTACAGAGAGAATAGAAATGAAGAGGAGGAGATGGGGGGTGTCAGTGAAAAAGCGGCAGGAATAAAAAGAGAGTTCTCTCTGTATGTGCCACAGGACCTCACCTCGGGGACTTATCTCCCGTGCCCGCGTTGCCGATCTGTTAATGGCTGGCATCATAACTCTCTGCGCAGAGGCTGTTTGCTGCGGCTTCTGTCACAGGTTCATCATTACGCTGATAGCTTAACACTTGGCAATGAAACAAAGTAGCCTCCTACCGGCATAGATCAATCCTCTGACGCCAGGAGAAAGCCTGAAAGTATATCCACGGCACTAATACAACTCACTGGGAGCACAGAGGAAAGTAAGCTATTCAGAGTACTATCAAAAGTGCCGTCAGTATCAGTTTAGCTGGGCTTCTTTACATGACTAATTAATGTCACAGAATACACTTTGCAGGACCAAAGTGATCATATACTGTCAAACAGCTGATCTGACATGATGGAATACAAATCAAATATATCTTCTTTCTTTTTTTTCTCTAACTTACACACACACACACACATTATGTTACACTTATTTTCCATTTCAAATGGTTTTTTTCTTAATTTAACAAAAGACTTGGCTATAATCTGTGCAATCTGTAGCTGGTTCTCATCTGAACTGATTGGAGACGGGAGGGGGGAAATTCCCAGGACAAAATGATAAAACTTACATAAAAAACTTACATAAAATTCTGGGTGTAAAATTAATAAGTTAAAAAATGTCCTGTACTTAATATTAAGCCATAGTTTAACAGAAAACATCTCCAGAATCAACATATAAATATGGCACGATGAGATTATACTTATAATCTGTAAATAATATATATTTACAGTATGAATATTACCACTGTAGTATTTTTACCAGCAGGAAGCATTTTTGAACATACATTTCTACAGTAACCTCCTGTATACAGCCTCTACAGTAAGGCACTGAGAACACAGGATTAATATTGTAAAAAGTATATCTGATGTGATATAAAGTGAGCAGGTTGTCTGTCAGACTCTGTGGTCGGACCCTTTCGTGGGTGTCCTTGAAGAACACTGTAAAAAAAACTTTTAACCCAACTTTTAAATGACTTCCCCTGGGCTGCGCTGAAGAACCACCATAAGACAGAGAAGCCTGGTTTTAAACTCATATTTTAATATTCTCTGTTGAAAAACACTTTTCACACATAAATGTTTTAAGATATGTGGCTCTGGACTGAAACTCAGAGCCTCTGGTTGAGGCTGAGTACAGAAGCCGTCTCATAAGTTAGATGGTAACAGTTGTCAGGTTCATTTGGGCAGTGAGGTCCTTAGGAGAGGTTTCCTAACTTTAACACAGGCATTTATAGAGAGACTGCAGCCACCTTTTTCTCTCTGGCATTTCTGTGGTTTTCTCTTAGTATTTTAAAGTAAATGTATATCTGCTACTGTACTACACAGTAGAAATTGAGCACCTCATCACTTTATTTTGTTAGCAACCATCTACAGCTCTCATGAGGCTTCGTAACACTGATGTTTGATTTTTGAGATCACATGACTTACTGACTGACTGCTGTCACTTCTGTTACATGTACAGCTGAATTATATCGTGATCCCTATAAAAGGTAATATTTACAGTTTGGTAATACTTTTCAATGAAACTATTCAGATTGCTGTCATAGAATATTTAATTCCTCTAAGGAAATATGAAATATGTTTGGCATTGTCATCATATTAGTTCAAAATAGATTGATGGATTTCCATAAAGCCAGAAAAAGTTTCATAATGAGTTTGAAAATTTCTATTCTATTATACAGTATTTCTCTAAGTTTTATGCTGCAGTCCCGTCTGTTTGTTTTGTGTTTGGCTTACTATGAAAACTATTTATATAATATTTATATACAATGATTCATTTTATTTGTGTATTCTTCTTAATGGAAATCTGATTTACTTACCCTTTGAATGTCAATTAAATTTTGTTTAAATCTTGGTTCGTATTGTCCATTTGTATCCTAGCATTGTTTGTTTTCCTTTGGTCTTATATTATAGTTATATAGGATTTTATAGTTGTATAGGATTTGTATTAGATGTCATGTAAGGTTCTTACTAAAAACTGTCATGCAATACATAGAGCTCGATATAAGACATAAAAATTGAGAGGCAAGTGCATTTGCTGATTAGTCTTTAAGACATTTTCGCCACAACGAGATTTGACATGTGACCTCAACGACTCATGTAAAATCACTCTGAACAACCCACAGAGGTTAAAATGCGTTTCACCCGTTGCTTCTAAATATCTTCCCCTACAGTACAAGTGCTCATATGTACAGTGGAGATACACGCACGCAGCACTTTCTGCTAATAGTTTTCTGTGTCTTCATGCTCTGCTGTACTCTGCAGATACATTGTACAGGAGTTAGTTCACCGTGCTCTTTGGGATGAGGCTTGTCAGTTGCTATCGCATTTGGCTTAAGAGGTACCGCTATTAGTGCCCTGTTCTCAGCAGGGTCAGTGGCTTTACAGTGGTTTCACTCTGCACTTATAAAGATTGTTGTGGGAGTATAGCGAGACCTGCACCCTCTCAGAGGACAAGACCCTATGAGATGAAAGTAACAAAATGCAATTAAACATGTGTGTTACCATCTGTAGGTCTGGGACAGAGCTCGTGTAGAGAGTAGGATGTTATGATGGCGTGCATACAATACTGTGCCTCTGTGGCTGATGAATTAATTCCCTAACTAGCTGATAATTCTGGTTTATGTGACTATGTATCCAGAATATCTGCTAGCTTTCAGAAGCTGAGGCGCCTTTATAGAGTATTCTCTTTGAGTGCAGTAGGTAAGTAAAAGGGGACTAGGCACATCTGTACTGTTCCGGTCTGTAAATCATTGGTTAGAGAGCCTAGAGACTATTCATGTTGTCAATGGAGCTTGCAGAAGTGAAAAGCAACAGAGAGAGAGTTTCTGTCGCAAATCTCATCCTCTCCTGACACCTGTCATCATTCACTTTTTTTTTCGCAAAAGAAGAGCAGTTTCACTCTGTGGACCCAGGAAGAAAATAGTATTGAATAACCCCTTTGGTCAAATATTTTTTGAGGAACTTCAGGCGGTGTGATAAATTAGGTGGCCCTGTAGATCAATAGTGCCTTCTTTCTTCATAACTCAAGATGGGATTTGTCAAATTCAGGGCTCGAGAGAAGTCCATTAAGTTGATCACACTGACTGGCTCTAATGTGGGGGTAAAAAAAATGTGTATGTGCATGTCTGAGCACATGTGGATGTGTGTAGGTTTAGGTGTTGTTTAGAATATACCTAATGTATTTTAATTTAGATTCTTTGCTTTTTGTTTTTGAAGGTTTTACTGTACATATTTACCAGATACAGAGCAACATTAGCATTCATTTCGACTGATCGATTACATAAAACTATTTCATATAATATTTCATATGAACATATTTGAAAGAAGAAGAAGAATCCTTTATTTATCCCACATGGGAAAATTAACATTTTTCACTCTGTTTTTTTTTTTGTTAACACACATTTTTACATATACATAGGGAATACACACACATGAACATGCAAGCTGGCGAAGAGATGCCAGAGTGAGGGGGCTGCACCGTATGTGCGCCAGCCCCGAGCAAGTTTTGGGGTTCGGTGCCTTGCTCAAGGGCACCTCGGCAGTGCTCAGGAGGTGAACTGGCACCTCTCCAGCTACCAGTCCACCTCCATGTAGACTGGTCTGTGGGGACTTGAACTGGTGACCCTCTGGTTCCCAAGCCAAGTCCCCACAGACTGAGCTACTGCCGCAGCATCTCCTGCAATATTAGCATTCAGTAGCCTTTATGAATTTCCTTTTTCACAGATAGCAGACAGAAAACATCAATATTCTGTCGCAAATGTTAATTAGCTTTGGTGGCATTCACTTAATTTAATAACTAACATTGATAGCATAGTTAATGTAGCTAATAAATATAAACAAACATTACATTAGTACACAAAGTAGTAAGTAGATATTTTTTTGTTCTCCCATAAATATAATAATGATTTGGAAGTTGCACTTTCACAGTCCAACTCTATTCTTTAAAATGGGTGGCATTTGCAAAAATTAATTCTTTCTGAATTTGTCATTTGAGCATTTGACAGCACAACTGGTAAATATCTTTTTTTCAGGGAAAGTCACCATTACAATTTTCCTATGCAGTAATGTCAAATGCATGCTCTTAACAGCAATAATTTGTAGCATCTACAATGTACAAAAGTTCTGAGAAACAGTGTTTGCTGGAGCCGCAGCTTAGTGTTGTTTTAAACTGTGTGTTCTCATCAAGTATTCATGACAGTAATGCTCTGGATCACCACCGAAAGAACATTATGTTCTATGTTATCTTGCAAATCCTTCGGTCTGTCTTAGCTACTTATCATGTTGCCCTATAGATTCTCATGTGACACACGCAAAACTCAAGAAAAAAATGTCATTTGCTTTTACATAGGCTCCATTCTAACAGTCCAACTTCTGGCATGCTAATGGCTGGGAGTCTTAATTAAAATGTCAAGGTGGCGTGATGTCCCATTAAGGTTCCCCTCCCCTCCCCATGCCTTTTCTGCTTCTGATCCTCCCCAGGGACCTATTAAGCCCAGGCCAAAATGATTGAAGTTCAAAGAGGTGAGCCCGAAGGTTGGACGCTCATCGCCTCGCGCTTCGCCGTCATCCCAGCATCCTCCAACCCTGACCTTTAGCAAGACAGCCTTCCCCGCTAATGTGCTCGCATATCTAATGAGAGAGGGCTTTAGACTCAGACCTCACTGTCAGCCATGTAGGCGATAATGCCACCAAACGTTACCCACCCTCCTCTTCCTACCCGCCTCTATCCACCTCCACACTGAATAAACTAAAAAAAAGGCAAAGTAATTTGTCGAGCTCTCCTGTACCTCATTGTTGTACAATCCTTTGGCACTTTGTATCTTTTTGATTCACCTTTACCGCATTTTCCTCTCTCCACTTCTCCAGCTATCTTTCTCTTTTCTTTTTTTTCTTTTCTTTTACCTGTTTTGTCCCTCCCTATCTTCTCCCATCCGAGGAAAGGTTATTGGAAAGGACAGGGCAGTGCCTGCTTTTCATAACAGGCTCCTGTGGCTTTCATGGAGTGGCAGGGCCATTCTAATGAGCGTCTCTCACATACGGAAGTAATGAAGCTTCAGCGACATAGAATCAGATTGCGAGACAGTGTCAATAATATTTATGTTATTAAAAGGAGCAAACTAAAGTAGATGTAACTGGGTAAGTTGGTCGGGAATGTGAAGAACTCAGCTCACTGCCCAGGTGGAGCCATCCACCAGCAGGTGTAACTACAGTCGCTTTACCTGAGAACAAGATATACTGTGGTCCAACTCTGTCTGCTCTGATACAAGCGACATAACATAACTCATTCTCCACTCTTAAGACAGCACTGAGATGCAGCTAATGAACTTGTGTCCGTGTGTGTGGGAAGCCTTGTTTCCCAAGAGATCTGTGTGGTTGTGTTAATGATGGCTGTTGGTGTATGTGTGTGTGAGCGAGAGATTGTGGACACACACATCTTTCAACAGAGCGCTGATCGCATCTCCTCTTGTACCTCCACCTGTACATCTCCACCGCAAGGACTGCATGACGAAAGCACACACACCTCTTTGCTTGTTCTACGTGTCTGACACCTTTGAAAACCCCTCCACCCCAACCTTCCCTCTTGACCTCCCCAGGGACAATTATCCCTACCCAGCAGCCCCCTCCACCCCTACTTCTTAATGGCTGTGGGTGGGATGGGGTCAAGGTAATCACTGGGCCATGAATATTTGTACCTACTCACTTCATCAGTGTGAGATTACCAACAGGGAAATCAATGAGCAGTGCCCTAATGAAGGATCTACACTTGTGCCCAATGGACCTGTTAGTTTTTATCTTTTCTCCTAATATGGTATCAATGAGGTCCCCAGATACTGCGGCTCATGTATTATACAGTATGTGGCAATGGTGTATGAGTGCACATAGCCATGTAGTGAGGGAAGGAGGTGGGCTATTCACACACGCCATGTAGGATGTGCAAACTTTCACCGTATTCAGGTTAGTCATACATTAGGCTGCACATACATCAAGCAGCAGGGTTGCTTTCATCAGCAGTCGAGCTGAACACGTTTCCACAAGCTGAGTGGGCTATGTTACATTTGTGCCGTAAAATGACTATGTGTTGTGTCAATAAAAATAATATAACTGACAATGTTTTCACAGAATGGTATCAGTGTTTTATGGTGGTGAGAGTTGCATTCGTTCAAATGATCTCAGCTGAAATAACCCAATAAACAATGACACTTTGTCACCAAACACAAGCTCTTGTAAACTCAAAAGAATTTGTGGGTTTTGCAGTGTCGTGCCTGGCAAATATCTCGTAAACAGAGATGGCACAAAAATAAAGCTCCAGGAATCCCTGCGTTGGGTTTGTGTCAGCGTCAAGATTTATATTTTCTGTTGTGGCTTCACATTTTGTAAGTTGGAGCTGTTGGTCTGGTGGTAGATAGCTGTCCTCCATCTGAACACACACATGACTCACACGTACTGTACTGTATATGATGGGTGCACATACACATTCAGTGTGTGTGCACAAGAAAAGCCACACTTTGCTGGGCAGGGACACGCACGTTCATGCACGGTCTCTCTCAGGTGCACAACACACACACACACACACACACACACACATTCAGATGTGTTCACAAACACACAGAACTGCTTGGCCCTCGCTCTGCCGCGCTCCAGCGACCCTATCTTATTAAAGCCTGTCAGCATAGCTAGCACTATCATAAGCTTTTTATTATTGACTCGGAAAATATGATAATTTGGAAATCACAGGCCGCCTCCTAAAGACTCCACCGTCACTTTCAATTTTAGCTGCTCTCCCTTCTTTTAATGGGAATGATGAGATAGCAGGAACTTCACAAGCTTCATGAGTTACACACTTTCTCCCTTTTCTCCAGTATATTAAATTATTTATCTATTTATGTTTTTTTTAATTAGTACATTATAATTGAGGTCTATCACCTATTGCACCTTCAAAGAAAGCTAAAACAAATTTAATTAAAAGTGGTATCTCCTTTCATAGGGGGAAATGAATTATGCTTGAAGTAGGAAAGATTGCCAGCTGACAATATGTTTTCTTTATTAAATCAGCTTCTTTACCTTTTACTTTACTTTTTATAGCTGCCTGAAAATAATCCCAATGCAAATTAATTTCTGTCAGCCGGTGCGGTGCCAATACTTTTTGTGATGTGGTGGCGCGTGTTAAATAAGTATATGCAATATTAATTTTCTTGAATGTAAATGAAATTGAGTATCAGCCTCCTAAAACCAGATGGACTGAATACTGCATTTTGTGAATTAAAACAGGGTTTCTAAAGAGGCGGTTGATTAACAAATATTAAGTTTATGGCTGAAAGTACACCAACTGAGATGACTAACTCCTCCATCCACAGATTTTCACTACTTCTCCTATCAGCTCTTGTCTCCCTCCTCCCTCCCAAGGCTCTCAGCATTCTGGGATTACCTCCCTATCTATTCTTTGCATTCCCAGAGGCTCGCCGTGTGATCCATAATTCAACAGTGCCCCTATTTCTGGCCAAACCAGAATTTGAACTGTCCCATAATCTCCATCTGGCACTTGGAGGCTTAATCGGAGTAAACACTGTTGCTTCAATATTTTATTGACCCTCTGTCTTGATAAGACATAATTGGCATTTCTAATCTGAAGCGAGGAAATCTTGGGAACAGGGCCACAGTGCAGCTGAGTGGTGCGCCACACGTGTGGTCAGTCCGAGGATCTGGAGAGGGAGTGTGGGAGGAGAGATGGGCCAGTATACAGTAGAGTAATCCTTCGTTCAGAAAACATTCTTGTGTTAACGGAGGCCGCTGCTCTCTCCTGCAAGGTGCAACAGGAAGGTAGCCCTGAGCTGTGGTCTGAGCGAGCACTCTGGCTCTGTGATTGTGGCTGTATAATCCTCTCCATTCGAGGAGGCTTGGCCTGAAGAAGCTCCAAGAACAATGCTGGAGGGCAAGAATGGGTCTGAGAAAACTGAGAAAGGCAATAAATGGTGCCCCTTTACCACTGAGAACAAATCTGATTGCCCCAGTAAAGGTTCTGCAGCGGTACAATCAGCCACTGTCTCAAAATAAAAAGCATCCTTGTTATTCCTTATGGCTTTCTGATTATTTCAAGCATTAATCAAGTGCATTTTGTGGTTTTCCCTTATACAGTTTCATCTGGACTGAGCAGAAAGACGTCTTAATCAAATAAAAAAGAACCATTTTCAAATAAAGATATCTGGCAAATTGTAGCATTTGCCTCCACTTTCCATTATGTGGGCCGTGGGACAAAGATATTACAAATAGCACCCAAAATGCTGCCACGCTCGCTCAGCCAGTGATGCGATTTTAAAGGTGGCTCTCCAGAATTACAGCCCCCCACCCCGCCCCCCCCCCCCCCCTCCCTTTGATCTTGCCTGTTATTGTCATCTCACAATCCCAGTTTTGAGGGGGAGGTTTCTTGGCCTCTTGCCCATCTCCTGGGCTTTTCTGGGCAGACTCACTGCAGGAGCAATTCCAAAAACTTCGCCGGAATTGTCACGGAAACTTTTAACTCTGGTTAAAATACGAGCAGACTGATATTCTGTTAACAATCCACACACCTGCATACAATTTCACACTGACTTAAACAACAGAATGGGTTAGTGGGAAGGGAGAGCATCCGACAGATATGTATCCATGCACATTTTGCATTGAAAACAGATTCCATTAGGGCCATAGGTATTTCTCCCTGGGGCAGATCTTGTGAAAGTGAGAAAGACGGAAAATTGGCCAAGGCGAGCAGCTGAGAGCTAATGGATCAAAATTACTCCCGTCACAAAGTTTGGACGAGAGCTGACAAAATTGCTTTTTTTCACTAACCCCTTTTCTCTCCCATCGCTCCCTTCCCCTCCTCTCATACACCCTGCATCTCAATATGAAACGCAGACAGAGAAATCCATCTGTAACGCAGGCATTGTCAGCGACTCGCAATTTACACCCATCCTTCTCTGCAGCTGTTCCTGTGCTTGATGGCGTGATAAATTAATCTTTTTCTGTGCCACTGCGTCAATTCTTTTAAAAGAATACATTAAGACACGTTAGAGACATTTTTTTTTCCTGAAGTAAACATTTTTTTCTATCTCCTCCCTCAGTCACCATGACAAATCATATTCTCAGATGAAGAGAGGGAACGCAGAGAGAAAAGAGGGGGGAAGAAGGAGAAGCGAGAGTGAAAAGAGAGATTTGGAGAAAAGAGAGATTTTGGGGAGCTGAAGCGCCAAGCTGCAGACTCAGTCAAAGCGTGTGATTTAAGTATTCGTCAACATTTCCTGAGGGCAAATATAGTGGTCATAGCTGATCAAGCATAATGTCTGACATTCATTCTCATTGCCAGAGATGACAGAATGAGCAGTGCTCAGGCTGATTCCCCTGGCAGTCCAACCTACAAAAATCAACAGGCGACCGTCATTTGTCTCTGTTTGTCTCCGAAGAAACACAAATTGTCCATCAACTACAGCACGCATCATACTGGAATTTATGTTGCGCCTCCTATCCTCATACATTTTCATTGTCATAAAGATCTAAATCCCCCCAGCTGTTTCTGAGAGATACACCAAGTCAGCTAACACTCTTGTTGTAGATTAGGTTTCAAATGACTATTAGCTGAAATGCATTATGCAGAGACTGATACAGAACCACCAAATATGTTACAATTTTCCTTTACGATTAATGTTGCTGTCATGCCTGTGCTCCTCCGTCTTCACCAGTACAAGACACAGTATGCTCACATACAGTACTTTGCAAGGTGCATGACATGAATATACACTCTACAGCAGTGATTTCCAACCAGGGTTTTTTGTACCCCAAAGACAAGCCCACTTCTGGCTGCAGGGGGGGCTGTGGAAAGATTACAAACACACTAATAGGATTTTAGGACAAACTGGTGTAATACTGATTATGTATATTCACAATGACCAGTAATTTATCAGTCAGTCAATAATAACATGTAACATCACTTGTTACAGCTGAGAGTGCATAACAACTAGTATCAAGCTAGCAAAGAGTTTGAGTGATAAAAGTATTAGATACGTGGCTGAAATAACTGAGAGTACTGAATAAACTGTTGGAATAGTACATTATTGCTAAAATCAATGTTGAGATAGATAGCTAATTTAACAGATAAAGGGTTGAAACCTAATAATATCTACTCATATATCTCTGTAATCTTTAACACCAGTTTAAAATCCTCTGAACACATATTGGATCCAATAAAATATTTGACTTATATTTTAGTTATATTTAGTTATATTCAATAAGTGAGTTTCTTTTTGAAGGTAACTTACAAGGCTAGTTACCACTTTCATTTCAATCATTTCAGTTAGGTATCACCTTGAATTACCTTCTTTCAACACCATATTAAACCTTTAAGCCTCACATGGCAAAGGCGTGCCCCAGAGTTGGACTAACCAGGATCCACTTGGCTTGCAGCACAGGGGCTTTGAACGAGCGAGCACACAGCTGCACCTGGGGATGGCTGAGAGGGGGATCAAGATCCTCCAGGGACACTGAAACCTCAAACTTCCCACAGAGCAGCAGCTCCTGCTGGGCAAATGGATCACTCAGCCTCTGATACTCAAAACACATTAGACCACTGTAAAAAAACAAACAAACAAAAAAAAAACCAAAAGGGCACCTTAGAGAACCATTTAGGGAAGATTAATACTCTTATGGTAACATATTGTGAACATATACTTTTCTCTTGAGTAAAGAATGCAAAGAAAACACTCATGTGTACACTCAAACAATGCCAGCCGTATATTAAAACCTGCACATACACAACACATGTTCTTAAAGTGTATTTAAATGTGCAACACATCTCTCTCCTGACTGTCATGAATTTATGTGTACAGCATATGTCACATACTCATTTCAGCTCCTCAAATTCAACTCAAAGTGTTGCAATATACACGCATTAAATTACCTGTCAGTTTGTTCTCCTTCCCATTGAAATTTAGACTCTTTCTTGAAAAGTAATTTTCCTAAAAGACCTTTCACTTCCCACACTAAGGATGTACTGCTGCAGCAGATGGAGCAGAGACACATGTGAAGAACATGGATAGAATTAAAAATCATCTTTTTCAGGGTAAAACTGGCACATACACAGCTTATGTTGTATTTCAGCATCACGGAGACTACACACAGATTGTCAGCACCTTTTTTTTCTGAGATCTTAAGCCCCTCTCACCTTAGGTCTGCTCTGGTTATGAGAAACAATTTCCTGTGTGCCAGTTCCCATGGAGACTTGCTGAAGACCATGGTGCAAGTGAGAATCTCGGAGTGAGGAGAAGAGAAAAAGTTAAAGCTTGGATGGTGTGGTGAGCCTGGTGAGAGCCGCAGCTCATCATAAAACATGGAATAAATACACCAGGTTTCCCTTTCTTGTGTCGCATCATCAAAATAAAAAAGAAGAGATGACATTGTTATAAAAGACATGTTGACTACAAGGTATTCATAGTCATGTTCGTGAACTTTGCGAGGTCAGTCAACTCATCTTGGACATTAGGGGGAGCACTGACTTTTCTTGCCAGAATTTCTGCGTGCGGAGTATAGTGGAAGGCCCCTGTTGTGACCAAATTAAAGGATCTTCTTTTGTTTGACAAACTCCACAGGGGAGATCAAGCATAGGCAGAAATCCTTTTTGCCGCTGTTTCTAAGATTTCTCTCTCTCTCTTTTTTTTTTATCCACGGAAGAAAGGATGTGAGGCACTGTCAAGACGAGCCCCCTGCAAAGAAGCAATTAAAAGCTCGGCCTTGTGAAGGTCTCGCCGCGGTACAACCAGAAAAACAGCCTCGTGGTCGGGTGAAATGGAAAATGAAAAGCTTCCATCAGTTGTTTGATAACAGTAGTTTGTTACAAGTTTACCAAAACAGCAGGCGTGCACCATAAAGGAGACTCACACATGCTTGTCAATGATAAAATGCATAAGACCAAGTTAAAATTCATTCCTCGCTGACAAAACACGCACACATCAGACTTAAAAAGGCAGAAAAAACAGAGCTTTGATACTGTAAGTTTAAGGCTGCTTCTTGGAAACAGGAAGAATAAGACAGCAATGACAAGCGAGCAAGGTTTTAAATCCCTTCACACCTTCAGACAATCATTTGGGTCAAGAAATCTTTAAATGCACATGTGTGCCACTACATCGAATGTTTATCCTGCTTTGCCAAATTTGGTTTAAGAGGTCTGTTGCAGTTGATTCTTTGCTGCTGATGCAATCCAGGGTAAGGTTTGCTTGCATTACATTTCAGTTTGTCAGCTCCTTTCTTTGTGTAATTGCGGTGCCAATCATGATGGGGACTGTTTGGGAACATGTCGAGCATCTATGGTAACGATGCTAAATTGTTGTCGTGGTGAATTAGCATTATCGCGCAGTCTGTGCGTAGGGTGACATAAGAGAAACTTGTCTTCGCTTGCCGCTGCCAGTTGGCATCAAGAAATGGGGTTTTGAGACACAGAGGAGGAGTGTGGGATGGAAAGAGGATGAGAGAGATTTTCAGAGGAGAGGAGGGCACGATTATCGCAGCACTATGACTTCAGATGCATGAGGATTCACAAAGACAGAGAGACAGAGAGGGAGTGATATGAAGCTGCTGTATAAGCATTACTGCGTGAACATGACTTAAAAAATGTTCCATTAAAAAATGGAACATTTCTGAGTGACAAAAGATCTGAATGACTGCTGACGATGAATAAATGGATGAACTGATGAAAATGCCAATGTGTATTAGTATTAATCACATTATGGGTTAGCTTGGGTCATAAAATGGGTTAGGATTACAGATGTAGTGGTTAGGATTAGGATATATTTATACATCTGAGCTATGAGGTTAAGACATACCTATGGCAACAACATGCATACATGGGATGTGAAGCTATGCTGCAGCAGATGTACGACTCCTCAACATTTTTCACATTTTACAGCACAAAATTGTGACTGGTCATGTTTGTTTTTTTCTCATAAGAGTTTCTGATGTGGGTGGAATTTGTTGAGAGCGGCATTAAGTCTTCACCCTTTCAGAATTACACATCTAGCAACGCAACATTGCAGACTTTATTTTCATCGTGATCACCACTCTGTATAAGTGAAAGCACAGTGATTGCACGGCAAAACAACAACAACTGTGAAATAGCGTTCTAAGTCACCTGGATGTAATCCCACTTTTGTAAGTGTGTGTGTAGCCACCTTCACACTGTATTTCAAAGTAAATGAAAGAATGTAAAACAAGTTAACTGAGGGGAATATGTATATAGTACTTGTGTCCAGTATTGCAGTGGTGATACTGAAGATTGAAATCTGATGCTTGACATACATCATATATATCTGCGGTGGAGCTCAACTATAACTCGCTTTAGGGAGTAAATGTAATACAGTGTGTCATGAATGATTGATAAGAAACCCTTTATGAAATTGGTAGAAATTCAGATGATAATGAGTATTGGTAAGGAAGCCATGAAGAAGATATCAACAATCCCAGATTAGTAAAGCCAAAAGAGAGAAAATAAACTCAACGGAGGTCTTGTGGTTGGAAGGTCATTCTGTGGAAGTATGTCATAAAATTTTGGTAAACATGAAGCATTGGTGGGCTAATGGTTGTATTTCTTCAATGGTAATTTTAAAACTGTGCCTTTAGGACACATAGACGTTTGGCTGCCGTGGCTGTGTGGACCTAAATATCTGGTTTTTATTTTGAAATATATGCCTAAGCCAGAGGGTCTGTGAAATTGTAATTCTTTTACTTTTATGGTGGGCTAATTTAACTGCCACTATTTGTCTTATTTTTAGTCACTAGCCAAATAATTAGATTGTATTAGTGTTTATTACTGTTGCAGGTTTTTAATATTTCAACATTGTGTGTGTGTGTGTGTGATGCTGGCTCCCCTGTCTCTGTGTAGTGTTTCCTGGTAGCAGCCTGTGGTTGCACTGGAGGCAGTTTCCATTTTGCAGGTGAATGGAGTGTTTTGGTGTGTAGTCATAATATATCAAATCTTACCTGGTGTATCACTCCATGTTGCCTCATTCTCCACCATTACAGTCTGTTTTGTAGCAGTATTGGTAGATAAAATCCTTTTTATCAGATCAATATGACTGCATGAACATTATCAGTGCTTCAGTTGGACATTTGACTGCTGCATTCATTTAAAAGTGAGCACAACTACTCTGATAGACGTGGCTATAACATTTGCAATAACCTGTATGCAATTTTGAGAGATCAAGCAGGAAGAAGCCTTGACTGGACAAAATACAGACACTTTGTTAGATTTCTCTTCTTAATTTTCTAAAGATTATTCTAGCTGATTTAAATTTTGCATGTATAGCTGCATTTTTTAAGCTGTCTTATAAACTGTTCCTTTCCTGGTCTATTTGGTGGTCACATTTCACCAGGACAAGAAAGTCTCGACACAATTTCTCACTGTAAGGTTTCACTATTTTACACTATATGGAGTCAGTTCTATATGAGAACTCTTATATAAACTCAAGTGCACTGCTTCTATTTCTCCGCTTATTGCTGCATGCAGCGCATACCTTTCCCTCAGCCTGCTTTCATCCCATTCTTCTCTGTTCTACACTATAATTTCCTATCAAATTCTCAGCTCAGTTCAACATACTGTATCATATGCCTCAAAGCAAATGCTACAGAAAGGGGAACAAAATTCATATTACTTTTTGCGTTCCATGTGTCAAGTTGTTAATGGACGGTGAGTGGAAGTGAAAAGCAGGAGCATTTTCATCTTTCCTTTCTCTGTCTCTTTTACACTCAGCAAGGAAGCACATGTAAATTGGCTACGAAAGGAGAGGTAGAAAACAATTATGGGAGCGACGCGCCTGAGAGAAATGAGTCTATTGCTTGACCTGTAATGAAGTGGAAAGTTGACAAGCCGGCTTTGTGCGACTCGCAGATTTGAATGCAAGGAAATGACTCTTCTGTACTGTCAACCAACAGGAAAAGATTGCCAATTATAAGTGCTGGCCTTCTACTGGCGCCTAGCAGGCATACTGATGGGAGAGGATGGACATGAATATTCAGTGGACATGAATATTAATGCTAACATTTTATAATAATGTCGCTAACAAGACCTTAACAAACTATTAGTTAATGATTAATTAAACATGAAAAATGCTCATTAATCATACTATAAATATATGAAAATGATAAGTGCATCATTAATGTGACAAGATTCATCTTGTAAACAAATAAAATATACAGTATTCATTCATGTATATATGTTCCCTTATGTTAATACAGCCATTATTATAATATATTATTATATTACAGACATGTAATAGATGTGTGACAAGTAACCTTTAGTATAATAATAATGATAATGATATTAATAAAAATACAAAAAAATTACATAATGCAGTCTCCAAAGTGAACCCTCTAGAAGGTGGATTTATAGCAAATCTGTTGTTTTACGCTGCATTGGTTTTAGCTAGGTGTCTAATAAATTGGCAAAAAATAATAATGCAGAAACGATACTTATACTTGAAACATTAATGAAAGCATTTTTCTTGATCGTTTATCAACACAGATAATAGCTGTGTTCATCTGCATGGTGGATGAGGCCCCCAAGTTAAAAGGAAATATGAATCTTTTGTGGACATGTTGTCTTTTCCTCTCCTCTACATTGCCATCCAGACACTAACCCATCTTGAATATTTACACTTTTACTCTTGTACTTTGTCTCTTTTTCAGCTCTTTTTCACGACCATGTGCATTACTATTCCCTGTATTGTGGAGAATTGATTTCCGCATTAAATGAACGTATTACCTGGCATGCAGATGACCATTACTTCTTTGGTCACTAACTCAGGACGGTCTGATGAAGTGATCCAGGTGGCCTTAGCACTCCTGTTCAAGTACACTTTGCACCATATCCATCCTTGTTAACAGATCTGCTGAATATCTCTGAGTCACGCACAGCTGGTGCTACTGCAGCTCTTGGGATGTAGTGCTTGCCAGATTCAACATGAGGTCCCTTTTATTTGGCAGAAAATCTCCCCCATGGAGCCCAGATTAAATATCAATTAATAAAACCCAGGTAGGTTCCTAAAGATTGTGTTTATTTGAGTTGAAATATGTGCATCACTTGAATTTTTTAGGGTGTGTTCAGCCTAAAACTGTGTGCTCAGCCAGTTCTGGGTGTTTGTGAGTGTGAGATGTAGACATGTGTTTTTGTATCTGTGTGTATGTTTGGGTCTGTGTGTGTGTGTGTCCGGTGGAAGGTGTGTGTGTGTGGTGGGGGGGTGCACCTTTGTGCGGTGCTGCTGCGTGTATCCAATTCCAGTGTATTTAACGAGATATCTCACTTCCTCCTTTTTTTATCTTGATTCCATTTCTTACCAGCACTCAGGGGAGCAGAATTCATTCGCAATCGTTTTTCCTTTTTCTCTTTACTCTGCTGTGCACAAATTGTTACTCAGCCATTTCTGTGCAGCAGGAGCGTTCTTCAGCAGGTGATTGTCATTCAGTTTAAAATTAGTTTGGGCTGATCTACCATGCAATAAAATCTCAACATGCTGGACAGAATGACATGCTATTCAGCGTGACTGTAATAGCCTGAAGTTGAGCGGGAAGTGTTGTCATTGTTTCTACAGCACATTATGTGTCATCAGAAAAGTTACGGCACGCCGCCTTGCAAGCTGACAGCCTTGCTGTTTCTTCAGCGTGATGTGTTTGCATATTCACAAACATTTATTATGTCTTTTGGCATGTTTCTGCTCGCACATACACATTTGCCCTTTTGTATATAGAGTGTATAGGGTGCATACAGTATGTGCCTGGGTGTATCTGTATGGCTGTGCATGTGCCATCATCTGTCTATCTGAGTGACTGACTGACAACAGCCCCCCAGAGGACGGAGGCATGACAATCACTCACCCTTCCAGTGTCATTCAGCATAGTACAGGAGCCATTAACTTTTAAAGCCAGGCCTCTCTAACAGCAGGCCCCATGCCGTTTAGCCTCCCCTCTGCAACACTTCAAATGGCCGTGATGGACAGGAGTCAGACCTCTGTGTCTTGGCAGGGTGGTGGGGTGGAGCACTATGCCCCTGTCCCGCGCTGTGGCACTGTTGGCACTGTTGGCACCTGGCTCTGACTGCATGTGTGTGTGTAGTCTGTTGGACACAGAGGTTGAGAGAATGCATCTTGATTGACAAGTCTCATCAGGGACAACTTAATGGCACCACCACCTACCAATTAGAAGTCATCAAGGTCCCCAATTGAAAGTGGTTAATAAATAATGTATAGCCACAGTAATACCACATAATCTGGATATCAGAAAGTCAAAGGTGGATGCATTATTAATGGGGCCAAATTGGACTTTAATAACTGTTCCACTGAATCCCACACCGCAGCAGAATTCACTTATGTTAATATGCCTTTATTATTAATGGGCAGCCATTTTCTAAAATGTTAACTGACTGGGGTGCTCCAGAGGCAGTTGCCAAGATTGACGAGCTTCGCGTCTGGGGAGAAAGAGGTGGGGGCAGCGGGGGCTTGCTTATTTATTTATTCACCTACCTGTAGCACGTCGGCCCACATCATTGTGTCAATAATTCCCTGGTAAAGCCATTAGGCATGATCACAGAGGCCCAATTAACTCTGCAATGTGTGAGATGACAATCGTAGATCATTAGCCCTATAATGGCATGCAGTGCCACAGCCTCTTTAAAAACAAACATCAAGGCTATTACTGAGAATATATGCCGTCGTCAACGTTGCTGCTCCAACCATTCTGACTTGTGTTCAAATGCTCTGCTGGAGATGTGCACGTCAAGTGTTATGGGACATTACACCAAATGTGTTTCAATGAGCAACTATGGGTTTTTCAGATTGAATGCATCTTCATCAAGGCATATTTGTGATGATCAAGTATGTAGTATCTGCTTGCAATTGCTGCACAACACAAATTAAGAGATATACTGTATTGGTTCTGATATACAGTATGTTGTTTAGAGTAACGAATCTATACATTTGGGAAATGGGAAGAGGAATACGAAATGTCCGAAAGGCTGCTCTGTCACCCTGATTTAAATTCACCCATTCCTCGGCTCAGTGGGAGCTCACTGTGACTTCTGAGACAATTTGGTGGAGGCATCTCTAAAGGGGAACCGATAGACTAGCTAATATGTTCTCTCATGGTATTTGCATAATGTCCATGGTGCATCGCCAGAGAGCTGTTCTGCTCCAGTTCCCCCTTGTAATATATCTGGCAGCGCTTCTAAAATGCAGTTGTCGCTGGCACTGGCTTACAAATCAGACGGTGAAGCCCCAACCAGAATATCAAAGGAAACACGGTTTCAAAATATTTGTTTACCATCTGCTTTTGGACCATGTCCTGCACAAATCAACTTGATGAGATAGACTTTTGTTTTTTGGATGTTTTTGCTTTTTTTTTATTTTTGCGATGTACAAGTCCAGGATTTTTCTTTAGCCTCTTCAAAGGTATTAAACCTAGAAGAAAAAAACACTGCTCTGGCTGACAGGAGAGCATACAGCTCTTTACATCTGTTGGTATGGCAAATCAACATCCTCTCAAAAGCTCCTCTGCCCTCACATCCATAGAAATGTCTGTCCTCTAAATTGGTGGCAGAAGTGGTATCCATCTGTGTGTCACTTCTGCATGAATTATATTGTGAATGTTTGTCTGAAGCATGTTATTGTACATGTTATTGTATTGTAAGTATTGTGACATTCCTCTACAGGGATGTTATTGACATTTCTAACCTACCCACCTGTGTGTCTGTGTTTGATACAGTATAGCTCCTCTGTGGGGCCAAAACTGTAGGTGCATTCAAATTCACCTCATGCTGTAGATTTACATGCTGATCTTGGCTCATTTTTTCAAGCCACTTCTTTATTATTTTACTGCACAGTGCAGCAAAAAAAATAGTATGTGAACTTGCCATTCAAGTGTTAACAAAACTGATTCATATGTATTTTTTTCTGCTATGCATAGCTTGCATTCTTACAAAATCCAGAACACGCTGAACTTTCTGACCTTAAGTGAGCTCAGAAATATTCAGTATGCTTTTTAAAAAAAAAGGAGAAAGCAGAAACAAAGTCTATCCTCATTAGTACCTCAGTATTTTGGGCTTTCAGTGAAAAAATGTGATGCCATTTTTTGTTTTGTTTCTGTTGTTTTTTACCGTCTCCCAGTCAAGCTGCAGTCATCAAAGAGGAATGTGTATTTCTCCAGAGACACAACTATGCTATGATCTATACATAGAGAGTTGCCATAGCATGATCAAGACATAGGGTGCATTCAGTGTACTCACTTAACAGCCCTAAGGTATTGCATATGTACTGTTTTTATCTTTCCTCAAAGAAGAAAGGTCACAGAGCAGAGCAGGACAGTCTGAGACTGATTAAGGTAACAGCTCTCCATCACAGCTTGTTTGCTGTTTTTCAGAAACACTGTTTTACTGAACACTGCCCTCTTGCACTGCTAAATCCTAAAATCTTGTTTAGTAACAAGTAATGTTTGTTCGGGTTGATGAACTGCCAGTATCGATGAAATAATTGACGTAACACTCAGTCTCCTCCTCTGTCACTCCCTCTTCATTAGTTATCTCGCCTCAACACTTAGTTGACTTTGCACTTCCTGTCAGTGGAGGCATCTAATCGACTAAAGCGGGTGTTTTCTGCCTCAGTAACAGAAATTTGCATGGGTATGAGGAGACGGGAGAAGGCAGTGGAATTAAATGTACTGTAAAGGGACTGCATGTGACAAGGCTGGGTTGTGTGAGAAAATCTTGTTTTCCAACATTTTGACATTCAGTCAATATATTGACAGCGTTTGTCACTACAGTACAGCTTTGGCGGGAGTGGTGAGATGCCATTCAACTCTGGCTGACCTGTCATGCTTCGATTCGCTGTAACACTTGCTCTTTGCAGGTGAAAATCCCAAAGCATGGAGGACAGGTAGCTCTGACAGTGAGGACAATTCTTCCCAAGCACACAGTACTGACAACCGTCTCCTCAGGCGCCACAAACACCCCCGTGAAAAAGTTCCTTCAAATGTTTTGGATGTTCATGGATGAATAATATGCTGTGGTGATGCTACTATTACTCTTAATGAGAGAGGTGAGGGAGCTATGACTGCTTTTTAGCTCAATTAAAAGTGAAGTTTATTTATTCTCAGCAGGGGTTGAATTCATTCACCTTAAATTTATAGACATGTCCTATCCTTATTTATCTAAAATAAATTGAATAGTTGTTTACTTGCTAAGAGATACAATACAGAGCATTTATTAGCAGGAAACTGACTGTTTGCTAAACCCCTGTCCCAAACAGCAACTGTCCAGTCACAGCGTTGGATTTCCACACATGCAGAGCACTGGATTCTGTAGTGCATCCAAAGTGTTTGCAGGACATGTGTCCTTCTCTTTCTCCATAGGTGACATTGTAAAAAATTAGTGTAAGTACTGAAAGTTGACAGCAACCAGCAATACTGGCCAACATTACCCAAGATATTATTAAGTTCTGTTTGTTTTCATCCTGAAAGTATTTTTCTTTATTCCAATGTTCATCCATCCATCCATCTTTATCTGCTTGATCCGAGACCAGAGGCAGCAGTCTGAGCAGAGATGACCCAGACCTTCCCTCACCCCAGACACTTCCTCCAGCTCTTCCAGGGGGTATTCCCGAGGGCGTTCCCAGGCCAGCTGAGAGACATGGTCGTAGGGGGCATCCGAAACAGATGTACACCGACCGCATAACTGACGCACCAATCTGTCACGCATGCCTGTCAATCTCATGCTCCATCTTTCCCTCACTCGTGAACAAGACCCCGAGATACTTGAACTCCTCCACTTGAGGCAGGACCTCTCCACCCACCCGGAGAGGGCACGCCACCCTTTTCCGGTCGAGAACCATGGCCTCAGATTTGGAGGTGCTGATTCCCATCCCAGCTGCTTCACACTCAGGCTGCAAACCACCCCAGTACATGCTGAAGGTCCTGGCCTGATGAAGCCAACAGAACAACATCATCTGCGAAAAAGCAGAGATGAAATCCTGTGGTTCCCAAACCGGACACCCTCCAGCCCCTGGCTACGCCTAGAAATCCAGTGCCAGTACAATCCAGTACCAGTGACAAAGGGCAGCCCTGCCAACATGCACACTGGGAACAGGTCTGACTTACCGCCACTGCCAGCAATGCAAGAACCAAGCTCCTGCTCCAGTCGTACAGAGACCGAACAGCCCTTAGCAAAGGCCCCGGACCCCATACTGGCACGGAGCACCCCCCACAGAATACCACGAGGGACACGGTCAAATGCCTTCTCCAGATCCACAAAGCACAAACTCCCATAAACCCTCAAAAGAGGGACCACCACCCCGGTTTGCCACTCCAGAGGTACACTGGGTCCTCGACCTCCATGCAATGCTGTAGAGGCATGTCAGCCAAGACAGCCCCACAACATCCAGAGACTTGACTTGAGGTAGTCAGGGCGGATCTCATCATCACCCCTGGCGCCTTGCCACCGAGGAGCTTGCGAACTACCTCAGTGACTTCGGCTTGGGTGATGGACGAATCCACCTCAGAGTCCCCAGCCTCCGCTTCCTCAGTGGAAGGCAAGTCGGTGGGATTGAGGAGATCCTCGAAGTATTTCCTTCCACCGTCCGACAATGTCCCCAGTTGAGGTCAACAGCTCCCCACCCGCACTGCACTGTAAACAGTGTTGGCAGAGTGCTGCTTCCCCCTTCTGAGGTGCCAGACGGTTTGCCAGAATTTCTTCCAGGACAACTTGCTTGGCCTGCCGGTACCTGTTCAACTGCGTCAGGAGTCCCACAGGCCAACATGGCCCGATAGGACTCCTTCTTCAGCTTAGATGGCATCCCTTACTTCCGGTGTCCACCACTGGGTTGGTGGACACCAGAAGTAAGGGACACCAGCCTCCCTCAGAATCTGTGAAAAGCTCTTCCGGAGGTGGGAGTTGAAGACCTCCCTGACAGAGGGCTCGGCCAGACGTTCCCAACAGACCCTCACAATACGTTTATTTGGGTCTGCCAGGTCTGTCCAACTTCCTCCTCTGCCAGCGGATCCAACTCACCACCACCAGGTGGTGATCAGTTGACAGCTCAGCCCCTCTCTTTACCCGAGTGTCCAAGACATACGGCCAGGAGATCAGATGAAACGACAACAAAGTCGATCATTGACCTCCGGCCTAGGGTGTCCTGGTGCCACGTGCACTGATGGACATACCCTTATGCTCGAACATGGTGTTCGTTATGGACAAACTGTGACTAGCACAGAAGTCCAATAACAGAACACCGCTCGGGTTCAGATCAGGGAGGCCGTTCCTCCCAATCACGCCCCTCCAGGTATCACTGTCATTGCCCACGTGAGCGTTGAAGTCCCCAAATAGAACAATGGAGTCCCCAGTCGGAGAACTATCAAGTACCCCTCCCAGGGACTCCGAGAAGGCCAAGGTACTCTCTGCCCATAGGCACAAACAACAGCAAGAGACCTATCCCCAATGACCCGAAGGCGCAGGGAAGCGTCCCTCTCGTTCACCGGGGTGAACTCCAACACATAGGCGGCTGAGCTGGGGAGCTATAAGCAAGCCCACACCAGCCCGCTGCTGCTCACCTGTGGGCAACTCCAGAGTAGTGGAGGGTCCAGCCCCTCTCAAGGAGCTGGGTTCCAGAGCCCAAGCTATGCGTGGGCTGAGCCCGATTATCTCTAGCCTGCAGTACCTCTCAACCTCCCTTTGCACAAGCTCAGGCTCCTCCCCCCCTCCCCCCCAGCGAGGTGATATTCCATGTCCCTATTGCCAGAGTTTTGGTCCAGGGATTGGGTTGTTGAGGCCTCCTGCCACAACTGCCCAAACCACATTGCACTGGCCCCTCATGGACCTTTCTGCGGGTGGTGAGCCTACTGGATTGGAGCCCATGTCACCATTTCGGGTCCCGTGGGCAAAGACCTGGCCACCAGGCGCTGGCCTCACTGACCCCCACCCCTGGAATGCCCCTGAAACATAGCTCCTAGGATCATTCGGGCACACAAACCCCTTCACCACAGTAAGGAGGGGTTTATCCCAATGTTAACAGATAAAAATTATTGTATATAATATACATATACATATATATATATATATATAAATATATAATTACTATTCAAATATATAAAGTTTTTGAGCTAGCAGAATAATAGGTTTATGTCACAATAATAAAAAAAAGTCTACTTGTGATTTTAGATTTGTCCTAATCATACTTAAAATACTAAGACCAACTGACTCTACACTGCAAACTGAGAGCAACACTGCTCTTTATCTACATCTTTTCTACATGGAGGGAATGGTGACGTTTTGCCAGGAACATGCAGTGAGTCAGCTGGAAACATTAAAAAGTCATTGTCAGTGTTTTCAACAAACTCATAGAGCTAATTATAACTTCATTAGTTAGCTAGCTACAGCTTACAAAATCTGTGCCTGCTGGAACTAAGAGGCTAACTTTTGTCTACCACTGTATGAAACCAGGGACGTAGTGTTTAAAAAATTACTAAGAATTTCAACAGATTGTTCTGCCACTGTCATCCATGTAATCTGGGTATGTGATGCGCGAGAATGGACGATTGTTGTTGTTGGTGTAACTAATGGGAAACTTCAGCAATGCTTGTAAAGGTGTGTAAAAGTTTCAATCTTTCAAGTCAGATTGTCAAAAAAGCAGAACATTACACATGTATAATGTTTTGAAGTAGTGTATTTTTGTAGCTCAGCAATCAGCAGTTTCACAACAGCTGTTAAATACTTGAACTCAGGACCACATCTCCTAATTAAGATGCCACTCAGAATAATGCATATCTGTCACTAAACAGATGAAGGTCTGACTCTAACTGTACACAAAGACAGACGTTAAACAGCTCAGTTTGTAATATGCAATTTATTCTGTAGTGACTGACTGAATTCAGATTTTTAAAAACAAAAAAAAGAAAGCTGCATGTATCTGCAATGAAATAATGAGGCAATTAGGGTTTCATTTGTATGTGGTGGATAATGAGACATTAAATAATTTTATCGGCATCAAGCATTATCAAAGAGTAAAACATGGGTAATTGAATCGTGGACAGTAGAAAGAGAGATGGAAATGCAAAAAAAAAAGAAAAGAAAGAAAAAAAACTTGCAAGCTTATATTTGAAAGAACAGAAAATGGCCTTCATGATGACTTTCACATGAGCTTTGGTCCCACCATGGAAAATAGCTTCTTTTGGTGTTTCTGTGTTTGCACTGCACCCTTTCAAATCATAACCAAAGCTCCTAAACATGAACACACCGGGAGGTTGGAAATGTCAAACGTTCCTCTTTTCTTTCCTCCCTTGGTATTCCATCGTTGTCTCACGAGTCCATTTTTCCTTGCCTCTTTTGTGCCTGTCCTCTCTACCTTTCAGTGGAGATGGAGAGGGTGAGGGAGTGGTGCCAGCAATGTCACGGCTGGAGAAAGCTTATCCTGGGTAGAGGGGTCTGTGTATAGAGTCAATCAGAGCTGTACAAACCCTTGATTGCCATTGACATTTACCGGGGGCCCATTTCCAATTAATCTTCAAGGGCCTCCACCTCTTGAAGCCTGATTACGATTTTCCCCCCGACAAACTGGCTAATTTGTAATTGGCCATGTGTCTGGCAGAAGAGGCTCTCCTTTATCACTGCTAGATTGAGACATGCGGAAAAAGGAGATAGATGGGGAAAAGATCCCTACCCCGCCTGTCTGCATCCTTAAATTATTTTCTTTAATACAATGCAAAGAGTTGAAATAAATAAATATTAATTTATCTATATATATATACACACACACACACACACACACACACACACTTTCTCTCTCACACACACACAATACAATTGTAACTATGCAATTATTGCATCTTTGTAACTGTCACATTGTCATTTCAAATATTATCACTGGGGGAAGCCTGATATTTTACACATGCAAGCTATAACGAATTGTGGTCTCTAAGATATGAAAAAAGGGCATCTTCATCATCAGTCAACACATATGCCACATTTTTTAGGGAAAAGGGCATTGTAAATAAATGAAACATAAGCTATTTAAGCAACACATTCACCAGTTTGAAAATGCGTATCCGGCGCGAAGCAATATTTTGCAGATACAAAAATATAGGCAAGCTTCTAAAAGGACATGAACACGCCACCAAAAATTCCCATTGTGTTCTGTTTGACTTACAGTGTTTCTGTATTTGCTTGTTTTTTCCCTTTCTTTTCTTGTTTCTTTATATCCAACACTGTATGTGTTAAATTGGCAAATGTCTTTCTTAATTTCGTTGTGTTTCATTGAAGTGTTTCTTTTTCTTTTTGGGAAAATAAGACATTTTCTTCTTTTGTTTGTGACTTGCAAGCAAGTTGTATTGAGCTCAATTTGCCACATCATTAAAGAGCTAAATTTGGACAATTCTTCTTCTTTTTCAGTTATTGGGTGAACTGGTAATGGTAAACTTAAATTTTCCAAATTTAAATTAAATCTGGTAAGTAAGCCCCAGATGTCCTTCTAACCAACAAAAAAGAACAATACAAATGTGACTAAAAACTTTCTTGGTGGAAATATTAATGAAGACAGATTTCATTAATGGCATTCACACTGTTCAAACTTTGTAGCTTATTTAGTATGACACAGTACAGTTTCAGAAATTGTGTTGTGTTTGCAGCGTGGCTTGAGCGCAGCTGTTGGTGAGGCGGCATGCTGCATGTTATTTAGGCCCTCACATATAGTGAATAGATCAGCTCCTGCTGTGAAGACAGACACATACATACACATGCACCGCCTGCATGCTGGGAGATACTTATTCAGACTACAAAGACACATGATTGTTCACAGCAGCGCACGCACAGTGCAAGACCGGGAGAGAGGAGGATGTATATGAATCCATGTTTGTATTTAGTTTCATGGCATTCCTTTCCGATTCACACAGATCTGACTCCTAACTTCATGGACATTATTTTGTAAACATTCCCACACAGAGAGCGCCGTCATTATCGAAGATACAGCGTGTTCACATCCTGCTCCTCTTTGTGTGTAGTCGCTTGCTTTCTCTCTCTCTCTCCCTGCTGTCTGTGCTCGTCAAACTAACACATGCACGCTAACTCACAGGCGCAGCTATTTTGAATGAAGTGATAAAGGAACATTGTGTCCCTCACAAATCGTTAGGCATGTAAACGCCCACAAACTCACACATAAACACATTTTTTCAGGGCTCTTTCTTTCTTTTCCTTTTTTTTTTTCCCTCGTCCTCTCTGCTGTTTTCCCTCTCTATGTCTCACCACCGCTGCTGGATCACAGAGGAGGTAGAGGGAGGGCTGCTGTGGTGGAAGTCGGATTCCCAGACTGCCCATTTGCCCAGCCCAGCCCCTGCACTGGCTTGATAACGCCGTCCCCGTTTCCCTCTCTCCCCCTCCCACCACCTCGCCCTACTCCTCCCTCTGCCCCAGGCTGCTGTGCGCTGCAGACCCATGCCCATGGCAAAGCCACCCAGGAATCTTATCTCCTGCCCAGGCTCATTCCTGGCCCTGCCTGTCTGCCTGCATGCCCCCTGTATGTGTGTGTGTGTGCTTGTGTGTGTCCACCTGCCCATTTGCAACCCTGTCTTCTCTCTCTCTCTCTCTCTCTCTCTCTCTCTTCTCTCTCTCTCTCTGCCAGATTGTCCCTCCATCTAGAAGTCTGCACTCTTACCAGAATTCCCAACTCTCTTCCCGATCACGTGTTACTTGGGGTCCTGACCTGGACATGTACAACCCTCTCAGTATGTCTTAAAGTATGCCTGTCAGACAGCCAGTTTTCAACATGCCTCACCCAGATCCCATGACTGCCTGTCTGGCTTTACGCATGTCTACTGGCATGTGTGTCTTCCTCCATCACTGTCTATCTGCCCCTTTGTTTTTCTGCATGTTTTTCTACCTGTCATCTTAATGTACATGCTTGGCTGTCTCTCTATCTGCCAGTCCTGTTCACATCTACCGGCTTGTGTATCAATCTTTCTACCAGTCATATCGCTGTCCGCCTGTCTGTCTGTTTTCTTCGCCGCCTGCCCGGCATTTCTGTTTTTCACCATGTTTATCCACCTGTCATCTCATGTTCTTGTCTTTCTCTGTCTTTCTCCCAATATGTCTGTTTATGTTTTGATTTTTTTTTTTTTTTGCCTTCTTGCCTTATCAATCTTGCATTAATAAGCTACAGCTCCACAGAACATCAGTTAGGCAGATACAGGATACAATAAAAAACACCTGAGTGTATAAAACACACAGGTTTAAAGCAGCTGTAATCAATATTTAGCAGGATCAATTGGGTGTTGCTTTTGGTGGTTTCACTGAATACATTTACAAGTTATGGAATTTCACTGGCTATATCTTTTAAACTGCGAGAACTGTTTCCTGGGACAAATCAAACCAGAGCTGTGTTTCTGCACGCCCGTGTATGAGAAAGTGAGTCGGCGTTGGCGCTGTTCGATTTCTTTGTGTGACTTTCACGCTGCACGACATGTGTACATCACCCATTATTCAATTACATCAGACAACAGAACGAAAGGTGTTCATTACCTTGAAACTCCCGGATATGACAAGAAAAACAGCTAGAGAGTGAGATAGATGCCCCAGAGCACTCATCGTCTCTACAATTGACATGAGTAATAATCAACGTCTCCGCCGACACGCCATTCAAATCTCCTCCCATCGACACCTTTGATATTGCTAGAGGCATTGTTCATTTGTTGTTCCACACGTCCGTCATGGTACAACTAGCCCCCCCTCCTTCCCTCCCCCTCCCCTCCCCAGCCCACATCCACCCTCCCCTAAACACACACACACACAACACACACGCACATTTTACATACACTTGTCATTCTTCCTCGTCTGTGGCTGAAATGACTATTGACGTTTGGGTTTGGATTTGAAATGTGTTGGAACAGAGGAAGGTGGCGCGTGTGGTGGTGGTGGAGGGGGGGGATTAGTTTGGACATAAAACAGCTCTTCCCGAGGAGGGCAGAGAGAGGGCCATTTCACAGGGGGTAGCGCTGGATATTATGTTCATTCCCTTTCTTTGTAATTTTATTAATGGGGACGAGCATTAATCCGCATTCAGCCTGAGACAAGACGGTCGGGCAGTGGGGCAATTTTTGGTGGTGGGTTACACCACCAAAAAATTGGGATTTTCTGTCTCAGAGTGTCTTCTCTCTGCCGCACTGATGAGATGAGCCCCTCGCACCAGCTTCTTTGTCATGTTTGTCTGGTATTCCTGCAGGAGGACTATGTGGCTGTGTGTTCCCCTAAACCAAGAAAAGGGAAGCAAGGAGGCAAATAAAAGTCACCGCTGTGTTTGTGTGTGTGTGTGTGTGTGTGTGTGTTCACCTTGTCCTTGTGTCTTTGCCTTTGCCTTTACCTGTCTCTTTTGGTGTGTTTACCTTTCTGTGATGGAGGTCAGTCATATTACTTCTCAGTCAAAATAGTTATCTGAAATACCCGTGCTTTCTTAGTTTCAGTTCATTTAACAAGGATAATAGAGATTGATGTAAATATTCCATATGACATATCATCATTCAGCTAATTATGTTTTGTTGATTACCACATTAGCTCTCCTAATTCTTCCCTCATATGAAGAATTACAGTAAACACAATGTTAATGTTGAATGTCTAATGAAAAGCTGTAGGCCCTTTAGGTCAGCCATGTTTATTGGACCATTTTTGTTACATGGTCAAAGGAAATTTAACATCAATAAATCATTGCCGTGTTAATTTTGATGACCATAAATCACAGTAAACAAGCAAGTCCATCACAAAGAACATTGGCAGGCTCCATCGTGAAAGCTGTCAGAGTTTCTGACAGTGTTGGAACAAGTGAAAGTTTGATGGAAGACAACTTTCAACATGTTTAACACCACCAGGAAACAGGGACAGGATGGGATAAGGTTCGTGGAAACTCAATTAACAGCTCCACAATGTCCTCATTTGTTATGGTAATTATACAGGGCTAAGGTATCACACTTGGGTGGCACCGAGGCTCGGTGGTTAACATCATCGCCACACAGCAAGGAGGTCCTGGACTTTAGCACAACCTGCAAAGGCACACGTTCTCCCCCTGTCTGCACGTGTCAGTGGTGGAAAGTAACTAACTATTTTTTCTCAAGTATTCTACCTGTAATTTTCTACTAATTTATACTTCTACACCTCACTTTTTACTGGACATTACAGCTGGAGTCACTGGCCACTGTCCTTTCAAAACATAAGATGCGCTAAAGTAATGCATGTCATAGATAAGCTACCTAACAGTTTCTAAACTAGTTAAAATCATCAGTTGCAGTACAATTCTGCTCATAATGAGCACTTTAACTTTTGATACCCTGACACTACCTTGTGTATTTTGCTGATGTTACACAGGGGGCTTGTAAAGAGTATTTTTATATTGTGGTATTGCGACTTTTACTTAAGAGCTCTGCTTCCTCCCATAGTGCAGAGACATGCAGGTTAAGTGAAATGTAACACTGCCTATAGTTGGGTATATGTTTGTCTGTACATGTTAAGCTCTGTAATAAATATTATGGTATCAAAAAAAATTACAGTTACTACAAAGGCTACATCTGAGCTAGTATATGTGTTGTTTTTTGGGCTTCAGATGACTGATGATGACTTCCTACTTACAGTGCACTAGGACTTTGTGATGTTTCGATTATCTATACATACAACAATATAGCTAATGTATGCAAAATAAAATTAAATAATTGATGTTTTATTTACAGATTTCCTGTTTACAAATAATAATCATGTAGCAGGGGGGTTGAGAACACATTGCCACAACGTCAGCTTATTTCTGGACATTTTTAGTATTTAGAAATGAAGCAACTCCCTGTCCAAAGACACATATTTATGCAGCACCTGTCCACATGCCTGTCTTAGCCTGTCTAGCTCAGGCTAGCTTACATGACACAAGGAATCCCAGAGAGAAACAGCAGCTAGAAGAAACCATAATGCTTACTTACACACAGTAAGCTCTGCAGGGAGTGATAAATGAACTGAGAGTCTCAAAACATCTACCTGCAGCATGGATTAACAGCACAAAAACCTTGCCCAACTTATGAAGATAGAAATACTACCAATACTTATTTCTGCATTGAACATTTAACATATTTTTAATAAATACAGTTATTTACTCTTTGTGTTATCAGGATTCTTTCCAGACAAAATGAAGAATTGTGGGTATTATTTTCACATCTATATCCATTTGGATTGTGCTTCTGTTTGTAGGATATAAATGAATGGAAGTGGAAGCATCAATTCCACAACACGCCTCAGAGACATCTGGTTCCCTGCAGGCTTTGTGTCAGAGCCGCACTTGCAGGCAGGTGCATTCCCTTTGTGTTTGAGACAGGGGAGCGGAGTACTGCGGTGTAGAGGAGATCGATCCACCCTGGGAAGTGTTGTCTCTGCTTCTGCATGACATGAGGTTCTAACATAAAGGGAGAGGTCACCCAGCTCGAGCCAGGCCGACACACCTGTGTCCATTAGGCGTGTGTGTGTGTGCAAGGGTCCATATATACACACAGACACAAACTTATACATATTCCAGCATCCAAGCTCGTCGTCTAGTGCACATGGCAGACAAGTGGTTATTTAGATAGAGTTTTGTTTATGAATCTGGGTTTCCAAAGTTACCTCTTCATTTTTATGTCTGCCATATAGCGGATGTGTGTGTGCATTTGTGTAGGATGAAGTTGCCTTGGAAACATCTCCTAGCAGCATCACCTCAGTTAACTTGCCTACCTCCTATTGATTCAACACCTCAGTAATGAGGTCTAGGTGGGTAATTAACAGCAGCGCCATGCCACATGTTTCTCTCTTCTAGAAGAAAATAACAGTTGCCACACGGTATTTAAATATTCTTTAAACAAAATATGCAAAGTCTATATGACATGTAAAATGTTAATATACAAACAGGAAAACCATCCTTCTTTAAAGCACATTACCTGCATATAGCAACAAATAAGAAACAGAGCTGATCACACTTTGTCTCTTCAGGATGTGGAGTCTGTGTAGTCTGTGTATAAGTGCTACAGTTTATAACACAGTGCTACATTTTTCTTGCCTGCTGCATGAAGAAAGATAGTGAAGGCAACACTGAACCTAGCCCTGATGTGTCTTTCCCTGTGGGCTTACTATATCCAGATTAAGAGAGAGTTCACAGATAGGCGACAGGCTCCAGCACCCATATCCAATCAGACGGTTCCCTCAGGGGAACCATGTGGTGCACACATATGTGGCCACAGCCTCACAGCATGACACCACAGTGTCCTCCAGGAGTCCTCCACAAGGATCATGGGACACTGTGAGCGAGAGTGCAGCACTTTAAGTGAACGCTTGGTGATGTATTTGAAGATTAGGGAATGCATTTATGAACACTGGCAAAATATGTCATGGTTTATATTATGTTCTCGCTGCAGCACGAGTACAAGTAGGAAGACAAGGGGAGGGGAGCGGGGTGGGTGCTCATGTGCTGTCGTCTGCCTTTTTGAAGGCTTGCACTCTTCAAGGCTCTCCTTGCTTCTGCTCAAAAGCCTCTCTGAAAGTCTATTTGTAACACTACTTACTTCTTTCCCGCTCCCTTTATCCGACAATACAATGTGGGTGCTGTATCCACGTCTGTGTGCATTGTAATGAATATGTGCATGTGTGTGTGTGTGTGTGTATGCGAAAATGCTTTATGTGGTCCAAATTTGTGTAGCACTACCAGCTGAAGAATGAGTCATATTTTCTCTATCAAAAGGAGACACAAACTGTATAATGTACATCCACCTCCTGACTAAGATATTTAGGAACAGCCTTCTCTTTTTCTCTCTCTTCCTACCTCAACTCCATTATGAAATTTCTCCATTGCAGCTTCAAATATATACACCTTTCCACGGTTTTAGGACTGCATTACATTTTATGAAAAACCTCACACAATGACATCGGGCCCTAGAAAACCAAATAACCCAGCACCACTCCCAGAGCCATCACACTTGATCCGTGTATGAATGAATCACGCTATGCTACCATTTTCCTCTCATCTCCCTTCCTGCCCCCTACAGAATCGGAGCAAAGCCATAGCTCATATTTTCACTGACAAAAGAGGTGACAGTGAAAGGAAAGTGAAAAGGCTATAATAAATGCTATGGGAGAGGTACAAGGAAGAGAGTGCAGCGTTTGAAAACGGTAACCTTTTTCAGATGCTGATTTAGTATTCATTATTAATGACCTTTCCCTACCTGAGCAAAGCTGTTGCCAGGAAGCCCCTTCGTGTTTGTGTCTGCCAGGAGCTGGGGTCAGACGTTACGGCCTTGTTCAGACTTGTTGGCTGATGGATTTCTACACTTAGTATGTGTCTTCCGCACAAATACTGTTTAATTTGTCCCACTGAGTCCATGTGCTGAGTAAAGAATAGTATGAACATAGTGGGCAAGATGTTAAAGTTCAGAGAGGCATGCTAGACACAAATTAGGGGTCAGAGAGGGAAGATTGGCGTTTTTATGTTTACACTGTCTCTTTTCTGGCAGGGGAGAAAAGAGGCAGAGCTGGATACAGGTGGAGGGGAAGACAGGCAGTACGAGGAACCCTCCTCTCCTCTCAGTCATCTTCCATTTACTGCTTTCTATCTCATCAAAAATCGTTTTTCATGCTAATTGAACTTAAAGAGCAACCATGCGTACAGCGCAGTGTGAGCGTGCGCCTGTGGATGCGCACGGTTGTTGTGTTTGTGAGTTTGAACAATCACCTCCAATGTGTTCATCCAGGCTCGGTATTCTATTCACAGAGCCTACACAGTGACAATCATTCCTACACTGTGAAAGACATACTCCTAAGCACATTCAAACTTCACTGCAAGGCAGTACAGTAAAACTGATCTTTCTATCTATCGCTCCACCTGTCTGTTTATCTAGCAATCCCTTCCATCATTCTGTCATCCTTTTGTCTGTCTGTCTCCATTCATCTGTCATTATCAGACAAAAAAATGTAACACATACTTCCTCTCCCGAGCCGATAAGGCTCCACACATCACTCAGGAGCAAACCACGGGGGCCCCGGGAAAGACACACACATACACCAAACTCAGCAAGAACTCACCTCAATTACACCATTATTTCTTTTGTTGTCACTTTTCTATCTGAGACTTGAAACATATTTCTGTGCAGCCTCTTTTGTCTAGCCAAATGCCAAAATTATTATATTGCAATCATAGGCTCTTCTCTGTGCCAGGGATTTAACTGCACCGTCAATATTCGCTATCACTTCCCCTTAGCAGCTATAATTAGACTGCTTACTGGGATGGTTATTGTGAAGAACTTCAGCCAAACCAAAGTCTCACAGCCTTCTGGGTTAGGGCTTTGAGAAAAACAATTAAAAGACCTTGTTTTGTCATCATCCACTAATACATGGGGCTGTAGACTTGCCAGAACCTGTGGTTCATTGATATTCAGTGTTGGTTTTCAGGTGGTTTTTATTGAAAAATACACTCTTAAGAAGCTCTAAGGAGTGGGTTACCATGGAAGAGGTTCAGAGAGCATACTAGCTTTAAATTAAACATATTATACATATCAGACATAATTGGATCCACATTAAAGAAAATGGTCACACTTTACTTTAAAGTTATAATCCCTCAGATTTTAGTTCTATGTGATTTGGTGATACCTGTGACTGAAAATGCAGTTTAATACTACAGGCTGCAGGATTTTGGGAGCAGCAAATTTCTTGAGCACCTAGTTCACAAGAAATACAACAGAATGGCATCTGGTGTATCTGCTTACAGTGCAACCAAACAAACTCATGTTGTAGGTATGCATAGAACTAGAAAGGCGGGGACTACAGACTCCATGCCATATTTAACTGTTATGTATAAAGGTAACTACAGAAATTAAACACTGAAATTATTACTGAAAGTATTGCTGAAAAACTGGGTTTGATTTAATGAAAATCTGGATGATAAACTATACAAACATTTAAGAAATGCTTTATAACACACTATGATATAGCTGTAAGCAGATGTAAGGACAGTTTATGAATGTACTCAGCAACTATTATTTGTCCTGTGAAGAAATATCTTTATATTTGTTTTATTATGTTGTCATTCATTATCTGTTTAGATGGTTTTTACAAACAAGCAGTGTTTGGTATACTGCTTAAAAATGCAAAATAGACAGACTTACAGTAAAGTATTGTGTTAAAACAAATCAGTGATGGATTATCAGTTGTTGCCTTGTTTCCTGACATTTTTGGACATGTGGATCAGCAAAGAGGCTACCAGCCAACAGTATATAACTTATCCATAAACCTGTCACAGCAACATTGTTTCAGCTGTGTGTGTGTGTGTGTGTCTGTGTGTAAGGACATCCCTTGTAAATAAAGTCTCAGCTTGACAAGGCCGATGGGATTTCTGGGTCACATGAACAAAGACAAGCTCACATTTCTGCATGTGGGTTCGTTCACTTGTCTGGCAACCATCACATGTGAATTACAGTGATCTAAAAATATAATACAAGCATACACATGAATGAGCACTTGCACACAGTGTTCACACACACACATTCACACACTTCCACACACACACAATGACACAAACGCTACACCTCATCCTTACTCTAGACATTTTTTGCCCAGGGGTATACCAGAGAACCAGGTGTTATCGCACTCCCCTGTGAATCCCACTTTCTCTCCCCAGAGCAATTAATGACACCATGGAGTCAGAAACTCTGGCCCCAAAATGGCTGCCTCTCTGGAATGGAGGTGTCTCATCACCCTGACAACCAGGTCAAGCCCTCAGAGTATCATCAGTGTGCACAACAAAGCCAGGGGTCAGAGTTCGCCTCACCTCGTGACCTCTCTGTGGAATTGATCTGTTGTAGTGGAAATAGGATTGTGGTGCTGCATGATTCAGTCAGCAGGACAGCAAGCAGGACAGCAAGACATTTTCTGTCTGGAATGATTGACTAGATGAGTCACGACATGAGTGTGTGTGTGTGTATATATATATATATATATATATATATATATATATATATATATATATACATATATATATATATATATATATATAATAATATATTATTATTAATTAAAAATAGAGTGATAAATAGAGAGAGAGAGAAAGAGAGAGAGTCACAGAAGAACTGCAACAGAATTAGGTTAATTTTCTGTCATGTTTCTGAGTGTGAAAGCATGTGTGTGGGTGCATCTGTGTGCCTAAAGCAGGATTTATATGTGCACAGCGCATGCAAGTGTATGTGTGATGTTGTCAAGAAGCTGGTGTTTGTCAAGAGGCTTGTGTTTTCGGGGCAGCGAGTCAGTCAAGGAGAGGAGCTGTCAACATGGCTGATCTCGGCAGCCGGCGCTCGGCACAAGCAGAGACGCCCACCCATGTCAAATGTCACAGCACTAATCTCTTTCCAATGCAGCCCAGGTATAACCGCATGGGCGAGAGACAGACACACCTCATTGCTCCACAGAATGAGATTCCCTGGAGACTCTGCAATTCACAAATCTACAGGCTTTATTTTAATAAAATCCATCGCATCTTGTCATGATTGTTTTGTGCTCTGCTGTATGTTCATTTTAGGAATTCTGGGCAGTATATATGTAATGCAACAATTTTCCAATTCTTACAAAGAAATAGGGATTGCACGCCTGTTAGTGTCTTGCACTGCAGCACCATTTTAACTTGGTTAAACTTGGTTTGTATAACTGTGGAAAATTATTTTCATTGCCTCTGGTCACTGGAGTGTGGTGCCTTGCATGCTTAAATTATGTGTTAAATGTGTGTAGCAATACTTTAAGGAGCTATATGTGTATGCTAATTGTATCAAGCACACAATTTCCTACAGTCTGATCACTGTGTGTATTTAACTAAACAGGCTGTAAGACATGTTTAGGCCATAGATCTGCTGGAAGGATGTTTTACAAATTACTTTAATGGCTTTAATGTGTTACTGAATGCATTTGTGCCTTTGTTTGTTTTTGCCCAAGGGGAGATAATATGCCGCCTCCATCCCAGTGTCAACAAACTTCCACTGTGAGACTGTTCACTCCACACATGACCCAACAAAAAAATTTTTCCTCAGGAAATTAAGAAATATTCCATTCTCCAATTACCAGCCATGTTTGTATGGGTCTCTGCATATTTGTGTGTCCTTCCTTATTTATGAACAACTACTTTTATATGTAAAGTAGATGTAGATCTTTGCATATACTAAATACACATCACATGTGGAATTATCATAAGTAAAATCATCATGCCACACAGATACTGTACATGCCAGGAACGCTGTGTACTTTTTAGAGACAGCATATTTTTTACACACATTTTAAATTACTGAAGCAATTTTTTTTCTTGGCACATCCTTTCCAATCTCTAACAAATTGGTGCTAATCAAGTTAAAGGGGACCTCCCTGCCCTCCTCGTCCCTCTAAACTTTCTGAGCATTTAGTCATGCACCTTCCATTTCCTCATTCCTTTGCGCTCTTCCTCCTAAATTACTGGGAGGTGATATACAGCCTGGGTGTCCCAAGGCTACAGGAGATTTAGAACTTTGTCCCATGTGAAGGAGAGGTGAGAAAAGACATTACTATGCAGAATAGGTAATATTGAAAACGCCAGAGCTCTTTATGGTGCCCCATGCAGATTATCAATCTATTTGTGTAACTTGGCTACCCAGAATTTCATTTCCCTTTTCATTTATTTGCCTTGCTGCAACCGTTTACAGTGCCGAAACTGAAATTGAAATTGAAGCCATGACGAGCAAGGGAGCAATATTCCAAGGGCAAAATAGGCCTCTTCTGCTGCATGATTGCAAAGGTTTATTTGGGAGGGGGAGGAATTAAGTGACCTCTTTTAGATGAGCTCAGAGGAATATCTTGAGAAAAAACAGGGAGACCACATATGGTCATTTACACCTTGTCCACACCGTCCTCTTATGGGCCTTAAGCTTTTTTAAGTGTTATTAATGACTGAAGATTCCTTTCTGCCTTATAAAAGGACAACACCTGTCAGTGCTGCCCTGTATTAAATTCAGCACCACAGACAGAGGCATATGTGTGGTTGTACTTGTACTGCATTGCTTTCAGCACCATGGACAGAGACACACATCAGTCAGTATTCCTCCGTTAAAAAGCTTACACTGTAAAAAAAAAAACTGTTGTTTTTACAGGAAAACGCTGGCAGCTGTGGTTACCAGAGAATTCCTGTAAAAAATACAGCAGCACAGTAGATAACTTTACTGATACGAAGTATGTAAATTGATTTACAGTGAAATCACGTCTGAATCACATTAGAAAACTGTTAAGGTCTACCAAAAAAATTTGTTAATTTTGCATAACGGTGTTGTATATAAATAGTGTTGTATATAAATAGCCCATTTCCTGTATTTTTTACAAGTAATAATTGCTTATTATGCATCATCATAAATGGTAAAATTAACAGAAAAATATCAAACAAAAAACTAATTTAAACTGAATTTCTAATGGAGGTGTTCTGTATATTACACATAAAATCTATTCATAATATGCTGTATTTTTATGTTTTAATAATCAAGTTATAATGTAAAATTTACCTATAAACCTGCAAAATGATTACTACTACGCCTCTACACCAAAACATGCAAAAATACATCTTCAGAAAAGAAAAGGGGAAAATATCACTTTTTGGGAAATTTATTTAACAGGCAGCATCAAAAGTTGTTAACAAGTGGATGCATTTTTTTTCAACATATACAACATGCAAAGTTGAATAATTTTCTGTCACTTTAACAAAGTTTCTCAAAGTTTGTGTTGCATAAAACTTATCTCCATGGAGACAATCAGGTGATGCCAACAGGCCAAGCTAGAGGTCAGATCTGTGGAGAGACCCCTCACTTCTAATTGAATAAAAGCAAGATAGTTTTATACCATACTGTGGAACATTCCTGCAAAGGAAGACCATCTTCATGAAACAAGTAGGTGGCGGACCCTCTACCAGAAAGTTACATAGTGCACTTTTAAACAAAAATTACATATTGTGCCTTAATTGCCATAATACACATTGGAATTTAACTAAATCAGTTTGAGGCTTTCATTAAAGAACTGGTGACATTTGAAATTTTGTCCATCATATAAAAAAAAGTTACTTTGTGCACCTTTAAGACTTTAAAACAAAAATTACATATTGTGCTGTAATTACCATAAGTCCACAGAAAAAGTCCATGTTTAGGCTTCACGCCACTCGTGATCGGCGAGTTCCTGTATCAGGGTGAGGACTCGAGGGTTCACGTTGAGACGACGCTTCGAAGTTTTTGTTCTCTACTTTGGTTCCTTTTTCTGGGTTTATTGAGAAAAAACACCTGTAGAATAAAAGCTTATTAAGCTATTTAACTGATCAGTTAAATAAAAGACAAGAAAAAACAAATATATATACAGTGTCTCACAGAAGTGAGATACCCTCCCATTATTGCTAATATTTTATTGTATCTCTTCATGGGATAACGCTATGAACATGAAACTTTAATATAACTTAATGTAGTCAGTGCATAGTTTGTAGAGTACTATAGATTTATCGTCCTTTGATTATAACTCAAAACACAGCCATTAACATCTAAACAGCTGGCAACATAAGTCAGTATACACCCTATAATGAACATGTCCAAATTGTGCCCCCAAAGTGTCAATATTTTGTGTGCCAACCATTCTGATTTAGCACTGCCTTAACCCTTTTGCTCATGCACGATAAATCTAAAGTACTCTACAAACTGTACACTTGCACACAGTTATAGAAAATTTTCATGTCCATAGCCTTATCCCATGAAGAGATACAATAAAATATTTGCAAAAATGGGAGGGGTGTACGCACTTCTGTGAGATACTGTATATTAAAAACAGTCTTAGTCCAACCTGGCCAAGACTCAGAACCAGACCAAGACCAAGACTTAGACCAGACCCAGAGTCAAGGCTGAGAGTTAGACCCAGACTAAGACCAGGCTTGAGTCCCACTCTTAGTCTGGGTCTGGGTCCTAGTCTTAGTTAACGTCCGGATTAAGACGGGGAACTCAGAGCCAGACTCCAGGTCCCAGGTCTGAGTCCAGGTCTAAGAAATGATGTTTGAGAAATGAGCCATGTTTACTCAGCCTTTGAAGAAACTCAAGAGTGGAAGCCAGCTCAGATGGATAGTGGATGTTGAAACAGTAGTAGCTCCCGAACATGAGGCACAATGCAGAAATGAAAGAGGAGATGTTTGTGTTGATAAGGTTCCGATCCAGACTCAGCATGTACCTTGTTGAGGAATAGCAGGACTGTCCTATGAATAAATTATTTAAAAGGTTGTATTAATAAGAGCTGCACTCACATGACAAATTCTATAAACAGTGCAATTAAAAAAGAGAGATATGAAACAGACTTACCACAGACAATAATAGTGGGTGTCAGAGGCACTTGCTCCAGTTGGACCTCTTCTGCCAGACATGTATCTTCTACATAGAAGAACATGGACTCCTCCTTCTCATCAAAGTAGCTGAGCAGAAGCAGGATCATCTCTTTCACATCATCTGAGCAGCCACTCTGCTGTCCCCGCATCCTCTGAAGCCTTGCATAAGTCTGAAGGATCTTCTTGCTCTTGTTGACACAAACTGTGGTCATGTAGTTGAGAAGCCTTTTTCCCTTCAAATCCAAATTTCGTATGAATGTCTCTTTGAGGTCAATCCCAGTAAGTTCCTTGAAGTGGACTGACATGCCAAGTTCATCAAAACAAAACGGCCACTCCTCTCTAAGGCATTTGATACTTTTTCCCTGGTTGACATGTTGGCGCTGTGTGTAAAAAGTGGACTTCATTAGACATTGTACCTCCTCTGGATTGGCATCAGAGTGTTGGAACATCACTTTGAGTTTTTCCATCTTTTGCTGCTGGCTCTCTTGAGTTTCTTCACAGGGCAGAAATTTTACATTCCATTTAATGCATCCGTAAATGTCCTGCATTGCTGCTCTCTCTTCTAATGGGATCTCATCTGTGTGGTCTGAGTCATCAGTCTGATGTTTTCTTTTTCTTATTTTGGGTGTTGAAGTGCGCCTTACATTTTCAATTCTGTTTTGCAACTGTTTGACAAGGGAATGGTAGCCTGTTCCAACAATATCGCCCTCTATTACATCTTGCAGAGAATTGGGATATTTTGCCACCATTTTTCTTGCAACATCAGTTGAGTGCTTTTTGCCTACATGAGGGCATTTTTCCATCATCTCAGTCACAACAATCCGGACCATTTGCCTCCTCAGTTTCGGGCCTGGCCTTTTTCCCCTCTCCAAAGCATGGGTCACTTCCTCAGGAAATTTACTCCATGGAATTTCAAAGTTGTCGTCCCACTGTGTGTCAAGTCCTGGGCTGCTGGCAGAGGTTGACGATGAACTTCCGGGGTGAAACAGAGAGCGATGACAGCGATTGGGTAGGTAAGGCTTCCACAGATGATGGTGAGCTGTTCTCTGGAGTTTGGTCTTTAAAGGACAAAAAATATTATGATTCACACTGTACAATATTACACAATGTCCATGTCTGCTTTTGATTTTGAATAGATTGCATATTTTTATATGTTGAAAAACAGTGTGTGGTGTTTTTACTTACATTTCCGTTTCCAAGCGGAAAGAAGCTTTCTAGCTTGTACAGGTCTTAATGCTGTCATCAAATCAGCCTCCGTTACAAAGCGTAGATCATCGTACGTCTCAACTCCAATGGACTGCAAGTGCTCTTCCAGGATGTTTTTGTTTTCTGCTGGAAGTTGTGGTAGGACTTCCATGATGACGACATCTAGGAAGGTTCGCTCTGAGTCACTCATATTTGCAATGAAGAAATGCCACCTTCAAACAAAACAGAAAAAATATACAGTACATACACTTAACAGAGCAGGGATATGCATTAGGTAACACTTAATGTCGAACTATTTACAATGAGAAGTAAGTGAGCTTCAATT
Source organism: Scortum barcoo (assembly GCA_023238725.1). NCBI lineage: Eukaryota > Metazoa > Chordata > Actinopteri > Centrarchiformes > Terapontidae > Scortum > Scortum barcoo. The sequence goes on from CM041537.1 coordinate 22,129,106, forward strand.
GGACTTTATTTTGCCACAATACTGTGTTTCAGTGGAATGACTTGGTATCCATCGAGAATGTATGATACCAAAGGATAGAAATCGGGCAAGTCATTAATGTTAACACACTGTAACCCAAGACTGTCCTTTGTCACAGAATACAGATGGTATTCTGAGAGGAAGATGCCTTTGTGAATATCCATCAGAACATACACAGATGTGTCATTTTGAATCAAGATAAGTAGAAATTCACCAAACTCCATATACTCATCATTACTGTACACAAGAAACTGTCCTTTTTTATATGCAGTGCCCTTGTACTGAATGTCTGTTGTAACTGTTGTATTCCTTTCTGAAAAGGCTAACTCCTTAACTGTATGTTTAATCGTGTCACTGTAGAGGTTGGGATAAAACGCACAGCTGTCCTTCACTTGCAGTAGTTTACTGCATTCTTGCCCAGCTAAAAGATATGCCTGATACATCTGATGACGCTCTGACAAAGTTTGACAAATGTTTTTGAAGTTTTTCAAGTGTCTAGCACATCTTTTAAAATAACTGTGTTTACTTTCAAACCTAAGCGTCCATAACCTCATCAATGGACCAAATTTCAACAACAGTGCTGAATAATGGCGCAAAAAGTGGTGCTTGGGTTTTAGTTGAATTTCAGGAAACAACATCTTTCTCAACTCCAAATATTCTTGGATTAAAATGTCAAGATATGCTATCTGGGACAAGGAAATCTTCTGAGCACAAATAAGATCGACAATGTCTTTTAGCTGGAGAGCTAATTGCCATACTTCATCCTCATGGTTTTGCACTTTGTCACCAATCAAAACTGGTAGCAATCTCAAAAGGTTCCAGTTTTGAATGGCTTGCCCTGATAACTTGGCTCCGTCAGGGTTGACAGCACATGGCTTTGTGAGTGCTTCAGATCCTTTATACTTAAACTGCTTGATGCGCCTGTTTAAGAGTGAGTATGTGAACCATTTTTTCTTTTTTATAAAGTTCTTCAGGTACAGTGCTAGATCATATGACAAGACTCCTTCAAAGAGGTCATGACCTAAACAAGGAGGGAGACCAGGCTGGGATACGTGAAAAGACTCAAGGGTATTAAAGATAGAGTTTACCTTTATTCCTCTAACGTTTTGGATGTTATCAGCCTGGAGATCAGCAACAGCTGCGTCATACGTCTCTGTGGTGCGTGGAGGACCACAGGCATTCGGATCCGCCTCAAACTCACTTCTTGTGATTTCACAGTACCTGCAAAAATATTGAGAGCGGCTGAAGTTCTCTGTAAACCCACCTATGAAATGAGAGCCCAAGTTATCCCCAGCAATGCAGTAAAGACCCCCTTTTACTGTTTCTCCATCTACATTTATTCCATCTGTCTCCAAGGATTTCAGATCTGCCAACAACTCTGAGAAAACTTTGGCTATTCCAAAACGCTTAAGGTCATTCTCAAGACACAACAAGACTAAAAACATATTATCAGTATTTGAACGCAAATGAATGGGTAAATTTGCTAATGAAAGATAGACTGCAAGAACTTTGTGTGTCTTTTTAGCAGAACCCAGGGGATTCACAATTTCAAAAGAATCTTGGTACAAAATCAGTTTAAGGCTTTCAGGGTTTTCATTAAAGAACTGGTGACATTTGAAATTTTGTCCATCATATAAATCCGTAAAAACCTCTACATCAGGATCTCCAAACTGTTGTGACTGCGTATTCCTCCATAAATGTGATTGTAAAAAGTTCTTCAGAGTTTCTGCCACTGGTATGTAGTAAGCAAATTTTTGTGTCATGTTTTCATCCATTCCCAACGCCACTTTTTGGGGTTCCGTGTATTTCAAAATTTTTGCGAATGTCTGATTTCTGGAGTAAGTTGTTCTTAATTGTCCCTGATGACAAGCAGAGAACAAATCTGAATCTTTAATGCAGTCACAGATTTTAGTGACTGCTTCATCTGATAGGTTCATATCATTTTTTAATAAAGAACTTACTTTAGTTATTGTGTAGGCTTGACCTAACTCATGCACATTTTGCATTTCCTCAACAATAGTTTGTATAGTAGAGGCAGGGATAAGCAGCTGTCCTTGCAGTTTAAGGTAAAAAAGACACACATTTCTGAGATAAGACTGACTATCATTCTCTGGCATATCACTGGCTGCACTAGCTGTTGGCATGGCTTCATGTGTGTTTTCTGAATCATCTGTACTGGCAATGACATGACATTGAGGGCTGGGGGCGAGTTTTCCCTGTACATGTCATCAATACCATCAGGGGAGCATGCTTTATGCTTCCTACACATGTGAGAAGTAAATGATGACTTTTTAGTAAAGACATGCTTGCAACCACTGACTGGACATAACACAGACCTGCCCTCTCCAATATGATCATTTAAGTGAGACACTAGCTCTTTCACCGTGTGAAAATGGCGGGCACATAATGAAACTGCACATTTTAAATCTGCAACAACAGCTTTAGGAGCAGCTTGAGGTGCAGGTGCATTGTGCACACGATAAAAATGGCCCTTGAAAGCTGAGTAAGTGGTAAATGTTTGAGTACAGTTGGCGCCAACACATTTGAACAGACAACGAGGCTCATTCCTATGCAATCTCTGCAATGTAGTACATAACCTCTTAAAGTGTCCAATTTCTTTTTACAAAAGACGCATGTGACCATTTTTAGGATTTTAAGTGTTTGCCTGTGCTTTTCAGCTGAACTAAGTTATCACACATTGATCTGGTCTTAAATACCAGCTGGTACTAGCTTATACATGTGCTATCAGCACGCATTTTCGCTTGGTCTCGAAAAAAAGTACATTTGAAACTTACCGTACAAACTTTCCGATTGAACAGCCACAGACCCTCCAAAAACGTGTGTAAAATCGCAGATTTGTCCTAAAAACTTTAAAAAGTTGCTCCTGTGCTCTCCCTCTGAAGACTGCTCGCTCTGGCTCGCTCGTTAATGACGTCAGCAGCTTCTCCCGCTATCCAATCAGAGACGAGCACTCTGAACTTCAAAATTAGTCGGACTCGGTGCAACCTCTCAGATTCACAATGAAATTTTTTGTGAAAACATTTTTATTGCATCTGTGGCAAGCAGAAGTTTTTCTTAAGGAGAAAGTATATAGGTGGTATTACAAGTAATTCCAATAGCTCAGCAAATGTGAGCTCAATAATTAAAAATACAATTTTATTACAAAACTCTTTTAAAACCATATATGTGAATTACTTTAAAAGGGATCTGTCATGCAAATATAGGTGATCGCAATAGCCCACTAGGTAATGATGGCATCCACTGCATGAAACAACTGAATGGCAAACTGTTAATGCAAACAAAACAAATTAAACAAAACAAACCAAAACATAAACAACTGACTAAAACTATTGTTTTTACAACAGTTGCATGTCAAATTAACAAAATTGTTTTGTTATGAGTATTACACTATTTCTTTGTTTCTGTTAACAATATTTGTAGTTTTAACAAATAAATTTGATTATAAGAATATATTGTTGTTGTAAATATTACAAAAACATTCTGTTTATTAGTTTACAAAGGTTCACTGTGATTTAAACAAAAAATATATGTTTTGGAATTTACAATACTTTTCTGTAGGGATTTTACATGTTTTTTATGTAAATTTCACGGTCATTTTTTACAGTGTAGACTAATCATGAATAAGCTGTAAATGTAAACAGACTGAAACAGATATATGAAGCCTGGATTTATTTCACAAGGAAGCTTTGGAAACAAGATCACTATTGATATGTACATTTGGTAACTGCATCAAACAGTTTTTTTTTTTTTTGGGGGGGGGGGTTAAAATAAGATGATATGAAAATAGTGTGACAGATCGGGTGTTTTGAATTGCTCTCAGCACGCCTCTGCAGTGGGCACAAATGATTTACAAGAGCCACACAGTCACATTTGAGTATACCCAAACGGACTGAAATAAGTACCATTCGGGGAGCAAAGAAGCCACACTGTTACACGTCTTGCTCGTTAATTGCGTGTTATTATTATCAGTCCGATGGGCTCAGTCACCGGAGCCATTTCACTCCGGGCGACACTGAAAACATTTCATAGTGGCTTACAGGTAGGCTGTGTGACGAGACAGACCGTTAGGGAACCATCACGGCGCCATACCTTACATAATCATCACGGCAGTACCCACTGAACATAATTACTATGATTTGTGCCCTCCCATTTCACCCTTGTATTAAAAAATATTGCTGGAGGTAAGTCAGGCGTGAGCGCAGGCAAGGCTGCTGTGGTGAATGGAGTGTGGCCCCAAGGCCCCAAGGAAAGCTTGTAGAGCAGAGCACGGTGTCATGCCAAAGAAAGCCAAGTCCCCCCCACCCCCAACAGACACACACACACACACACACACACACACCTCCACCCACCCTGCCGGGCCCCGGTCATGCCGTGAGAACGATGACGATGATGACATTACCGGGCCATTTAGCTGGCGGATGAGCAGAGAGAGGTGAGAGAGGCGCCGAGTGTGTCGCCTTTGTTATTTAATGGTTGGCTAATGTCTAGACGGGGGGGGGGGGGGAGGCTCATAGCCAAAAAATGAAAACAAATAGGTCAACATTATGAACCATAGATGGCGTCGCTATACTGTGAGGCCTTCAGGCTGCACGCCTCAACTGAAGCAGAACTGGAGTCCACTGGCAGTTCATTTTGCTCATCACTGGAGGACGGTTCAGTGCCACCTTGCCTCTGCAACCCACACTTTAGCCTTTGCTCTCATAAAAAATATTGTCATATATAGGAGCTGCATTACCACTTTCGTGTTTCCCATATGATTTCAAAGGATGACTGTTACCATAACTCCACTTTCTCTGATTTATTTTTCATTTCATTTTCAGGCTGCTTTGCTGGCCGTTGAAGTGTCATTCATTAGACTGGATTTCAATAGGAAAATCAGCACTCTGATCATTTACACATTGCCATGACCTCGGGTATTGTAGTTGTCCTTTGGGGATGGAGATAAACAACATGAGCTGACTCCCAAAGGAATAAACCAGAGCAATGATCTTAACTGAGAGGTCATGCTGGGGCTCAGGTTAGTATGAACTGAACCTGAGATATCTGATTTTATACCAAGAAGAGAAAACCTACCATCACTCCATTTGCACCTTCTCCAGGTCCTTCTGTTCAGAGCTGTGTCAACTGACAGATTAGGAGTCACTGTCAAATAAGAGTAAGAATAAGAATTGAAAAAAGCCACAAAAAAAAGTAATATGTTGAACCTAGAAAAGAAGAAAAGAGAGGATCTTTTTTCTTCTATTCTACCCATTTAATCAAGGAGGCTCAGTCATTTTCTATCACAGACACAAGCCTGCTTTTTAATCTATGTTTAAGAGTTTTAGACCTTCCACTCTGAGTGGTGTTTAATATCAACACCTAACTCACTCAGGATTTTCATAAATCACAGACTGCTAAGATAATCAGAGTGTCCACTCTAAATTTGATTGAAAAGTGTTTGCTTGACGGCTATAGGCCTACAGTGAGCCTCAAATTAATTTCAGGAGGAACATGAATAAATATTTGATGTCCCTCCAAATGATAAATAAACCCTTTTTTTAACGGAAAATGTTTTTTGTTTTTTTTTTTTGGGGAAGGTGCTGCATTTACAGTGTTTGGATTTGTTCCTTTTGTCTTTGTGAGTGCTCATCACCTGAAGAAACCTCAAGAGTTACCGCTGAACGTGGATTTTCTTTTCTTTTCTTTCTTTCTTTTTTTTTTACACCTCCTTCGATGTGCCCCCTCTCTACGCCACTCAGGCGGTGCTCACAGACTTCCCCTTTCTGGAAATCAAATCATCTGATCCACATGACTTTGGAAATGGCAGAGGGAGCTAATAATACGTCGTCTCACCGGTGGAAAAAAAATAAAAAAATAAATAAATAAACTGGCTGTGCTCGTTCTTAACAATAACGAAGCAGTCGGAGCCTCCAGAGGAATCCTCCATCAGCGCGCTTAGTTTCGCCTGTGGGAGCGTTTCAGCACCGCGGAGCTGTCCGCCGGCCGGCAGCGAGCTGAGGGTGCTGCGGCTCACTGCTGCTGTCCAACATGAGGGAGCTTATGGGAGGGTGCGAGAGATGGAGTTAAAGCACAAAGTAAAAAAAAAAAAAACCAAAAAAAAAATACCTCCAAGGAACCACAGGCGCGTTTCAGTCACACTCCATCTGCAGCGGATGTTTATTATTTTTTTTACATGTGCGGAAACACGTAAAACACAACTGCGCAGCTTATTACGGTTAATCAGGACAGTGTGCATGTCAGTCACCGAGTCACGCACTCTGGAGCCGGTGAACGTGTCGTTATTTGCTCTGAGTAGGAGCACAAAGGACCGTATTCTCTATATTTCTCTATTTATAGACCCTCTCCCCTCGGTGGAATGTACCATTTGGTCCTCGCATAAGAAGAGAAGGGGGGGACAGCGGGCGCTGGGTTTGACATATGCCGAGTTTATAGCGGCCCCCCTTTATTCAAACCTCCCCGCTGTTCTGGCAGAGGTTGAGCCGGCCCTGTCCGTTTAAACCGAGAAGACACCCATACCGACTCCTCAATGCAAAAAAATAAAAGGGTGCCAAGAAGCTGGGACGAGGGAACGTGGGTGTAAATAGACAGTGAGCGCTCTTGGTCTCTCTCTCTCTCTCTCTCTTTTTCTCTCTCTCCATTTCTCTCTCCCTCCCCCTTCTCTTCCTCTCTCTTCTCTCTGTCTCTCTTTTATGAAATCAATGAACGAGTTATTGGGTAGGACATAAATATAAGGAATCAAAGCCTCCACCGGGACCAACGGCATTGCTCGCTTTTGATATGCGCCTTCGCCAAATGCTACATGTGTTTTCACATCAGTGTAAATATTGGCTTTGATAGGACGAGAGCGGAATCAGCTCTGGCACGGCTTGGTCTCGGAACCAAATTTTGACCAAGACTTCCACCAGCTTTTTTTCCTTTTTTTTTTTTAATTTCAACGTAAAAACGATTCTCCGGCACCACCATCTGCTGCTGTTGCACCCATCCCAACTCAGCGGCCGGTCCGAAGATGGCAACTTTAACCAACGGGCAGGTGGACGGCACGGTGCACGGAGTCGGTGTGGTCTCCGCCAGCACGAACGGGCTCGTGAACGGATTAAGCCACAGCCACAGCCCGGTGGGCTGCCCGGCCACCATCCCCATGAAGGACCACGATGCCATCAAACTCTTCATCGGTCAGATCCCCCGCAACCTGGACGAGAAGGACCTCCGGCCCCTCTTCGAGGAGTTCGGCAAGATCTACGAGCTCACTGTGCTGAAGGACCGCTTCACGGGCATGCACAAAGGTGGGTTGTGTGTGTTCCCCGAGACAACTGTGCCCCTGCTTGTTTTTGTCAGCGTGAGATGTGTCACGGCCGGTGAGAGTGAGTGAGCAGCCCGGGTCGTGCAGGATCTGATTTGGGAGAGCTGCGCGGCAGATTGTGCAGTTTTCTGTTCAGACTGAAGCCTCAGTGACTTTACGCATGTTGTTGCCTCCCCCCCCTAAAAAAATACAAACAGAAACAGGATATTTATTCCTTTGTTAGACTTGTCATTTGCTTCTCTCGGCGCATCACTCTGTACCTTGGTGAGAAAACATCCGAGTCTGTCACGAATCGGGGAGTCACGACGGCATGAATTTGTGTGTGGTGATGTGAGGAGGCGCGGAGCTGCGTGTCTATGTGGGCAGTGTGCACGGGGAGTCTTCACACACCCCGTCCGGCGGTTGTAAACGTGCGTTCATTCACCGCGGATCTAAATCCAGGCCATTAACCTCACGTTTTCACGTTGCGACAGCGGGGTGGCTGTTTGATTGCCCGCAGCACCGCACACTCTGTTGCCCGTAACTCTCTCAGTGTGTGTGTGTGTGTGTGTGGGTATGAGGTGTGTGTTGGAGGGGTGGTGGTGATGGGGGGGTCGCGCGTGCACGTGTGCACGCACGTGCATGCAACACACGCGGAGTAGGCCTGTGAATGTACTGAGCTGTCACACAGTCTTTAAAAAGCTTTTAAAGATTTTTTTAGGTGTCTGTGATCGGAGTGGGAAACAACTAAACTACCAACATTCAAATGTCAGAAATCTGTTTTGGATTAAACTTTATAACCTTGCATAGCTCATAGGTCTGTTTTTTAGGACTTTTCCTACAGTGACCCTGCCTGACACCCAGCAGCTCCCTCTGTCACGTAATGTAATGATGCCGGTGAATTACCTTAAAGTTTTGCTGTCACGACCCTGCGTGGCCTTTGGGTGTCACATTAACGACAGACGGCCGTGTACGTGCGTATTTTATTTTCCCCTTTCCCTCCCGGGGGAAGGCTCATTCTCTGCAAATCATCACCTAATGAGGGGTCACTAATTGATCTACTATACCTGCAGGACATGTCCCGGGGGGGGGGGCGAAGTACATTAAGGATGAGTTTTCACTTTTCGGGAGCCTCCTCCACATTTTAACACCCCCCCCCATGTAAACTATGCGTGACATGCGCCGTGTGTCAGCAGATGATTTTGATATACAAATAATTCCAGAGGGCGGAGACTGTCTGCAGGCATGGGGGCAAACCAAGGAGGTGGAGGAGTGAAGCAATGGTGCTGAGGAGAAGGGGGGGGGTATCTTTTATTAATAGCCCAGCTGTAGTAGCGAGAGTCCCTAGTGGACAGTTAATCACCAGTGGCCCCCACAACTATAGGCACGGCTCGCCAGCTGATTCTAAGAAGTGTCTCCTCACCGCGATATACGGCCCTGCTTCCCGGGCCGGGCCCCCGCTGCGCTCATATTTTAACTAGCTGCAGGCGCCGCTGCTTCCCAGGCTCACCAGATCACTGGCTCGCTGCAAGCTTTCTCGAAGGCCGCCTTCCCTCCGCAGACTGCCGACACCTTCCCGAGGTTTTTTTTCTTTTTTTATCTTCTTCTTGCTTTTTTTTCCCCCAGAGAAGATTCCTGAATTGGCAGTAAAAGACAGCACGTCCCACAAATAACAAGGCAAAGTGAGCGGCTGTGTACATTGCCGCCACACTGGTTTTATGGAGGACTGCGCAGCGCAACACGGATCAGGTACAGTGAGCCATCACAGCGAGAGTCTGAGACAAGCGTAAATACACTTAGGAGCAAATATCCAAATATTTAGAGGGGAGTTGATTCATGCTGTATCCTCATTTCTCCCTGTCTGGTGAAATGAGAGTTATTTAAAGCTGTTTTAACTGTGACTATTTTATGTTTTGAAAGAGTCACTCTGATCACAGTTTTTGTGCTTTTGATTTGAGACTGTTGCACTTTTCCTGGATGAGGTCAGGCTTACACTTCTGAACAACTAGCAGCTGGAAAACCTTGAACTCAACAGTGCCATTCTGGTGGTTTAAAAAAAATGTATAATCATGCATGCATCTTTTCACTACTTCACTACCCCCTCCTCTTTTCTCTTCAGCTCCTTCATGCCGTTTGCGTTTTTTTTTTCAGCCACAGCCTGGAAAGAGTCAAACCGAGGGCATGATGACCCTTTAAGGTGTGAAATGCTCCAGTGGAGTGAAGTCTATAGAGCTGCCCACCAGAAAACTCCTCTTCTATTCTTCTCTTCCATCTTTTCTCCTCTTCATTAACCCTGCTCAATCCACCTCCTCCTTTGCTTTCCCCCTCTCCGCCTTTTTGTCTCCACTTTATGCACATGCGCTGGCATGTTGCCTGTTCAGTGACAGCGCATCATGTCGGATAATGGCTGTGGTAGTACAATGCCTCACCCTGAACCTGAGACTGTGGCCGATCAACCTGCCATTTCCTTTATAATTTTATCTTACCTCTTGTTTTTTTTCCCCTAATGGCACATACTCGAACCCACTGTCATCACTAATAATGTAATGGCTCATTCATTTAACTTTACCCAAAGAGACATGGCACTTTTACAAAGAAATAAGCATGGTTTTCAGCCAGATAATACTGAGCTTTTTTTTTCTTTCTTTCTTTCTTTTTGCCACGGCAGGTAATAAAAGGCCCTCCTGTTCTGTTGTACATCAACAAGCCCAAAGAAACAGCCTTTGCTATGGTAATGCTACCTCTGAAGAAAGAGACCCCTATTATAGCCATTGTCAGCCGTGCCTGTGATACTATTGCCATAACCCTCCCCATAATGACTCCATGTATCACTCGTAATCTAGTCTTTAGGATTCTGTCCCCTTGGAATGGAGGGGTGGAGGGAGCGTGGGGGAGGGGAGCACGGGACGGGGGTCTGCAGAGGCTGGGAGCGGGCGCAGGGACACCAGCGCAGGCCCACATTCTCCCAATGATTTTATTTCTCTCCCCTCTGCGACCGAGCCATGCTAATAGAGGCCATTTATAATGGTCACCGGCTGCTGCTGCTGCTGCTGCTACCAAGCACAACGGGGCTGAGAGGCACGGCTAGCACAAAGAGCCAGCCCTCTCTCTTTCTCCTCTCTCTTGCAATGCAGCATGGGAGGTGGGGGGATCTATTCAAGAGGAGAAGGTGTAGATATGATTGCTAGCACTATTCATCAGCCTGATTTCATGTAATAATCACCGGGGCAATTGAGCTGTGATGATACGAGGAAGACATTTAATAACTGAAGGTGTTATCTATTGTTTACTGCTGTCACATCTTCAGGCAGCGTTGCGTTCCAGGCCAAACCTTTTATGTCTGCATCTTCGTTTTTTTCCAGGCAAATGCAAATGCAACTGTCACCAACTTTGTTTTACTGCCATTGTTCCATTTGGTGGTAATTTAATGCAAGTAATATATTTGTCCTTGGCCAAACCAAATAGAATTAGCAGCAGCTCTGGCCATAGGCTCAGACAGTTGAGGTAGTTACAGACCCAGAGAGTTTGCCCAAAGTCGAAGCAGGTGGTGAAACGTCATTTATATTTGGACCATTTTGACCTGTAAATGTGACGTAGGCAAAATGTCATAGGTCATCTCACCACAAGCTCCACTATAATCACAGAACTGTGGTGATTAATGACAACACTTCGGCTGATCGTTTAAATTTCAATACTTGAGAAAATGGTTATACGATCCTATAAGCTTTAATATGTTTGAAATCAAACAAGTGGCGATACAGTGTAATGACCAATAGTAATCTTGTTTAAATTCACCCATACTGCAGATGGCTTATGCTGCAGATGGGGGCCATAATCTGTGCAGGTCATAAAGGGAGTTATGGTTCCCTCTGTTCGCCTATGGTTTTGATATGTCAGCCCTTTTAACTGAGTGTGTCGGGGGAGCAGGTTCAGAGCAGATCATTGGGCTCGTCGTGTTTGGTGAGGCCAGGAAGTTGCGATGCCAAAAACATGAAAGACTCATGCTGTGTTTTATTGCAGGCAATTAGGTCTTACAGGTTGCCATTAGAAGAGTTCCATCTGCGAAAAAAAAAGATGGAAAAAAAAAGGATAAAACCAAAATTGGCGATGAACAAAGAGAGACAGAAGTACGGGTGTGTTTTTTCGTCCTGCAGGTCTGCGTTAATGCAGCATGTGTTCCGGCCGAAAAATTTCACTCTCATTGCATCATCCTCTCTGTGGGATCCTTCTCTCTCCTCCTCTCGCGTTTGGTTTTGGGATGAGTGTGTAAGTGTGTGCAATGTGTGTGTGTGTGTGTGTGTGTGTGTGTGTGCGTGTGTTTATGTGCTTCTCCTCTCCTCCCTGGCCCAGAATCCTCCACTCAGCTCAGCTCAGCAATGCGTGCTCAGGCCCCACATTGTGCCCCATTTCTGTGAAGACGCACCGCAATCGATTTTCGAGGGTTTTGTCGGGGAGAAAGGCAACATGTGTCACAGAGGAGGTCACTCTGTACCAAAAGCACACACTCGACCACCAAAGCCACGCCGCCAGCACCCATCGCCCCTGTCCTGGCGGCGCCCAGAACTGCCAAGCAACAAGAGGGAAACAATAGGCGGAGCCAGAGCGAGGAGTACAGTGAGCCTAATTTGTCAGGAGGGCCGTTGTCAAGGCAGCACTGCCTCTGTTGTCCATTATTATTGGATGGGACTGTCAGATGGAGGACGGCTGATGGCCGAGCAGGGAGCCAGTTAGTCACAGTGAGAGATGACCGCACCAAGCCAAAGGAGGGAGTGCTCATAGAGCTCCTGCAAGGATTAGCATTGCTAACAGCAGGTCTGGAGTCATGAGGCCTGTCGGGGGGGGTAGAGCCCTCTGGCTCCTCTGACCTTGGCGGTCCTCTCATTAAAACCACTGACCTTTACATACAGAGAGAGATAATGTAAAGGGATGGCTGCACCTACATACATGTTCATCTCATTGAGCTTCCCACAGACTGACCGAAACAAGATGCCATACATTCAGCTGAGATTGCAGATTTGATAAACACAAAGGTGAAGTTTGTCATTTCATGTTTGTGTATAAATTATATCAGTGACAAAGGGTTTGAAGTGTGTAGTGCATTTGAAAAATAAAACTCGATTAAACTGAAAATACCACAGTCAAATTCTGATTGATAGAGACCACACAGAGAACGTTTTGAGTTTACAGTTCAACTGCACATGCACGTCTAGTATCGTGCAGTAAAATTGTCTAGTCAGCATACGTCAGCGTGTTAGTGTGTATTTAATAGTTCCACATGGTAAAGTCATGGCTCACTGTGGACGGCAGTGCTGACCTGTGGAGAAGCACAGCACTGAAGATTTGTGGACCATTGTTACAGGTCAGAGAGGCTGCTGATCTCAACAATTTCCACAGACAGACAGACAGACAGACAGACAGACAGATAGATAGATAGAGTTTTGTCAGTATTCTGATACATTAAGAAGAAAGTGATCCATAATATTTCCAGTGATTTCTAAGGCAAAAACACCTCTGAAATATTTATACGTACAGCGAAAAAGCTTTCTTGTGTTTTGACAGTTAAACTCCTCGGCTGATAGCCCAGAGCTGAGTTAGAATAAAGTCTGCCTTAAATGTTTCATCAACATTTGGCCTTTTGTTTTCCATAAAGAGTAGGCTAAACAACTTGCACTGGCTTCCCTCTTGCTCTTGCTTCCCTATTGCCACGTTCATTGCCCCGATGTACCATTCTTCCAGAGGATGAAAAAAAATCCTTTTGTGACACATGCTCCTTGGAGAGGTAAATATTTTCTGTTTTCAAGACTCTTGCATCAGCTAAGTATTATTGTGCTTTGTGTTCAATTTTTAAAAAAGTTGACGCTTAAGGCCTCTTCAATCTTTTAGCTTAATACCACTTCCAAGCCCCCCTGCTTCGAACACTGGTGGCCGGTTCAGGAGATGTAGAGTGCAATACTTTTGAAATGCTGGAAAGTCTTACATGTTTGTTCAGAGTTTTACTTTTGTTCTACTGACGATTTCATTGCTAATAATAGAGCTTCCTGTGGGGAAGTGCCCTGTATTTTTTTTTTTAGCTTGATATGATTTTTTTTTTTTAAGTTTTACAATTCACTGTATTTCAGGATCAGGTATAAGGAAGATAAATATAACATGATGATAAGTATTAACATATTCATGGGGTTTCACACATGCTGTTTCCATAACACCTCCTGTTTCAGTCTCTTTGGTATTAAACTCTAGACATTTTACATTTTGTTCCATTTCTGGATCTCTTATCTGTGCCATGCAATTACACAGGCACCATGCTTTATATGTAGTTGTTCAGTGTAAAAGGCTTAAACACCATTTCCTTTGTTCACCAGTCAAAAGGTTATGATTCTCCTCTGTTTTCTGCCCTTTGGATTAGAGCTGCTGGCTCCTTTTATCGAGCTTTGCACAGTCAGGAGGCATTATGATGGGGAATATTATAATATCCGTGCCAAATATCTGTATGTGTACAGTACATGCGTGTGTTTATATGGATGTATATACATTTTCTCTGGGTATTTATCGTGTGTACACCCCTTTATGTGCATATGTAGTGGATATGTGTGTGTGTGTGTGTGTGTGTGTGATTTTACTTAAAAAGAGCATATATTACTGCATGTGCCAAATATCAGCCCTACAAGTAGCTAAAGAAGTACTTCATGATAAGTTTTAATGTGTAATTATAATATTTAAATTTTAGGCCGAACTCTGACTCGAACCCTCCGTGTGCTCATGAAAATGAGTCCAGCTGCAGCTCTCCACTGCAGAGGCTTTCCATGAGGAAATAGCAGCATGACACTGCAGCAATATGAAAAGGAGAAGCAAAGTTTGTCACAGCTAACTGTGGCAGTGGCCCATTAATGCATATCCAGCAAGCATTAATTCTTGTTACGGCTTCTGCTCCAGATGTCTTTTATTCCTGTTCCCATTCCTTTTCTGTTTATACCATTTCTAACGTTGTTCTCAAGGTCAGGTTATGTTTTAATACTCCAGAAATAACAAATCATCGTTATTACCCCGCAAAAAGATAGTGTAATAAACCCAACCAATGATACATGTACTTCCAATTACCTTTTTTAGCCGATGCACAATTGGCTCATATAAACTAAACAAATCATTCAGCTTTGGAGATTTGTAGTTCATAGAAAGTTGAATTGATGTTTATTCTCAACCAAATTGCTAAACATAACTCGAAGTGGCGTATCTGGGTCTGCCTGCTGGGATACTCCAAAGCAGGGATTACATGAGCCGTGTACTATTTGTCCCAGACAGAAAGCACGTCAAAGACTGTTGATTATGTGAGACTTGTCAGGCCAGACACATATTTAGCCTTCTCTGTATGCATGCATACAATCTCCAATGCTGCGCGACGGCTGCCAGGTTTGACTGTCCCTGATTCAATTCACTTTCCTCCCATCTCCCTTCATGCCTATTTCATGTCCCACAATTAAAAATGCACCACGTTGACTTGTAAAAGGAAGGTGGGAATGGAGGTTAGGGCTTTTCAAAGATCTCTCTCAATTATTCAAGGCCAAGTTTGATTCAGAAAATGGAGGAGGATTAATAAGTCATGCAGAAGTTTTTGAGGGTTTGGCTAGCAAGTGTAATGCAAGATGTTCTGATGAAACAAGCCAGACGCATCAACCAAAAAGACATGTTTGTTCTCGTTTAGGCTTGACAAGTTTTGGCTCCCAGAGTCAGCATCCGACATTTAAACTATCACTGTGTCTCTTTAACAGTTACCAGAGGAATATCTGAAGTGTAGAGAAGCTTTGTGATTGTTCAATTTGATATTTAAGAAGTATATTTAGTTGGCGCAGTTCTGAATGACATAAGGCAACTGATCAGCTTTGAATCTGTATTTCAAACTTTGTATTTGTTTCTAACCCACTGGGGTCCATGTCATTCCATTTTCCTTCCCCAAAAACAGCTCAGATCAGTGCCTTTCGCTATCAGATATTACCATTCAAATCATATTGGCATCACATTGAGGGAAAGTACATCAAGGCTTTATCCTATCCTGCTGGTTGGAGAGCAGATAGACCAAAACATATCGCTGCAGAGGGAGATGGTGCAAGAGTGCGTAAAACGACAAGGAGCTCAAGACAGAAAGAGGGAGAGAGGGGGGGGGGTGAGAGAGAGAGAGAGAGAGAAGGAGGTTAGAGAAAACAGGCTTGGAGAGAGATGCGTGAAAAGAGTGCGAGGGATGTGATCCGTGGAAGAGAGTTCGGGTGGGGGGTTGCAGGGAGATGAAGGGGAGAAGGTGGGGGTTAAGAGGCAGAGAAGAGGATCAAGAGATGTGAGAGATAAACGAACACAAGAAAGAGAGGCGAAATGAAAAGTGAATGAGGTGAGAGGCGAGGGAGATAAAAATGGAGGCCGTGGAAGAGAGTTCGGGTGGGGGGTTGCACACAAAGACAAGAGAGTGAGCAAAAGGAGCAAAAGAGAAGGCGGCTATCAAAAGAGGCAGAGCGATACACAAGAAAGAGAGGCGAAATTGTAAAAGAGAGGTGCAGACTAAAAATGGAGGCACGCAGAGAGACTGCTCATTGACAGGCGCAGAGTGAGCAAAAGGAGCGAAAAGGGAGAGCGAGGCGGCTGAAAAGAAAAGGACTGAAAGGCAGGAGTGGAAAACGCCAGAGAGAAGAGACAGAGAGAGAAGTAGAAAGAGTGAGGGAGTCCCAGAGACAGATGTCGCCCCAGAGACAGATCGCTGGCCCCGGCAGATTGATAGCTTCTGGCCCAGTTCCATGCCAGGCTTTGACCCCTCTGTCCTCTGCTGTAATTTATAGGCTCCGTTTTGCCAGATTTAAGCACTACTCTGTGGTCATCATGGCTCGAGAAGGGAGAATGACCTTCCTGGGATGGGAGCAGAATTAGACCCCTGCAGCTCCCAGCCACCCCGGGGGTAAATAAGCAAGTGCCCTCCACATTAGAAGGATCTCTGACAACACGTTAATGAGGCAGGTTTTTACTCTCTGTTTGTCAAGCATCTTCTCTTTAACTGTGCGTGTTACCTCCCGTCCTTCCCCTCACGCGTTCGAATATAATAAAATGACGTGAGTAAAGGAGGACAGCACTGAGGTTTCTGTGTGTTCAGCGTCTGCGAGAAAAGATGAGTGTGCATGTGCAAAGTAGCTCCTTGCCGCGCACCAGCGCAGTCACACTGCCATCAACATACAGCGGCTGAGAGGCCAAATATCTTGGGTGACACTGGAGCGCCGGATTTGGTCTCATGCTGCAACAAAGTCTGGACACACCAGTCATTGTGAAGTAATTTCCAGTTCTTCAAAAAACTAAATAAAAGATGTTTGATCTTGTTTTTACACTTTTTATCGTAGAGAATTATTGCTGAATTGGCTTGAAAAAGAACAGCAAAGTGCAGAAATCTGATTAGGACCAATCTTGTTATATTTTCATTGACTTCTCCAATAAACTTGTTGAAGGATGCAATATTTGCTGGCACAGTATGAAATTGTGAGATGGCCTTCCAGACAACTGTGAATCTAAATGACTTGACACTAGTTTGAGCACTCTGTAGGTGTTTATTACATCATATATGTGCATTTCCATCAGTATCACTGGCAACCAGATTCACTCAGCCTTTTGTTTTTAATTTCAAAAACAAACCAGCCTGTCATTTGATGCATGCAATAAGTTAAGTCCCCACTCCTCTACACAGATTTATTTAAAGCTCCTTAAAACTTGATTTCATATCTTAAGTATTTCTCTATAACATTAAATATTCATGACTAAATAAGCAGCAAAGTTTCTCAAGTTTGAAAAAAACATTCTCGGTTATTATTTATTTAGAGTTTAACAGTCGGAGAAATGGCTTATCTGCTTCTTCAGGACTGTGTGGATGTTTTCTTGACATATGGGACACCTTTTTCCTACTAAACCCCACCCACTTCAAACCAATGAGAAAAACAAAACCTCAAATACAAAAACCTCTCCTGTGAAATAACCAAAAAAAGACTGTTCTTGTAGGACCCCATCTATCATATTAAAAAGCTGGATGAGAAATACATTTTTATGGTGTTTCAGGGAGACTCTCACAAATACTGGAGGAAATATGAGTGACATTCTGCTGGGTTTAAGCAGGGTCATACAGTCTGTTTACCTCAAAAGCAGGTGAAAATCTTCATGGGTTTATTAACTCATGACAGTAAAATGTACCTATTCTACAGAAGCCGATAAACACAGAATTACTTAAAATACAATATATACTGTAACAAAAAAAAGGGAGCAAGCGAGGAAGATTTAATTTTATTTACACCAAACAGAGAGCAGTCAGCGTTGTGGCTGCAGTCATTAAACTAATTTTCTATGGTGAATGGACATTAGATTTTGACAAACAATTCTATTATACAATGAAATGTTAACATTAGGTTAGGTTATTGCGGCCAAATTAATTGTTTGTTGTCCATTTTATTACAATTATTTTCTATTTCAAAATGACAGAAATCTGATTTATTTCTGCTGATCAAATCAAACATCTCAGGCTGTCCGCACCTTATTGTGCCTTCAAAGTTCTCCGTCACTCAGAGGGCTAGTCGAGTTGTTTAATGAATAATTAGCTGCTGCCTCCATAAATCAAGCACTAATTTTTTGCAGATTACAGGCACAAACTGAATGAAAAGCGCAGCCTAAGTTTGCACTGCGGTTTCTTGTAAAGTAAATATGGCCCTGTGTGTATCCGGAGTGTGCCCTCCAGTAGACTAACTTGGCTGGCCAGCCAGTGGGCTCAGCTGGGTTTGTGCTTGGCCATTCAGAGCGTTACCTCAATGCACAAATCAGCCCAGGGAATGATCTGGACAGAAAGCCTTCAGCAAATTATTACAGATTTGCAATTTAATGGCTTCTGAGGTCTCTCCCAGCCCCACACAGGTTCCCAACGAGACAGAGCCTATTAGTTTGGTCCTTTAATCACAGAACAGGAGATGGGAATCCTGGCCAAACCTATACATACCCCGCTTCACTTGGTGTGCAATGATTTCATGGGGTTTATAGATAGAGACAGAGAAGTCTGTGCGTGCGTGCAGGCGTGTGCAAGAGTGTATGAGCATTGGTTAGTTGATAAGCATTGCTTTCCCTGGAGCAACAGCAGTGTGTGTCTGTGTGTGTGCGTAGGAGAGAGAGAGAGAGAGAGAGAGAGAGAGAAAACAACGCATTCCTCTATGGATCGTTTATCAATACCATGAGGACGCGCTGGGCAGTGGCAATTAATTTGGTATAGGCTGTACCCAAAGCTAACAAAAGTCCACTTCATAAACAACAAAATTAGTTTCCAATGTCATGTTCCAAAAATATGTTCATTGACAATGGGTTCAATTTAAGTAATACTTTTAAAAAAACAGCAAAAAATTACTGTGCAACATCTGTGCAACTGTGCAACAAAGTCTTCAAATTATTTTATCATATTAATTAAAATAAATAATCAAAACAGAAACATAGTCAAGTAAATAATTTACTGAGTCTATTCCGCTGTACTTTTAGAAGTATCCATTTGTGTTCAGGTGACTCTCCCTGATGCACTTCAGTAAATTGGCCTCTTACAGACAATAACTGAGGCCTGTAAATAAAAAGAACACTGTGTTTATTTTGTTTTGTTTACTATTTATTACATAATCTGTAAATAAATCAGCTGTTATGTTCCACACCTAAAGCTCTCATGTTTGACCCATTATGGTTTTACAGCACAAGACATTTCCCATTTATACAGACTGAAAGAATGGATTCTAGATAATGACATAACTTCAGCGATGCTATTTGCGGCAGACAAATGGCCAGCTTTTCACAGGGTGTTTAAGCAAGTCTTGTCCCATAGCTATAGTTGCCCTGATTAATGTGCCATCGATGCAAAATATAAAAACTATCACTCCAATCTGCCTTTCAATGTCCCAATTTGTCCAAGAGGAAGCCAGGCTTTCTAAATGAGCTGGATAAAAGTGACTGCCAAAGGGGATGAATATATATAATTATCTGTGGCTGGAGTGCCAACAAAGGGACTTTGAAAATCAACTTTGTGCGCCACAGGCTTCATTAGTCTGACGACAACAAAATGTCCCCACAACTTGCGGGCGGGGAGAGACACAGGTATCTGCAAAGCCATTAAAAGCATGCAGACTCCTGTAGCCCAGCCGCTATCTGTTTGGGATTAGAAGCGACTTAATACGCTAATGTTAATATGCAAATGTGTTAATGTTATGTTTGAATTATTAGGTGATTTAAGAAATGGCTGGCTGCTGTTTTGTTGGTCTTACGCATTGACACGTTAGAAAGGACGGATAACTGTGTTTACTTTGCATATGGAAATCCCTGAGTGTCTTTCATCTGTCCTTCCTATAGCGACTAGTGGTCCATGTTAGCTTTGCAAACATCTTAATTGTGTTAAATGGAGGAAAAAGGGGGGAAGATTAAAAGCCATTAATGTGTGTTGTGTGAGGGTGTGCTATTCCCAGGACGGTGCTTTTGTTCACTTTGGCAAAGCAGACGAGAGAGTTTCACCTTGAAACTCAATGCACACCAGCAACATTGTCATTGTGTCTACCTAAAACGCGGCTGTCTCTCGCTCTCAATGTTTTATACACTGTCAGGCTCGCTTTGCTCGTCTTTGCATTCCTTTTTGTGACCGCCTCTCTCCATCCGTCTTACTCTCTTTGTACGTCTCTCCCGTTTTCTCTCATTCTGTCTCTCTCTTGCATTTCCCTTTGTAGCACTGTTTCCCTCCGCCGCTCTCTGTCTCTCTCTTTCTCTCCCTCTGTCTGTCTGTCTAAGCGTCAGATAAGCTCACTGGGGGAGACTTTAGAGGACTCTCCATCTGTGTATAAATAGCTCTGGATGAATTATTGAGGGACCTGGGGTTGCTAATAATCCCGCAGGACCCATCTGACAATGACACAGAAGATGGAGGGAAAACAATTACGCAGGCTTTCTCCTTCAGAAGATTGGGAATGGGGGTGGGGGGGACTCGTCGGCCTCTGGGAGCCTCTCCTCGCGGGGCCCAACATCTTGGCTAATAAACCCAATTAAGTCTCCGGAATCAATCGGAGCCCCGGGGGCGTCCTCTCTCTTCCTTCCCCGGACGGCGTGCAACAACAGGAAGTGTAATGATTCATGTTCCCCCTTCTGCGTTTGGATCGTCCTCTCATCTCCATCTTGCAGGTTGGCAAGGCGGACGGTACAGGACAGGATGTCCGCCGAGGCAGGATAATAGGACAGGGAGAGGAAAGGAGAAGGCGAGTGGAGTGGAGAGGAGAGGAGTGCACAGAGGAATATTAATGGGAGTGTTTATCCTGTAAGTGTTTTACCGGGGGGACGAGACATGGGACCACTCCCATGACAGAATTAAAGCACTTTGTCTTCTTAGTGATACATGATTCATCTGCAGACGTATTTTTGATTAATCGGCTTTGCCAGATCCTTGTCTTCCGTTGACACAACATGCTCCCAACATCCATCCATCTATCTATCTATGTATCTATCTATCTATCTATCTATCTGTAGACATATAGATATATATTGTCTGGCTATGATAAAATGTCTGGCTTTGTCTGCCTGTTTCCATTTCACTTTGTCTCAACAAAGCATAAAAAACCTGGAATTTATTTTCAGATTTCCAGCATTCCACTCAGGTTTTTGTGCGCAGATTGAAAATGTGCATTAAAAGCAGGTGGTAAACCCACCTACTGACAACATTTTTTTTTTTTATGTACAATGACTTCAAGAGTTATTTTTGTTCTTGTGACCTCTGCTCTTGTGAATGAAAGCTAAGCGTGCTACATGCCCATCCACAAACCCGACCTCCACGCCCGTGCTTGTCACCCCCGGGTGCACTCCTCTCTGTGTTAGTGATGAGCGTTTGCATCAAGCATTTATCATGAGGTTCAGAATCATCCAATATGGATGTAATTTGTGGGCGTATTGGGCTACTCTATTCTGTCTTCCAAAGCCCAGTGTACACGAGAGTAACCCAAATCACTGAAGAGATGAGGCAAGACGTGCCTAAAGTGCTGTGTTGTCTGGTTTTCAGAGGAGAGTTTTAGTGTTCAATGATGGTCTAAACACTGGTTCAGAGGTTTTTCCACTCTGCCAAGTATAAAGTTCCCAAGTGAAGCGCTTAGCAGTTGTAATTCTGGCATTAAATTGCTTTAACAAAAAAACAAAAAAAAACCAAAACTCTGTTCTTCAATTGAGATATTAGTCAGCATCAAAACATTTCCCAGAGTGTCAGACCTGGAACGTAGCGGTGCACACTTTTGGTTCATCTTAGGAGTCATTCCACATTTAATAATTCATATTGTGAAAAGCTAAATTTGGGTGTCCCAAACATTTCCTGACAAAATGGCTGATGTAGGATGAGAATGAGGTGAATCGTTTGCCTGGTTATTGGGGACAGCTCTTGCCGCTTCGTGTGAGTGTGTTTTTGCCATCAGGGGCGCTTTTAACAAGTGTGTGTGTATGAGTGTGTGTGTGTGTGTGTGTGTTTAAGCATTTATGTTGCATGTGATGTAGCCGGTGTGAGTGTTGTTTCAGGAGAGGTTGTTTCAAGCATCACACGTAAGCCCAGTTTCAGGTCTGTGTGTGTGTACAAATGTGTGTATGTTTGCGTGCACAGTCCGTCCCGACCCTCAAGGGACCGAGTGGAGGTGTGGAGGGTGGGGGTCGGGGAGGGCTGGTGGTTGGCGTGGGGGGACGACACTATCCTAATGATGCATTTTCTACGCCATTGATTCAGTGGCTCTGCTCTCCAGTAAATCCTTCACATGCAACACATTAAAGCTGGCCCTTTTTCCTCCTTCGCCAATCGATTAGCACAGCTTAGAGACGGCCACTCTGGGAAGCAGGGCGAGAGATGGGACTTGTTATCTTCAGGGACTCAAACACACACACACACACACACCATTTGAAGGGGCTCAGTCTTTCTTGCTTTTATTTTGCCATACAAAGAATACTTTTGTCATAATCTGTCTATCGTTGTAATGTAAAAGTGTGTGAGAAAATATTTAGTTTGCATTTGCTATTAATACCTCTAAGCTCTGGATTACTGCATGCATTTTAATATAGAGGGTGTCCACATCCAGCTCTCTTGGTCTTCACTTGTTCAGTTGTTTTTCCCTCTTTGCGCAGAGACAGAAGAGTGGTGTGTAATCATTTTAGTTTAATATGCAGGTAGCTGGTAGTCAGTGATTTTCTAAGCTTTCATTGTCATAAATCAGGTTATTTTTATTCCCACTCTCCTTGCCCACTCATTTTGGGCTGATTTTTTTGGGCGATTTATTCAGGCTGTTTTTCAGGTTGTTACTGAAAAGTAACATTCAAACCCTCAGAGCACATTAATTTGGCATGGTGATATAACAGTTTTGCAGGAAATGCCCAGTTATTAAAATTTATTTGACACCCCCCAGTCAATCAGAAATCACTATTCACCCGGGATACGGCATAATAACTTTTATTTGACGATCTTCATATCCTCATCTCAGAGAGTAATTTAGTTACAACTGGAGCCACTATTGTTCTAAATTGCTATGTCCTGCACTTTTAAGAATTGGAAAAAATCCAGCAGATATACAGTAGTGCTGTCCCCTTGAGTTTCATCCATCACCTGGTTATTAACTTTTGCTCTGTCTTTGCTTGCTCTCCAGTTTCCTTAGTGGCGTGCTCGGTGCGTGTTTCTATATTACAGATTCTTCTTGTTCCCCCCCGAAGAAAGGACTAAGGGATGTGCATATAGTCGCCTATAGGAGAGCTGGCACTGCTATTACACTACATTATAAATGAATTCACCTCCTCTTTCATAATACTGCCTCGTAGTTCTGCCTCACTCCGCTGAAATAATATCATACTTAAGACCGGCATTCATTAGTCCCTGAAACAGCTCCTGAATTTTTAAGGCCTGTTTTACACAATGAAAAAAAAATGCTGGATGTGTTCTCTGAACAGTAATTGACATTTTTTCCCCCCCTCGTCACACAGTGTACAGTACGGTTCTCTGTGCTCATACTGTGGGCTTCAAAGTGCTTTTTTATTTAATCAGGGTTTTACAGCTGCCAATTAAAGATTTTAAGATGATACGGGGAGAAAGTTGGAGTGTTCCTGGAGACCTTGGCCGTGTCCCCTAAAATAGCCTCTATCCTCTGTCTCTTTTTTCCATTGTGAGTAATGATCTGAAAGGTCAGCAAAGGTGAAGGGGATATGAGCGACTGCTGCTCACTTTATTGAATTACTGTTGCTCTCAGAACCAAAAGTGTGGGGGCTTGTCTGGGTTTTTCATTTTGATGCCAGATTCAGATATTTAACTAAGATCAGTCTGCGGTTTCAATTAATTCAAAACACTATATATGAGTATAGCACTATAAGGACACCTTTTCCACAGAGACAGCAATGCGCTTAGACGTGTTATAAGATCCAAATGAGTTATAAAACACAGGTCATGGTTATAATAGCTCTGTAGATTTTATTTTCAGAGGTAAAATTCAATGTATTGCAACGGCCAACTTTTCTAATTTCATTTTATGGTGTTTTGAAAAAGATGCAGAGTGAAAAGTAACAATCACATGGCTCATACTGTGTGTCCCAGTTGCAGCAGTGCAAGGGCAACTGTATCGTTCTTGAATCAGAGACTCTCTTAATTCAACACTTATTAGTATTCCTCTTCCACACTCAGTGGTACTCGTCACCATATGACTAAAAGACCAAGGCTTTATACGCTATTTCTCTGAACACAATAAGTCATGAATTTTCGTCTTTACTCTGACCCATTTCAAGAGTGAATTGAAGAGTGTTATCTAAGCCTTAGCACTCACAAAAATCCAGTCAGACCGTTCTTGTCTTAAGGTCAATCTTTTAAAAAGGAGAAAAAAAACATTCTTGTGTTTATTGAGCAAAGGCTGTCCTTGGTCAACCCTTTCAGGCGGAGATAAGTGCTAACAGAACTGAGGTAGGGGGAGACGTGGAGATTTCTATTGACTGACTGAAATTGGACAGCCTCAAACAAAGTTTCATGCCAAAGTTTCTCAAGGCAGAGTTCCAGGGCTCTGCAGCGTGGAGTTTCAGCTGCGCCGTGGATAAAGCTTTTTAATGCTATTGACTCTTTTTAGGCTCTTACCAAGATGTTCTGAAATATTTAAATGATCACTGGGAGTTTCTCCCCGTCTGTGCCTGGGAATAAAAGGATAGAGTGAGAGGAGGGAACTTTTTATGTCAGCCTTTTACAATCCCTGAATTAATAGGCACAAGATAATTAGAGAATTCTGTGCAATAACATTGTCCCCGAGCTGTCTAGTCTTGGGTGGTGTCAGGCAATGCATGCTGGTAAAGCGTAATTCATGTGTCCAGTAACACTGCAAAGCGCTAATTCAGGAATGCATTAGTAGTTTTACGTTTAGTACAATCAGAATTAGTTTCTATGGAGAATTTCAAGATTGGAGTGCTCCTATCCAGGGCCACAGATAAAACTGAGGCCACACACACAGTCTCACAGTTGTTTTGGGGAATCTGGGGTTTTTATTGACCTCAGGAGTTTATATTCTGTAATTGCACATGAAATACACATGGTGAGACTAAATATCTTTAAATCTGGCTGTTCCTTGGCACAAAAGAAATCTTATTTTGAACGAACAAAAAGATTATAAAAGACAGTATTGCCACCAAGAGTTAAAACGGCTACGATCAGTATATTTACATTAACAATCAATAATATGACTAAGTGTAGGTGAAAGGTTTCGCTTGTAACCCACAAAATGATCCCCAGCAATCCTGGCAATCCCCCAGCTCTGCAGTTCCCCTCAGTACAGTACTACATAACATTTTTGCATTACCTACTCACTTACTGTTTTGGCTCATTCTCACCACACTCATCAGTGTAGTTTCCAGCGGGCAGCTGTTTTTGGCAAAAAAAAAAAAAAAAGCTCTGAAAAGCCACTGCCCAGCACCAAACGGCTAGCACCTAGCTGGTGAACGCTATGAAGCATTCAGCAACTAAAGAGGCCAAAAAAAAAAAGACTTCAAAGGAGAGTGAATATTGGACTTACACAGGTGGCTAGAAACACAACTCCAAATGAAGGCTAAAGTTACTCATGTTAACTCTATCAACATTAAAGCGATAGTATGTCAGTATAATAAATGTGTGTTTAAAGCTTTTTCTTGCTGCTCAAACTGTCCGAAAACACAAGTTATTAAAAGGTTTTAAAAGGATAAGAAAATCAAACAATTAAAATATTACATCTGATTTTCAGTTTCATCAGCTACAAAAGCATGAAACCTGCTTTGGAAAACATAAGAAGGTCATTTAAATAAACAATGTCGGATCGCTCAGATCCTAAAATAAATCAGCCCAAAGATATAAAATATACATAGTTTCCCAACTTGGCAAAGAGAGCTCATCGGGTGAATGTTTCCCAAAGTTAACAAGGTCAGAGCTCTATGTGGTCCAACACAGCTGTCGTTAAAATGAGGCCTGGTGACAGTTGGTGGATTTCACCAGTGAAGCTCGTGTCTGTTCTTCTTCCCCCACCAGTAAGTATTCATAGTCTCCACCATTCCCTTGCTGCTTTCTTTCATCTTCTCTCTTTTTCTTCCCCATATTCCTCTCTCTCTCTCTCTGTCTCTCTCTCTCTGTCTCTCACTCTTTTCCTGTTTCTCTCTCTCTCTCTCGGTGGTGTGTGTGTCCCTTTAGGGTGTCTGCAGCGGTTGAGATAAGAAGCGAGTGTAGGACACAGGGGGATGGTGTTCACAGAAGCTAGGTGATCTTATCTACTCTCTCCGTCTCCCTCTCTTACCGAGCATCCCTCGCTGTTCTGCTTTTCCTCCTCTCCTGCTCCTTTCCTCCCCCTCTTTCTTTTTGCTTCCTTGCCCTTCTTTCTCTTTCTCTCTTCCCCCATCTCTCTCTCTCCTCCCATCTCACACACACACACACACTCATTCTCTCAGATCCCCTCTGCGCTGCTGTTGATTTGAATTTGAAGTGATGGGAAACCAAATTGGCAGCATTGACAGCAGAAACAAACAGCTTATCTCTCTCTCCTGGGCCAATATGGGTCTTAGTCAGATACTAGAGCCGCTGCCAGCATCTGACTTGTGACAATGATGATAAATTGAACGTTTGTTGACTGTCACTTTTCATGTGTGTGTGTGAGTGTGTGCGTGTGTGCAACCATGTTAGAATCTATGCGTGTTTGTTTGCCACCTCCGTATACATGGTGGAATGTAACTATGTAGAAACACTGTACTTAAGCACTACATTGTACTTTCCATTTCAGTTTTACACAACAGTTTTAAATACATTTCAAAAGAAAATATTTCACTTTTACTCCACTGCATGTATTTGCCAGCTATAGCTGCTAATTACTTTGCAGATTAAGATTTACATAGAGAATATATGATGAATATATAATGTATGACGCATTACTATAGAATGAAACAGTAATTGTCAACCAGGGATACTCGTGAAATGAAATGAAATGAAACACAGACAGGAGTATAATTTGGTATGAGGTTGACTGATCTCATTTATATATATATATATATATATATATATATATATATATATATATATATATATATATATATAGTTCTAATATTCCATAAAACACCAGCTATAATAGGCAGATACACATCACCTAGAAAATTTTTAGGTATTTGCATTTACTACCTCTATGTGGGTGACACGAATTAAGAGAAACAAAGACGTGGAAGGACATGCAGCAAGGATCTCCAGATGAACTTGAAGAGGCGGGGTGTTGCGAGTACATGGTCAGCATTTTAAACCCCCCCAGGTCACCAGGACGCCGGCAGCTGTAACAGCTTGACACCATGTGATGCAAATTCACAAAATTAGTTACCAAGTAAGCAGAGAAGTGAAAATAACTCAAAGTGATTGATAAATGGTTGAAATATCTTCTGCGCAAACATAGAAAATTCCAGCATCACTGTGTCATAAGAGAACATGACTTTCACGTCTATAATAATGTCAAATAAACACATTTAGGACATGAGGTGGGGAGTCAATAAAGCAACCAAGAAATTAAGTTTATATACTAATTTCTTATCCCAGTTACATTTTTTGCAAGGAAATGTAATTGCTGCCTGGATTGTGTTCCCTGGCAACATTTTTTCAAGTGTAGGAAGTTTTTGTGTTGCACACAGATGGTGGGCGTACAAAGTCTGTGTTGACCTTAGCCAATCTCTGTGAGTGCTAAAACATTACCATACAAGTGTTTAGTCAAGTTTTAGCTGCGACGAGATGATATTGTAGAAAAACTATTCTACTGATACATTCAGGATCTGTATTTTACAACCTAAAAGTTTCTCTTTTAAGTTAATAGAGAGCAGAATCCAGGTGGCATTACAATTTCTTGTAATGCATTTTCACTCGTGAATTTGTAGTAAATAAGGATCATTTCTAGGAAACAAGGTTGGATGAAGGGATGCTTGAGCTCATCTGATATGGCTGTGGGAGTATAACAAAGCAAAAAGGTTGGACTATTGGATTAATTTACCTAGATAAAGTAGTTAAAATAATCTCCATATCCGCCACCCACAACATTATAATCATACTTAGATGCGTCAGTAATAATCATGCAAAAATACTATAACACTGACAGATAGTCTTATTTTTACACTGTGGTATGATATTGCTGGGTGTATACTCTGTTCGTTACTGGTTACAATGGATGTGGCGGGTGCGTGCTCACCAAACATGCAAGTGAGTGTCAGGCGTGTGAATCGGAGGCTCCCGTGTATTTCCTGTGGGACAGCGCCGGCATGTAGCGTTAACACGACAGGCCCGGAGAGGACGAGGAGGTAGCCAAGCTGTCAGCGGCCAGCTCCCACTTCGCCTAATGAGAGAGAGGCCCGTTAATTAAAAACACCAACAGGCGGAGCTCCCCAGTGTCCCGCCATCAGGACGACCCGGGGTTAAAGACACGGAGCCGAGAGGATGGGAGGCCCGCTGCTTCTACATACAGAACATGGTGCTGCCCTCAACAATAAATAGCTGCCAGTATGCAAAAAAAACAAAGCAAAGCACAACTGGGAAGAGCTATAAGAGGGGGTCCTGTCTTTGAACTGCACTGTGTTTTCTGAGGGGGGAGGGGTCTATGATAATTGTCTGCTCAGCCCTTGATGTTTGCCAGAACAAACTGTGGTTCTTTTGTCTCTTTGTGCTCCTGTAAGTTGCGTGGCAGCAGGGAACAGTTTGTCAGTGCCTGCTTGGAGATTTTATGATCCAAAAGATGGAAAAAAAAAAAAAAAAGCCAAAAACCAGCAATGCAGAGTGTGACGTTTATGTCTACCTCATTGTTCACTAAAAAAAAATGTTTTTCCAAATGCTTCAAATGTCCTGTAATATCATCACTGTGCAAACCCAGAGACTAATTGCCCCTCATGGATAATATTTTTTTCATCTTTGACAGAGTATAATTGAATTCAATTAATAGAAAAACTGAATTTAGTTAAAAATTCCCAGATTCTTAACCAAACAAGCAAAACACCTGCAGGTACAGCATGAAGAATATTTGCCTCAAATTGAATTGTGTCACTGGCGCCTATTGTGCAATTGTCTTTGTAAGTGTTTTATTAAACTGTCAAACACATGAATCATTAGCCTTGATCTGCAGATTGACAGTTTGTCAGCTCTCTGACAGTGGCGTGCGCCTCACTGTCAACAGGGGGTGGCGAGGGAGCAGCTTACACGTTCCCCACGGCTTCGTCTTCGTCTTCTTCTTCCTTGCCTCCTGCGTCTCCATCTTCCTTCCACCCCCACATGTCAGCCCAGGTGCTAACAAAACCGAGGATTGTGGATAGTCTTGGAACATATGGAGCAGGGAGATGGAGAAATGAAGGGTGGAGGGAGGAGAGGAGAGGGGAAAGGGAAGAGGGGAAGGGGGGTGGTGGTGAAAGAGAGAAGCTGTCAGGGAAATGTCTATCCCTGTCACAGCAGCCAGAGGAGTGCGATGGACGAATGGATAACTGCTATTTCAAACTGCCAGGGAGAAAGCTCAGTCAGATTGGATGTGTTTTGCGGGCAGAATGGCACTCACGCAACAGAGTGCACAAATGGTCGCATCTCCAAAGACGCAATTTTTTGGTCTTGTTTTCGTGTCTTGTTTTTGCATGCGTGTGGGTTGCGTTTGTGTTGCTTAGTGTACACAGGAATGCTCCGTTTGTTCAGTCACTGAAAAAACTGTTCACTGTGCACAAACACATGCAGGAACACACACACACACACAAATGCGGGCAAATTCCCAAATTCCCAGTGCGGCCGTGTAGACAGAGTTTCAGAGCTATGGCTGCAGGCTTACTCTGTGTGTTTCTGTGTGTGTGTGTGAGTGTGTGTTGTTTTTGGCTATTCGCTGTTGATTGGTGCAGCCCCCTCCCATGGCTGTCTCTCCTTCTCCATCCCCTGTTCACATAACATATTTGTCTCTCTCTCTCTGTGTCTCTCTCTCTGTTGCTGTATTTCAGGCTGTGCCTTCCTCACCTACTGTGCCAGAGAGTCGGCCCTGAAAGCCCAGAATGCATTGCACGAGCAGAAGACCCTGCCAGGGGTAAGTCTTACGCTGGGGAACGCCATGTCGACCCAGAAGCAAAATCTTACATAAACACATTTTGGATTCACTCCAGCACACACACACACAAACACAGATGCTCATTTTTAACATATAATGCCTTATATTCATTTCAGATCAGGGAGACTGACTGTCTTTGCCATGCTTGTCATGTACTATTTATCACTGGCGGTACACCAGACATGAGCACAGCCCTTCTTCCCTTTAAATATCCATCCTCCTCCTCTGTCACCCCCCCCCCATCCTCCCCTCCCTTTCACTGCCTCCCCCTCTCTTCACTTTGACAGTCACACACACAAACCCATAGGGAGAAACCACACACAGCATCGCATCATAGGCATACTATTTATAGTCCTTCCTCCAGTTTGTGTAAATGAGCGCGTGCCTCTGTGAGTGTGTTTGCTGTGTACGCATCCATGTGTGTGGGCAAGTGAGTGGGTGGATGTGCGCTCTGCATTAGGCCCCAGACTGGCGGCAACATGAGTGTGCATCATGAATGTACATCACGACAGCGCGGCTTTGCGACAGATGTTCACATGTTGTGGATGTTGCCACTCACATGTACAATGCAGCTGGAAGCAACGTGTGTCTCGTTCTGTTGCTCAGCTCCTGTTCATGCATGCTGGGAAGAGGGATTTTTGACACTGTCATACAGAAGAGAAGAGATAGATATTCAGTTGTTAGCGTTAGTGTGTGTGTGAGAGAGAGAGTTTCTGTATGTGTGTATGAGGGATTATATGCATTGTGAGCGTTTTCTTCAGTGTATACATGATTTTATGATTACATATTTGTGTGTGAGTGTGTGCATGCGTGTGTCTGTAATACACTGTTGGTGCTGTTGGTGCGTGCTGAGCGTGCATGCACCTGAATGCACATGGGCGTGTGCGTGCCCGCCTCCTGCACATGTGTGTGTGCGTACGTGCGCGTTAGGAAGTTTTGATGCGTCTCTGTCAGGCCTGGCTCGGTTTGCTCTGTTCGTTTTTAATGACGCCTCCAGGGAAGCTGACAGTCGCCGTGTTGAGCGCACAGCCTTTGATGTGAGTGATTATGACATCACAGACGTGCAGCCGAGAAGAGCGGAGGAGTGGGGATCCGTGCTCTCAGTCTTTTTTTTTCACTTCCCAGTGGCATATTATTCAGAAAGAAAGAGGGAGGGAGAGATAGAGACACACAAAGAGAGAGAGAGAGAGAGAGAGAGAGGAGGATTAAGAGATTAAATATTTGGCCAAAACCAGAATGCGATTTTATGCGTTCACACAAAATGTGCCTCCGATTGATGTTCTTGCCTTTGTTGCTATTGTTTGACATGGACCAGAAGATATGGGCACAAAAACAACTTTTTTATTTTTTTTAAAGGAATCTGTCTTCACATCCTGAAAGAGACTGTATTTGGCTTCACACGCTACATAGTAATGCATCAACAGCAAGTAAATTTAATCAGTCACTTGCGATCAACATTGTTTTAGAAGGAAATGCTAATTAGCAATGCCTTTGCCAACGGAGGACAGTCTCAGGTTTGCATTTGATCGATGGTGAGCGTTAAGTAAACAAAGGTAATGCCATAGGACAGACCTAGATGCTCAACAAACCCTGAAGCAGAGCATTCAGAGAGGCACACCAGGAGTGTGTTGTTGCTGGTGGAGGTAAAGCCAGCAAAACAGAATAAATGAGTTCATTAGAAACAGAGCGAGGACTTGGCCCTGGGAAAGGCAGTGGGACGTTTTATGGCACACGACTACACTCTCTTTCCTCCGTTTCCTTCGTCATGCTTTTTTTCATCCACCTTCTTCTCCACCTCCTTCCATCGTCCATCAATCCCCCACTCACAGGCCAACACAACCAAAACCCTGCAAATGAAATCCCTTTTTTCCCCTCCGTTAAAACCTCTTTCCCCTTCACTTCGTGTCCTGATGCGCCTTTTATCGTCAAAGTTGCTCCCCAACCCGTACATTTAAAAAGTTTTCCGCTGTCTTTTTTTCCTCTCGCTGCCAGGTGAGCCGAGAGAAGAGGGGATTTGGCTTCCTTGTGGAAATGCCCTGTAAGCATGGCTGTAGGCTGTTAGTGTAGCTCAGACAAAGTACTAAGGGCTGCCTTGTGTGTCTATGTGTGTGTATGCGTGTGTGCGCACAACTGAGCCGGCGCAGTGTCAGGAGAGACTTTGGGTAAACAAGTGACAAGCAAAAATACTGATGTTAAAGTGAGACTGATGTTGAACTACTCGTGATAGATGAAAAATTGTTTTCACATCCCTCATTCCACCCATAGCGCTCCAAACTACAGGCACACAGGATTATGCTGATGGAGAATAAGTTTCTGCCAATATAATTAAATCAACTCTACTGACACAGAAACCAGTGCTACTGCATTGTTTGAGAACATTTGACAAATCGAGAGGTACATTTGAAACATCACAGACTTCAAACCATTGGGGGGATCATAGAACGTTCTTCATTGAGAAGACAGGTTGATGCTGATGTTTTTTTTTTGTTCACAATCTGAATCTTAAAATCTTCTATTCATATCTGATATTTATTTTTATTATATTGTTGTTCATTTGCTCCAACATAATATGACCGCACAGTTGCAGACCTGTTTTGGCAGGAGTTTCTGAAAGGACGGCTTTTTCACATTTCAAGCATGAACAAAATACATTCAGGTCAAGTTTGCAACCAACTGCACCAGTTTAGAGTTCATGTAAACCAATAAAGAGTTACAAAAAAGACACGAAGCGACCTTAACTGACACAGTTCTGCCTGTCTCACAATCCGTCCATGCCTGGAAATATACACGAATTCAAACAATCAATAAAATGATGAATATAATGCAAGATATCACCAGAGAAAAAGTTTTGTTTCCCTATTTGAATTACACAGCTATTGAGTAGATAAATGGAGAAGTCTTTTTTGGACATAGTGACGTGAGACGGGCCTAAAATGGGGCGCGTCCCAAACGCCGGGCCCTGGCTGCCATATTTGTGATCCCGCGCTCCAGTTTCAGACTCGTACTACAGCAGGAGGCCTTAAAAAGCCTCTATTGATTCTGGCAAAAGTCCTCATGAGTGGGAGGATGTGTTTCTGTGCGCGCACGCAGTGTGTGTGGTTGTGTGTGTGCATGCGTGGGTCACAGGGTGGAGTTGCAGAGCTCGAGCGAGTGCGGCGTGCACAGACCACAGGGTACAAATACCCACAAGCAAATCCTCCCTCACACATATAAATACTCGCATACGCAAAAATATATATATATAAAAAAAAATGGATCTGGCATCCCCTCAAACACAGAGAGATATACAGTATGGGCCTCAGCACTACCATATGCCCCCACACAGTGCACAAAGAGAGCA
Source organism: Scortum barcoo (assembly GCA_023238725.1). Lineage (NCBI taxonomy): Eukaryota > Metazoa > Chordata > Actinopteri > Centrarchiformes > Terapontidae > Scortum > Scortum barcoo. The sequence continues at coordinate 22,162,359 of CM041537.1, forward strand.
TGCACTTGTGAATACTTAGCACCGTGTTCCAAGTTAGAAAATAATGCACAGGAATACACACAAGCTCGCACAGGTACAAAACATATCGCTGATACTCATGCACTCACACTCCAAACCTGTCTCTTGTAACGGCAATACAACACGCCTCGTAAACACTTCCATTCAACAACATGATACTCTGATACTCGGAGAGTGAGAGAGAGAGAAAGAGGGAGAGAAATAGGGAGAAAGTAAAGCAGAGAGAGAGAGAGAGAGAGAGAGAAATACGGCGTCGATTGACTCAAGCACTGTAATAGTGAGCCAGATGAGAAAATATAGAACACTGTGAATCAATGCGTCATTTCAGAGCGCTTTCACACACACACACACATACACGTACATAATGAAGCACATATACACACAGAGTTTTCAGCCCAGGGGCAAACAAACACCAGAAAAGACAGAAAAGCAAATGAATAGCAGGAGGGAGGAAAGAGGAAGGAGCTGATGAAGGCTGGTTGGAGAGAGTGGGTGGATGGAAGGAGTGGGAGGAGAGGTAAAGTCGAGGTGCCTCCGTACCAACTGATTTGTGTCTGTTTCTTTTTTCCACCAACCCCCCCTTCTCTCAGTTGAGATAATGCCAGGGCAAGAAATCCATGGCATTGATTGGCTCCTGCGACCCAGTTTCATGGCAGCTTTTTCTCAATAAGTCGCCCTCATTGGTCGATAACTGCCAGCCTCCCCAGGTGAAGTGGGTGAAGGGGGTGTTGAGGGAGGGAGGGGTTGGTGGAGGGGGTTGGCGGTGCTTAGTTATGATTTGTTTCCCCTAAGCGTGCACAAGTACAGTAGTTCACTCCTTCTTGTGGATTTAGATTAGTGGTGCAGTGTGCAGGAGCAATAGCTGCACGTCCACATGAATAATGCTGCAAGCCCTGGAGCTAAAACATCCCCTCCTTCTCCCCAAGCCATCACCTCATCAACTATCCTAATCACCCTTATCCAAAAGAAAACCGTTTGCCACATAGCGTGCTCCAATTAATGAATCCACAGTCATTGACAGAATGCCGGAGTGATGCATAAAACACACAAAAGTTTTGGCCCAAAACGGCACCGGCGCGCAGCATCAATATGGATATATGCTTCAAAAAACAAAGTTTTTTGCAAACTCGTAGACCTAATGAGCACCTTATTTCAGTTTTGCATGCCTGACAATAAAAAGAAAGAGCAGCACTGGCAGTAGTCAGTGTAACAAAAGAATAAACAGTATCTAGTGTCCAGACCGGAGCAAAGCTTTTAAGTGAGAAAGTATGCAGCCTGAATCTGGCAGGTCATAAGCCTCCAATAAAAATTCAAATGAGTCTCCCCAACAGACAGTTCAAAAGCAGAAAGACTTCCTGAAAGTAGTGTTTGTAATAAATTCAGAGTTAAACACTGTTTGCTGATAAACCTATCATAACTCATTAATTTTCTCGGAGGCTCAGTTTAATTGGATCACCTATACTATATGGCCCTGTACGCACAAGTTTTTGTACTTTTGGCAATTTGGGCCCTTTAGTTTCCTTCAATACTACAGCAAACAACAATATATGAGGTAACACTGTGATTCCTACTATGTGACAACAGTTTGAGGAAGGCTTTTTCCTGTTCAAAAATGACAATGACCCCATGTGGAAGAACTTCGCCCGCCTGACTTAAAAGCCACTAAACACCTTTGGGATGAACTGGAACGTCGACTTGAAGCTGGGAGTCATTATCCACCATCAGTTGACGGCCTCATTCATGCTCTTGCGGCTGAATAGAAACAAATCCCTGCAGTCAGTTTCCAAAATCTTGTGGAAAGAATTCCTAGAAGAAAGGAAGCTGTCATGGAAGCAGATCAGTCCCAGTGGTTTTGGTTTGATTGATTAATTGATTGATTTGTGTCCTGCAAAACATGTTGCCTGACCCACTTGTGCTTAAAATGTCAATCAAATCTAAGTAGTTGTCTGACATTTGAAAAGAGTCTGAAGCAGTCTGGTGGCAATGGTCAGACAAATTTTGCTCCAAAACAGACCCTATTCTCTCTCAAGTTCCCTTTTTCAGTCTTCATACAACTTTTGAGTGCAGCACTGTGAATGCTTTTGAGGAGACATCGTCCGAACGTTTGGGCCATTGTCCCCATTTGACCGGTTGTCACTTTTCGCCTCTTTCTGTGAAGGCCAACTTTTCACCCCCCCCCTTTGCCTCTTTGCCTTCCAACGTGGCTGGACGACACTTCATATAAAGTAGTTCATTTCCAGCATAATGCCCACACCTTTACAAGACACTAGACGGCAGCAGCAACTGAGATGAAGTACAGATCCCCAAATTCAAAAAGTGAACATTTTAAAAGACCCACTTTATATAACAGACATATTTGAATGAGACATTCAACCATCACATGTGAGTGCAGTGTTTGGGGGGGGTTCTCATAGTTTTGGCCATATAATATCATTTTGGTGAAACCCCCTCAAGGAGTGAAGCATGAATGGTGCTATAATTGTAACAAAGATCATTATAAGCCTACACACCATCTTTTGTCATATAAAGTCTGAATGCTCCCATTATCACTGGGCTCCAGGCCTGATGTTACAGCCTCCCATTGCCAAGTGGAGTTTGAGCAGATTGTACAAATGAGAAAAAATCATCTGTCTGGAGGCAATAGTTCACTTTAGTCCAATAATCCAACTAATTTCAGAAGTGGTGCATGCTTCCTGCTGGGCCAATAGATTGATGATCCATATGTGAAATGACACACCTTTACACAGCCGAGCCATATTGCGGTTCATGCAGTGTCATAGCAGTAACCCAGTTTTGGATCTCAGTGTAATCTCATTTAAAAAGAGTCTGGACCTTGGGCCAGGGCTCCGCCAGTGTAACTATTCAAAAATAAGAATTTAATGCCCCATTGTCTCTCTCCACTCTGACATGAGTCGAGTCTAGATACTTATCATAATTTCAAATAACAAGCATTCTCCCCTTTTAAGAAAATTTACAACAAATTGCTGCCGACAGAAAAGGAGGAGTCCTCAGCCAGCAGTCCCAAAAAGTGTGTTACGCTCTCTGAAGAAATGGATTGAACTGTCTGAGCAATTCAAAACACCTCTGGTAAGTGCCATTATTGGGTGATCCAAATGTTTTTTTATTCGCTCTAAAAGCATGTCCCCATTTCAGAAATTTCAGAGGTGCCATAGCTCTTTTCAGCATCTCAATCTATTGCTGGCTCAAGCTACTGTCACAGTCTGAAATCAACTTGTCCTTTCCTTGAGTTCGTATCGATCCACAAAAGCATAGCCTTACAGCACACAGATGAGTCTTCATCCTCAGTAGCCCGCTCCACTGAGCATTTACAAGTGTTAATGTCACTACTGGCACTTTAGGACTCTTCCATGTACTCACTAGAATGGAAAATGGCAAAAAAAAGTCATTTCCAGGCACAGAAGATTCACTTTTAGGTAAAAAAAAAAAGTACTTTTGACACATCATTGTTCAAGGGCTGAGAAATCATCCATCCAAAGCCTGCATGATTGGGGTTGTTTCATAAACCCCAAAAGCCCTGCACTTCCTTATTGATAGCACTGGCTATGACTGTCTCTGGGGAGAGGACAGAAGCATGGGCTGCTGTTGCTGGAGCTATTCTTCCAAAAAAAAAAACCTTTAACAGCATCCCAGTCAGTGACTTCAGTCCTGGCCGTGCGTATAGTTCATAGATTTAAGTATCTCCATAAGCCGGTTGTGATCATCATTCTGCCATTGTCATAGTTTTAGTTCCTGCTGCTGCTGCTGTATTGAGTCAGCTTGACTCCAGCTGCTTTGAAATATCCTGCCAGTTCAGGGATTTTTTTCTTTTCTCAATAGTCGTATGTCAGGTCGCTATATCTCCTTGTTTTTTTGGTGCTCTTAAACCCCCACACACGTACAGTGAGTGCAGTGTTGTCTGATATTTTTATTGTAGCCTGCTCAGTTAATTCACCATGCACATTAAATGTTGAGGAACAGAGAACAGATAACTGAAACAATAAACTGTAATAAATCAGTCACACTAACAATATAATGTATCTGTTAGAGTGGTGTTTTATCGATCATTGAGGAATATTGTGGTCCGCACTGTGTACTTTTTCTTTCTGTCATGCATTAGTGTGGCTCGGCTTCTCTGCTCTGCTCTCGTGTCTCTCCCTCAGTTATCAGTGCCAGAGGCTTTGAAACACAGGAGAACCATCTCATTCAGTGGTTTTGTTTCTTTCCCCAGGCTTTACAGGACTCATACTTTTGACCTCCCAGCATGAAGCCCACCATACTCAGTCCAATTGCCAGAGTAACACCAAAGTTCACTGAAAAGAGTTGACTGGAAACCCTTTGGTTTTATTAGAAGTTTCTTTAAGTCGCCTCTAACGCTCATTAGATATCACTTCTAAAATTTTCTGAAATTGCTTTGTAGAATTTCAGAATAAAATTGTTCAGGAGTTTCAAAATAGTTGTTAAAGCTGCTTTCTATGCTGCCTCTTTAGTAGTAGTATTTTAAAGTGCTACATTGGAGTAAGGCTAGATAACAAATAAATTATTTCACAGTGACTGGAGAGAAAAAAAATCACAAGCCCAGTTTGAACAAGGGCTTTTATAATGAGAACAACTAAAAGAAAAATTATTGTGTCAGTTCAAAGCAAAGGGCAATTATCATGCAATGCTTGCATTGCTGTTTTCTCTGTCTTCTTTCATCATAACCCTGATGGCAGAAACTATTCAAGGAATGTATAAGTGATTACAGAAAAGCTAACGGTGTGGCAAAGTGGAGACATATGGGGAATTATTAGAAGACAGTGAAAAGTAGCAGGTATGGGGTAGAAACAGTAACCATTGATTTGGTGCCGGCATTGAACACGGTACTGAACGTTTTTTAAAACTAGGACCCAGTGGTGAGCCACACTGCAATATTAATGTTGTTTTTCTTCTTACAAAAGTTCTTATAAAGCAGAAAATAACCCCACAGTTTTTACAAAGGGGTTTTACTTTTCTGTAAATACCATTCTCATGCACAATGGTAATGTGCCAAGAAACACCAAAACCCATTTTAGTCTGTGACCTTCACCACCTCACCTTCACTGTAGCTGTCCGAGTATAATACAGCTATTTCAATTTCTTAGTTTGCCCATATCATCTGATACGTGCGACCGAGTGGGAAGTGACGCTCGGAAATCTTGTTCCAGCCCCCGCTGTAGCAGCTGGCGAGCTGGTGGCCAGCAGATGTGATAATGACACAACGCACCAGCTGAGGCCGGATAGCGGGCCACGACTCAGGCAGCTTTTAATAATTGATGGCAGCCAAGGCCCTGGATTGGCCAGTAATTGCATTACAGGTCACTTCTCAATAGCAATTTGTGAAAGTTGTGGTGATGTGTACCGGGTGGCGATCAATAGGCACTGTCCAGAGATGCAGTCTGGTGGAAAACACTTTTTTTCAGTGTACTGTGCAGCAATAACACTGTGGGGATTCGTTCACTCCACAGATCAAACTACCAGCTTCAATTTAAGACCTCAATCACCATGAGCACCTGCTCTCCACACTAACCCCTTCAACACTTCTATATTGTCATATTTTATTTTTTATTAAAAGCATCCCAGAGTATGTATAGCAACACTTCACTTTGCCATTGCTAAATGATGCCATTTCTAAGTAGTTTAATCTTTCCTTAAAGGGAACCTAATTGTGCCCATTAACATCAGTTTACCATCCATGGGTAGCTCTGCTCAGCCTGTGAAAACAGCTGAACATCTTGTGTTAGCCTGATTATCACACAGAATTGCTATTGTTTTATTTTCCATCCCATAAACCTCAGTCAACACACAAACTGGAGCACTGTTGGGAAAATGTAGGATCCACTAGCTTGACCTCCTGTATACAGTGGACTAAAGGTAAGGATACCTCTGCGCCTCTTGCATTGATTTTGACTATAGTGTTTTTAATCCCCAACTTTTTGGACATGCTGTACTAAATCACTGGGGTGCCCCTTTACAGTCAAAAATACAACATGTAGCATACGAGGCTAAAACATCAGCGAGTGAGTGAAAGACAGCCTCAGGCTCAGGAGGCTAAAATAGCACAAGAGCTCAAACTCAGCCCCGTTACAATGCACCGAGTGCATTGCTTTCCACTGTGGTACTGAGTCCGGTGCCCCCTCTGGCTCCACGGCTGCACTCATTCTCGTGGAAGTTATTTACTGTTCCAGCCACAGACCCCCCCACCGCCTCTATCCCCACCACCTCTCAACACAAGCTCACATACAAACACACACACCCTACTTTCCTTCTCTTTTTGTCTTCTCCTCTCTTCGCTCCCATTTTTTGAAATCTCACTCACTATGACAAAACTATCACCACGTCGTCTCGCCGCATCTGCTGTTCATTCTTTTATCCCCTCTCTTCCGTCTCTGTCTCCCTCTCTCTTTTTTCCCTCCTCCTGCTCCCTCTGCTGTGGCTTGAAGAGCAGGAGAGGAGAGGAGAGCAGAGGAGACAGTAGATTTTGCATGCTCTAAATACAGCCTCTACGTGTGTGGGGTGCTGTCATCAAAGGAGAGAAGGGACAGGGGATGGTTCAGTTCTTTTGTGATAGCTTTTGTGATAGCGAGAGAGAGAGAGTGTGTGTGTGTGTGTGTGTGTGTGTGTCTGTGTGTGTGTGTGTGTGCAACTGTTTGCGTATGTGACCGAATGTGCATTAATTCTGGCAAACATCAAAGATGCTCCCTCATCCATCTCTCTCTCTATGTCTTTCCTCTCCTTCTCTCCCTCCCTCCCTCTGTCACTCTCTCTAATCCTCCTTTTAGCATCATTTTGTCCGCATTGCCTCTTTTTTTTTTCTGTTGTTGTTTTCCGTCGTTATGCTGTGCCTTTGCTTGCCTGTCTGTTTTGGTGTGTCTCACCTCTCTTGCATGTGCTTGGCGGGGTGTGACAGCATTGAGAAGTCACCAAAGAGGTAAATGATGATAGGCCATCCATCATGCTTTATGGACTCTGTATGGTGCTGCCGTGGAGAGTGGCTGCACTGTGCAGTAACTCAGAACACTCTGTCCCTCCATATAACCTGGCAGGGGCTCTGCCGCTCGCCTCGCCTCTGCTGGGTGAGTGTTTATGTGTGCGAGACACAGGAAGAGCCTCGGTCTGACTCACCCACTTAAGTGTTTCTCTGTGTGTGTTTGTGATTCAGTGTGTGTGACTGTGTGTGTGTGTGCACTGCAGCGTGTGTATGTAGGAGGAGTGAGGGGGGAAAACAGAAAGAGTGTTTGTCCACACTGCCAGACATGTGTGCAGCGAGCCTTCATTATGGCCTGATATGCCACTGCTGGGAGCATCAACTTAGACCAGCAGACGAAATGTGTGTGTGTGTGTGAAAGAGAGAGAGAGAGAGAGAGAATACAAAGAGTGTAACAGTGAGGGAGAAAGAGTTTGTGTGTGTGGTTTACTGGTGTGTAGCACTCCTGTGTGACTTACTTTTACTTACTTATGTTTTTCCATTCTTTAAATTATGTTAATGAAAGACAGTGGTGCCATGTCTTTCTTAAAAGGATATTCAAATTTTATCCGAGCCTATCTTCACGCACATGCTGTACAGTATCACACTGAAAGAGCTGATCAGTCATCCCTCTTCTCCATACTGGCCATAGTGTGGCACCCCGCTAACAAAATTACACTGTAAAGGTGTTTTCAAACTGAGCGTAAAGCAATTTGAGTGGCAGTGCAATCACATGTTAAGTCCATGCAAAGGAGTAGATGGGAATTTGTCCGGGGTGAAAATGAAACATGTCTGTGTGGACTGAAAAAAAAATTGCACTTTTCCCAGGCCTTTATGACTGTGATTCATAAAAGAGATGAGAGGGGGAAAAAACGGGCATGATTGGAGGGAAAAAAAGGAAAGAAACATCCAAGGTTCCTGGTGAGTTTTCAAGTCAAAGTATTCATCATATGTACAGTTAAAAAAAATCCCAGTACATTTATGTTCTTCCTTTGCCTTCCACTTTGAATGCTGCTTAACAAGGAAAAACAAGGTGTCAAAAGTGAAAAATATAAAAGAAGAAAGAAGAAAATGAATAATAAAGAAAAAATAAAGAGATCAGTCGGGGGTTAGGCCTTTACGGAAACACACTACCCAAATAGACATGCGTACATTTCTAGCAAGCTATAGGTCATGTCTGTAGAGTCAGAAGTGTCCATTGTAAACACAAGTACAAACACAGACAACCAAAAAATACTCAAGTGGTGAACAGCCCAATCTGAAAACTCATCTCACATTCATTTTTAGTTTAGTTTTAGTTGAGTTCGGTCTGAATTAGCTAAATCAAGTGTTTAACAGTTAGTCTTTACATCATTTTTGCTTCCCTGAATGAATTTCCTTGCTAAGCCATGGTAAAGTGACTGTTTTGTCTAACTCAGACTGCTGAAGCTTCACATTAGCTTCAGAGGAACAACAAGATTTCGCCCCTTGCTGAAGTTCAGAGCACACATGTGGCACGTGGGTGAAAATAATGTGAGCCTGTCCGTCGATAAACTGCACAAACCTTACTTATACAGCAACAACAGCAGCAGCTGGCTCGCAACCATCTAAAATCTTCACATCCTTCTCACTCGCGTACAGCCTCTCTATCCATCTCTCCATCCCTCCTTTCCATAACCCCCTCCCTCTGGTGAGCCTTTCACACTTTTCTTTTGTCACCTTTCCACATGGAAGAACAATTGCTCTGAGGGAGTTCACTCTGTCTGTCTCTCTCTCTCTCTCTCTCTCTCTCTCTCTTCCTGCCCTCCTCTCCCACACCTCCTCTCCTCGCTACCACTCTCTTGGATCCAGAGGGAATCACACTGTCTGAACCAAATGTGCCACAAACTTGTCAGATGATGTTTGTTTTGCACCCCCGCCCCCTTTCCTCCCCGAGCCTCTTTTTCAGCGTTTGTGTGTTTTAACTCTACATATTTGACAAAGTGCGGTGACACGCGCCGCACTCGCACGTCGACAGAATGAAAATTTGCAGCGTCATTGAAATAGGTTGGGGTGGGTGTTGGGGGAGTGGGGGAGTGTGTAGAGGGACGGCCAGGCTGAGTCGCAAGGTTTGTGTGATAATAAGGTTTGTATGTTCAGACAGCTCGTTAGCATATTTGTGCAGACTATAAGTAAACAATCTTTCCGCTGAGGCTCCCTGGAAACTTTGAGCAAAGGATATTTTGCTGAAAACCAAAGGTGTGCAAGGGACTGAACAGCTGCGTTCTTGCCACCAAAAACTGTATCAGAACTCCACCGAGAAACAAACTCTTTATCCAACAAAGCGCACTGAGGACGTTATTTCCGTCTAAATAAGTGAAAGTAAATAAGTGCATGCTGGCTCAAAGAGACATTCAGCATGTCTTCTAGCTTAGCGAAGTCTCACTGAGGTTAGCTCCCAGGGTCCTGATTCATGTTTTAGCAAAACTAGAACAGGCTAGGTGAGCAGACTTGGCCTTCTGAAGAATAACGTCAGGATCTGAAATTTTGGATTCTCAATCAATCTGTTTGGTGCAGTTCAAGTTCAGATTCTTCATTCTTCCCATCTTAAATAATCGTCCCATTCGTCCCATCTTAAATAATCCTATAGCTGCTGTCATCAACCAGTGCTGTATAAAGTTAAATCGCAGAACGTGGCTTTCCAAAGTCAGTACAGCCGAGGGCTCCTATCCGTTATTAGTATTTTCAGATAACTGATCGACGGTGGACAGGACAAAAGGATGGAAAGAAGAAGAGCAGGGCAAAAAGAAACCAGGCAAGAAGGACAGTTAGAAGGGTACGTCTGCCGAGGAGCATTGTAACTCACCTCTGGCAATCCCGCACTGTAAATACACCTCTAAAATGCATCCCAAAGTTTGGCAAGTAGCGGCACCTGCACCGGTATCCTTTATGAATGTCACACCCCGTGAGAGGAAAATGATTACGTTGCAAAGAAGACAGGGGGGCGGAACAGGAGGGGGTGGGAGAAAGAGGGAGAAGAAAAATCACTTTGATGGATTATGCCCCTCGTGGGACAACCTTGTAACGTTTTTGGACAGGATTCTAACTCGCCCAGATTCTCTGTAACAGCGATGATTTTCTTTTTTTCTTCCGTCCCCTTTTGTCATCCCAGACGTGCGCTGGCTGTGACAACTGCGCCGGCGCTGATACCTAATGATACCGCTTGCAGGAACTAATTACTACCAGTGATTAAGAGAGGAGACGTGGCTCCTGCCGCACATGCTGTCTTTGGGTGGGGGAGCTTTTTAATTGCCTTTGCCAAATAAATGATGGCCAAAGATGCATGGACCCAAGCTTCTTAATGGAGTCTTAGTGCTTGGTGGCAAAGACCGAAGACTTCAGGGCCATTGGCACTCCCCGCACACAGATGGTGCCGCCTGTTCATGCCTGGCGCCTGTTGTTGATCGGTGCATTAAGGGCACCTGTGAAATTAAACAGACAAATGAATTCCCCACCGGCTACAAAACAGAATATTAGCATTTTATGAAAGATGGCTAAACTGAGGCATGCATGATCTGCCTTTAATGCTAAAGGGCAAAGCATTTTGAGTTGGTTAGTCGGAGGTTTGAGCCTGTGAAGCTCCTCAAGGAGGCAAAAGATAAGGCTGTAGTATCAGTGTGTTCTCAGCTGGGTGTTGGAGATGTGGTGCTTGTGCAGTTTTGTTGGCCCTTAAGCACATCTAGACCTAATTAACAATCATGTTCCACAGCAAGGTTGTCTTTGGCAAGGATCCAGACTAACCAATAATTCATTTACCGAACAGTAACACATCTTCCTGGGCAGTAAAGGACTTAAAAGTTCGACATGGCTCTTGCAGGAGCACTTAGCGGTAAGCTACCTAGTGTATATTTTCTGCTTTAATGGCTGCCGTGAATAGCTCTCTCTGCACACTAATAATTAAAAAGTCTGTTTCCACACCTCAGCATGCTTTTAAATTCTAATATCTGCGATTCCTGTTTATCTTTTTATTGATTTCGGGAACACCGTTGCTGGTGGAAAGCCACCGCCTCTGTGTTCTCGCACCGTGTTTTCCAACGATCCCTTTGAAACTGTGACCGGTGCTTTGAGTGGACTGACAGCTCCCTTAACCTCCACCAAGCTAACGTGAACTAGTGACACCAGCAAGCACAAAAATGGAATTTATGATGATGTCTTAGAGCGACCGTGTCCGCAGAGACACAGTAATATCCACACTGCATTATTACAGCATTACTACATTAAACATGATGCCCTGATGTCTATTTCATGATATTATTGCCGCAGACTACTTAACCAATAATAACATCACATCAGCTAAAGGCATCCGCTGCTTAGTAAGTTTGCCACCGGACCTGCTGGACATTAGTACTTAGCAATACATCTAAATAACTGCATCCCAAGCTAGGCACTCATCCAATATAATAATATAAGTCGACGTAGACTGCAGCTGGGAAACGACAGTTCAATCAGTCCAAGAGGAAAATATCTGCATCACTCAGTCCACCATCTCATTTTTTTCATCTTCTTGGAAAGGCAACGCCGACGTTGACTCTTTCTTAAACTCAAAGACAGCTTGCTTTTTTGCCTCCCTCAGAGCGAATAATGTTTTTCCATGTTTTAAATGCGGGCTCGCACAGATGGCGTTCTGTTCTTCCTCCCCTCAGCCTTGGTAACGGCCTCTGCTCATACGAATTACACAGTTGTTCTTTTATTTGTGCCATCGCTAACTGCACACCGGAGGATTTTTACTGGGAATCGGCTGCCCACCCAGGATTGGCTCTAGTAAAATGCTGTCTGTTAGTTTAAAACTAGAACTGCTGTGCGTTTCAGCATCCTGCTTCCATACCAGTGTTTAACCCTCCATTTTTGCTACAGTGAAAGAGGATGGGTAACATAGATCACTCCCAGATGTGAATTCTTCATGGATGTCTCTGCTTAAATGTGCTTAGTAAGCCAATGGGGGGGGACCCAATGTTTTCCTGATTGAATATCTTCATCTTATTCTTATTATCATAATCAGTCACATGTGATAGCTGGAGGTCTGAGCAGTATGTTGCTTTGTGCCTCCCAGATTTTGTTTTTCCATCCAAAACAGTCTCCGGAGTTTCAGACAGAACTTTGATATACAAATGATTTTGTAAGCTGTGTGCAGGCAGTCATACTGGTGAACCAATAGCAGTTTAATAGCGAGTTATAGTGGGATATGTGCATATACTGGACAGCGTGAGCACAGTATGACTCTGGTGTGTTTACCCAGTGATTGCTGAGTCAACAATAATGACACAGCATTTCTTTTCTTTCTTGTTCCAACCCTCTGGCTGTCTCCCTCTCTTGCTCTCTCTCTCTCTCTCCCTCCCTCTTTGGGATTTCTCTGTTATTTTTCCTCTCTTGATCTCATTACATCATGACGTAAGGGCTGTATTCATTAAAATTTAAGTAAGTACAACGCACTCCAAACTCGCTTGCGGTGAATAACGCAGACCCTGTAAGTCTGTCTGAGGCTGCTCACTCTCTCCATCGCCATGTCTTCACTCCTTCCTGTCCGTTTCTTTGTCTTAATTTCTGTGCAATGCTGACGAAACTGGAAGCGCCTTGTTATTTGCTCTGCCTCTCTTTCACCAATGAGGTGGACCACTGTGAAAATCTGCCGCCACTCGTAGCAGCATGCAAGCTGCGGCGCTCTCAACAGAGCCCAGATGTTGAGACTGGCAGTTGTCTCCTGACGACAACGCTCCTGTTCTTTAATTAAACTTTGGGAAAGTTATTTTCATTTCCCTTTGTAAGCGGCACTGACAGCGTCTCTTTATATGTGGGAGTAAATACTCAGCTCTTTGATTGTTGTTTTCCTTTTTTTTTCCTACCTTGGGCCTCAGCAAACACTCATTTACCCCTCAAACGACAAAACTTGACTCATCAATGTGGTTGGTTTGAGCAGATACACTTACATAACGTGGCCCTGGAAGCAAAAACGTAGTAAATAAATTTAAATGGGAGCTGACAGATTATCTGGCAACCAGTGATCCAGATGAGTTTGACAATTTCATGTATTTTTCCCTCTGTTTTCCTGCATTGCCTAAACTTCGACGTTTTGGTCTATTTTCAAATTCTTTGAGAAGCGTGCAATAAAGCCTGATTTCTGTTGTAAAAGGAATATAGAGCTATATAGAGCTATATAATTCTTATGTGACTTTTATGTTTTTCATTTTCCGAAGACACAAAAGTATCTATTTCCCGAGCCTGCTTTTCTGTGACTCCATAACTGCCATAAGGATAGGTACGTCTCAGCAAGCATTAACAACTGTCTGGCAACCGATACCCGTCTAATTAAATCCAGAAACTATTCGGCCTGCTTGCTTTTTTTTTTCCTCTTCCAACTCTTTCAGTCCTTCTCATAACTGCATAAAAAAAGTTCTGTCCAATTATGCGGCATCAACTGTCAACAGATAGACACACATGTATCTAGTTATTAATCACTGGATGTCATCTTTGCGAAACACCAAATGCGCGTGGTGATGAATTATTGATATGATCCTGGAGATAACAGTTGCACTCTAATTGCATGTCATCATTACCAGGTTGAAACCAGTCTCCATGTCCCCTTAATGTGATTACACATTCATAATTGTGCTGTTATTAGCCTAGTTTATTATTCACAACAGCAAAGCCCACTAATTGGCACAGGTCGGCTGCATGTTGTCACTCACTCTCTTTATTAGGTGTGTAAAAAGCTATGTTTGGGCTTTATATTTTCTTTTCTTTTTGATGCTGTGCGCTGTGGGAGCGGAATAGTTAAATGTGCTCTATGTAAGAAATTTTGAATCCTCAACATGAAAAGCCAGATTTTAGTGCATTTACTTGCGTGGTGCTCTTTCGTCTGGTGGACGATGAACATTTTGGTGACATCAGATCAGAAAGAGTTTCTATGTGTTGTTCTGGAGGGCATAAACTCATCAGTATGTTTTTTTTTTGTTGTTGTTTAACACTTTCATATTGCAGGGTTTACAGTAATGCCAGCAAGCAGTCTTGTTTTTTTCTTCTTACTTGCTGTTGTGAAATGAGAATGCAGATATATTATTTCTAGGCGCCATTTTCACTACTTTGGTTTCTCTGGAGCGGGTACTCCACAGTCTCAAGGGAGCCTCTTTGCTATTATTTTCATATATTATAGTAATCCTATTCCCCTCGCTCTTCCCCAGTCTTTAATTCCTTTTTGTCTCCATCAGACCTCACTCGTTTTTTTGGGGGTTTTTTTTCTGCTGAAGATGTCCTCATCCTCAGCTCTGTTACCTCCAGCTCCTCCCTCTATCTCCATCTCTCTCTCTCTCTCCCCTCTCTCTGGCTCACTAACCACCCACCCTTCCACCCACCTCGCCATGTCTCCCCACCTTTCCCCTCACCCTCCCCACCTCCCCCTCTCTCACACTCCATCACCAGCTTCTTATCTGCCTCTCTCTCTGCATTTGCATCACCCTCACTTTTCCCTCTCCCTTCCTCTAACTCTCTGCCAACATGAACTCTCACTTTCTCCCTCTCTCTCTCTCCCTCTCTCTCTCTCTCCCTGCGTCCCTCTGAGGCATGTTTAATTAAGCGTAAGGGCTGTGTGTCAGAGAGAGAGGGAGAGAGAGGAGGAGAGACTACTAATGCTATCTGGAGCACCAGGCTAGACCAGGCAGGGCCTCCTCCTCCTCCTCCTCTCCTCCACTCCTCCTATTTTGTCTTCTCCTCCTTGGCGAACCCCCCCCCCACCACCCCCACCACACCACCACCACCATACCACCATCCCCACCCCACCTACTCCCACTTCCTTGGCCTGGGCCAACCATAATTACCCTGCTCATTAGCTGAGGGAAGAGGTGGGGAGAGAGGGTGAGCCAACAGGAGAGTAAAAGAGGACAAGGGAGAGGAACAAAGGAGCAGGGGAGGACAGGTGAGAAGGTGGGAGGAACACCTAAGGTGGTGTGTGTGTGGAGAAATGGAGGAGCAGGATAGTCACAGTGTGAGGATACAAAGCCGAGCTCTTTAGAGTATTTAGTAGCCTGAGTAGATTGAGCCTCATCAACCCTCCCAGACAAAAATGTTACTTTCAAAATCAGGAGAGTTAGAGCACTCATGTAGTTGCATTTAGACGTTAGCGTCCATTATTGGTACCAAGTCACATGTTTGACGAATCTTTAGCAATTAATGCTCCCTGTCTGGAAGATACGATAAGGCACATGAACAGTGCCTTATCGGCGTATCGGTGTATAACAATGGAGTAACCTGCATGTTTAGTTACAGTAACATGCAAAATACAGACCCGGAGTCACGCCCTCTCTGAAAGAACCTGGAAGTTACGGTTTCACTTCAGCTCTCTGTAAGAGGTTCTCAGAGAAAATGTTTTAATGTTGCCCAGGGAGGATGCTGTGTTGATCTGCTCCCTAGTGGACACCCTTCATAGTCTGTTGGGTACTCAAAAAGTACGCAGGCAAGTAAGTGAACAATGGCGCTCACGTCAGAGCTGCTGGTTGACGCATACTGTACGTGATGTTAAAATGAACCACATCGCTGAGTAAGAATTATCACTATAATGAACGGTGTGCAGAAAAGAAAGAAAGCTTCACCATCGTATTATGCTAAATTTCCACAAGCCTTGCCAAAGCCTACATGTGTTACAGAGCAGAGTCCTGGCCGGTGTCAGGTGTGTTGATGCACAGACCTTACAAGCTTACTCTCTTGTTTGTCCAGGCAAGGATCCAAGAGAGCAGGTTCATCTGGCCCACATGTTGGGAGCTCTTTGGCTGCTTGGCCTCCTGTGTGCAGATTGGCTCGGATTACAGGATTACTCTTTTCCTCCCTTTTAGTAAAATTAGTAAGCGCCGGAGAATTCAGTTTTATTGGTGTGTTGTTTCAACACGTCTTGCCTCTGTCAGGCCTTTTGAGCATGTGGGCCCCTTTGATTCATTTTCAGTTGTCATTGAGGGACCGTGACAAAAAGAGAAATGTCAAATTTAAAATATATGTCAAAATGTGTTCAAAGTAAGTCGAGCATAACTCAGCTGAGTCTTGTAATGCGCGTCTCTTTTATCTTGGGGAATGAACGCTGCTCCTCTTTTCTCCTCTGCTTCCTTTTCTCCCTTTATTTCTCATTTATTACCATGCATGTATCATCTCATGTCAGCCTCAGCTCTGTGCGCACTTTTCTCTCAGCTTTGTGCTCTCTCCCCTGAGTGCTTCCCTCCTGTTCCCCTTTCTGTCCCCTAGCTCTACCCTATACCGTTTTCGTAGTCTTTATTAAAATTCCCCGGCTCGAGCAAGTCTCATAATAATGGCAGGTAAGCTCTAAATCCTCAACAGAGCCAGCACAGAGTTTATTTCATTCCTCTACTTGTGCGCAACATTTGTTTATTCCTAAAAGCTACACTTTGGTTGACCTCTTTCATGTGGAGGAATGTTTTAAGCAACAGGGGTTTGCTTTCAAAGAAATCCACATTCAAGGAAAATTAGCTTTTTTTTTTTCTCAGGTCCACTTAATAAAATGTGACTCCTCACTTATTTAAAACTAGCAATGAAATAAGAAGTGCTGACAGTTTTTTTTTTTTAAATGGCATTTCTAGGGGACAAAATAAATCGAATATTGAAATTTTAAAATCAGAGCTTAAATGATGAATTAAATAAATATCTTAACTTTGTGAAAGGGTAAGGGCTGTACATATCTGCATAGTGCAAACTTTTTTTTTATCAGACCAGGACACACTGCAGACACCCTAAACATCATGCATAAGAAGTGAAAAATACCTCTCTAACTAGGATGGGATGTGTGTGTCATCAAGGCTGATTTACCAACAGGGTAAAACAGGCTACTGCCTCAGGGCCGCAGGTCTCTACGGGCCCTAAAAGCCCCAGGTGTGCATCAATTAGTTGCATCTAATTTGATAAACAGAAAGTTGTGAGAGGAATTTGCTAAACCAAGGTACAAGGACTAAAGTGGGTCCAGCATTGTTAGCTAATCTTGTGGCCATGTGTTGTAGAGGGACGATTTTTGTTTTTTTAGTGTTTATTATGCTCACATGGCGCACATTTCTAAATAATGTTGTCCACAATCTAATTGACACTCAGAAAAAATGGGCTCAGATTGTATTATTATTGTATAGTCCCTGAGTCTCTTGGCAAATAATTAAGATACCGTATACACTGTGGTTTTCTGTGTGCCTTTTACTTAACGCTGGAAACTTGGATGTGACAGGCTACATACACAATTCATAGCCGGCAGGAAAAACAGCATGTGTGGGCTCCAATAACCTTTTTCCCACACAGTTGAATCCAGACATGTGTGACACAGCTGTGAATATCCAGAGACATTAGAAAAAGTCATAACATATAGTCTAAGTCACCTGTCGACGAGGCTGCAAAGCTAAACAGATCCATCACGGCTGCCCTGTCAGGCCTTCTCCATCATCTTCAGGAATGAGCAGGTCGATATTTGTGAGACGGTGATGTATTTGTACGCTGATGACTCTGTGTACATGCAGAGATGGCTGAAGTTAGCCTGGACCAACGTCTCTGCCAAACAAAAATCGGAAGAGACGATGTAATGGAAAAACCTTTAAACCATCAAAGCAAAATAGTCCACAATACTGCAGAGAAAGAGGGCTCCTTTAAAGCTGGATCTGCACTTCAGTGTCCATCATTTAGAGGCTACAAAAGAAATCAAAAACCTCACCAACATCTGAGTCAGGGCAGGTCAGAAACTGCTGGCATGGAGGAAAGTGGCTGAATTATTCTTCAAGAGCACGTCTGCATTGTCATTTAGCGCGGTCCGCTCAGGTTGTCGCCATCACAAGAGGCACACTCATCACTGCCCCGTGGACCTCTGAGATACACACGTGGACAAAATTGTTAGCAGCCTTCTGTTAAAGAAAGAAAAACCCAGGTCAAAAGGTCACTGAAATAACTTGACACTGACAAAAGTAATAATAAATAAAAAATATACTGAAAATTGAACTAACAATGAAAATCAGACATTGCTTTTGAATTGTGGTTCAACAAAATCATTTAAAAAAAACAAACTGGCCAGGACAAAAATGATGGTGAGTTTTTCTTTCTTTAACGGAGGGGTACCAACAATTTTGCCCATGTGTGTATGTCCCTTTTTTTTATGTGCCCACATGTCCACAGCCACACTTGCCGTATCTTTTCTCATTATGTCTGTGACCCCGTCCTACATGAATATGCAGAAAGACGAGAGACACATTTTACTGATTACATGCAAGGTGGGCTTCAGAGGAGAAGCAAACTGCTCTTCCAGGCCGGTGAGCTCGTTTGATAAATAACATGCGTGTCTCCAGGCGCAGGAAACATTTGAAACAGGGCACAAAAGCGCTAGTAAGTCTGGCCCTTGTGTGTCTGTTTATCAGTCAACAGTCAGTCCTGAATGGTGATTTGTGATTGGCATTTACCCTTCTAACTCAACACAAAGCTGACTGATAGTTAAACTTTAGCTTTGTTTCACATCAATGCTGAGATCCTCTGTGGGTAAACTGGATGAGGCTGAAATAGCTTGTGTGTGTGTGTGTGTATGTGTGTGTGAGAAACAGAGAGAAAGAGAGAGAAGAGAAGAAAGAAGAAATTGAGTTTGGTGGTGGGTGGTGTTTTTTTCTGATCCCTTGTGAACTTGAACTCAATATAATCAGTAGCTTCTCTTTATTAAGTGTGTTTTACATTACCCATTGTGTTGAATTCATATAGGAAGCTTTCATGATCAGCATTGAGTGGT
The DNA here is from genome assembly GCA_023238725.1 of Scortum barcoo. Classification (NCBI taxonomy): domain Eukaryota; kingdom Metazoa; phylum Chordata; class Actinopteri; order Centrarchiformes; family Terapontidae; genus Scortum; species Scortum barcoo. The sequence goes on from CM041537.1 coordinate 22,181,108, forward strand.
AAAACATTATTTAGTCAAAAGGTGTTTAATACTAACCATACTGTAGGACTATATATATATATATATATATATATATATATATATATATATATATATATATCATATATATACACACACATATATATATATATATAGTTTCAGTAATTCTTGTTAAATTTTTAATATAATGATCATCGCCACTTTCTGAACTGAAGCTGAATAACTCATAACGTAGACATTATCCGCACCTAATGATTTATTTTCATTCTAATTAATTGTCATTCTGTCAGTTGACGTGAACATGCACTGAACTACTGTAGCTTGGATGAGAAATTGCAGGAAAAGTTGTCTTTCTCCAGGAAGAAGTATTCCCAGCTCTTTGATTTTATGGGGCAAAGGAAGAACATAAATCTCCTGCACACTTACTTAAAGCAGAGTATGTGCAATCGGCAGTTCTTGGCAGGTTCTTGGGGTGTAACAGAAAGGTAATATTAAGCAGAAGTAACACAAAGCAGCATTGTAGCATTGTCACATGTGCGACATATATATAAAAAACACTGTCCCACAACTATATTATATACTACTGTTAATAGGATTATACCAGTACTTATATCACAGAGCTCGTGGCTATTAACCTTTGCTCTCCAGGTTTCCTTTAATAAGGGCAAAGTGGGTGTCCCTCAGCAAAGACAAGCCAGTGTTGCAGTGTTTTCAGCCATTGTGATTTTAATTAGAGGAATTTGGCCGCAGTCGACATCATCAGATCCTCTCATTTGTAATCTGAGTGAGTTGGCTGGGGCTGACGAGCTGACGTCCAAGACTCAATCGGACTCTTTAACCCCTCTGAGTAGACAGATTTTGCTCGACTTACCATCTCAGGCAAACACGGTGCTGCAGGAATCATGTTTCAAAGTGCATGAAACCAGGCTCGTCTGACAAAATGCCATTATGGTAATAAAACCTGTTTATATACATACAGACAGTAATATTTAGGTGTTCATGAGTCTCAAATTTTGCCAAAAAATACCCAGTGAAATACAATATCTTCAAATTCAAAGGGTTTTCTCTGCATGGAAAGTACAATTAAAAGATTACACCGAGGAGACAGAGCTTTGTACATATAGACTGTTTTGTTAAGTTTAGTCACAGTCAATCAACTGTTCCAGTCAGTGGGTTTGAACAAAAGATAAAATGTTCTTGCTGTGCGCTCTATAACAGTTAAACATCTAGTCTCTTCCAGCACTTCACGTGGCGGGGGGTCAGCCAGTGCCACAGGGGGGCCGCGGCGCTCTGTGCCTGGGCGTGCCATCTCAGGCGAGTGGCAGGCTTTCACCACGTGGACCACCTCTACTTTATTAGATTAGACTCTGGCCCTCCTCGGGTTTGTAATTGCATTTGCCTGATGCTGTGTATTTAAGAATAGAACGACCTCCGTCCCCATGGCCCTCCCCTACCTGATTTCCCAGCTGCCTCCAGGGGGAGCAGACCAGCACCAGCCCCGGGAAAAGAAGTCGTCATGACAACCAGGAGGCAACTGGTGAGGGGAAAATGGAAAGACCTACCATCGTCGTCCTTTCTCTTTCTGTGATTTTGCACTTCTCCTCGTGGATTCCTTCTTTGTTATTCACTGTTTGGTAACGTGTGTGAGGCAATTCACTTTGGTTCGTGTCTTTGCATCCCTAGCTCTTGTTCTGAGAGGAACGGGGAAAAAAGCAGAAAATATTTCTTTGTGTTTGGTCTCCCAGGGAGCGGGAAATGAAGGGCTGTCGAATGGGGACTCGTATTTCATCCTGTCCATAATTTATGGAGAAACTAGGTTTAGGAAGGGACATTGCGCTAACACAGGGATGCTTGTCATAAGCATCCCCCATGAGTCATAAGCAACTGGAGGGGGTACAAATCGATGGTGACACATGTTTATGTTAGCTACACGGTGCACTTGATTGCATATTCCCATCTTAAGCATTTGCAGTTAAGCTCCTATTAAGTGTCGTAATGTGTCAGTGATACTTTGTGGCAATGCTTGGCTGTCTGTTTGAGGCTACTCAAGCTGGGCTTATCAGGGTTTTTCTTGCTAGCACGCTAACAGCTGTAGCCCATGTGACTTAGCAGATCTTGAAAAAGGTCCCACGATGCAGGGCTGGATCTTGACCTCTCCCAGCCTGCTCAGCTTCAGTGCAGCAGCGAGCTTTACTGTACGTGGCGTGGAACAGTGACATTCTTTTGAACTGGGAGTTGCACCAGCCGGGGGGTAGTATATCATAAGGCACAACCTGTCTGCTAATCACAAATTACAGCCAGCCTCTCCTCCAGCCCTGATCCAGCTCTCTCCACGGGGAAGCCAGGGCCAAGGAGAAGAATACTAGCTCCTGCCAAGTCCCCACCACTCCCCACTATAAGGTGCTTATAAATCGGCATCCTTGCAGATAGGTCAAGGTTTTGATTTGGTCGTGACCTTAGTTCATAAATCTGAATGATGTAGGGGCCTTGGTTAAAAGGCTGGTGGATCAACTCTCAAATGGGACACCCCTCCCTCGCTTTCTGCCTCTTTCTCTCCTTCTCTGACTCTCTCTGCTCCATCTCTCCCAACCTCACGTGCCTTTTCCAGTCCCCGCTGCAGTCTTGAGTCCCCGGAGCCTTTATAACAGGCAGAGAGAGAGAGAGAGAAAGAGGGAGAGAGAGATGGCGAGTGGGGTGAAACAGGCAATCAATAAATCAATATGTTTTGCGCCACTAAGCTAGGGTAAGCTCACTCTCTCAAAGCTGCGCGTGCATGTACGCACACATCTATACACTCACTTACTATCCCGGCAAATTCCTTTCAACACACACACACAAACAAACAAATGAAGGCCCAGGACAGAATGTCCCTTGCCAAAAGACATTTTGTTGTTTTAGGGACTTTCTTTTTTCTCATTCTATTTCCTGTTTTGGATCATTAAGCCATTGATTTTTGTTTCAACGGGTAAGTGGTGGTGGGGACCCCCTGGGAGCCAGCTGAAAACCTCAACAGAGTGGCTCCAGCAGGAGTTTCTCTAGTTGTGACAGGCTGCTCCCAAGGGCCAGTGGGCCCTCTTAACTCTGCAGGGGAGAAACTATCGCCTGAAATCAGTCATTCTGCCTCTGCATTCCCAGCCACTCCTCCATAAGAGTATTCACTTGCATCTCTACGGAGTCGTCTAGCTAAAATGTCTTTGCAACCCCTGGAAGTACAAACTTGTGCGTTTAGTTATAGATTTGGATTCTGGTCCTTGCGGAAATTCTTGGAAGTGTACAAATGGTCAGTTCTCTTCATGGATTTTAAAGGATGTAAAAAGTTGGCTGGGGCATCTGCTTTCCTATCACTATGTCCAATATTTTTAGGTCCGTGGGGGCGGTGAGGGTAGAGGAGAGATCTGGAGAGAGATACAGTAACAACTCTGGCAGACCAAGATTTAGTTGGCCAACGGCCAGGAAGATATTACAGTCAGATATATAGTAACACAGATGGATGCACTCAGCCTAAAGAGGCTGACATATTGGCCAGCGCTGTCATAAGAATGACATAATACCTATCCTGACAGGTAATGAAAATAAAGGCTGCTCCACCGCAGAATTGCATAAGCGCTTTAACTTTAGCTCATGCAACGTAAAACATTACCCCTGACATATGGGATATCCCAAGGGAAGTTTTCAGAGTGGTTGGATGTTAAAGGTGGAGCTCTGACAATTGGAAGTGGTAGCCTAACATGCTGGAGATGTAACTCTTGATTTCATCACTCACAACCGAAGCATCCACTGGGCTCTACATTGTGGCTCCCTGATAAAGAGATGTTCTTTCTGCATTTCATTAAAATGCATCTCACTAAGACTATCTGCTCTCTTGCTCTCTCCCTCAGAAAATGCAGGCGAACATATCCAGCCTGACAAAATTATTCAAATATGTGGAAAGTTGTAACAATGCATGCACTTTTCATAGTTCCAGATATGTCTCTTATAACAAGAAGTTACTGGTCATATCAGTGGTGTGTGAGCAACTGACTGCTTAGATCATTTTAAACATAAAGGGGAACACAAATACAAAAAAATCTATTATATTTATGGAAATAGTGATATTTGAAATTACAGCCGTATTCAATTTAAAATGTTGCTTCATTATGGCAAAATGCATCCCTGAGGTGGTTGGATCACCTACCCCAGTGTATCTTGGGTGCATGTACATGTGCACTTTTATGTGGTTAAGCTCAGTCGGGACAAACTCCAAGTTCATTTGGGTCATTTAGTGCCAGATGTAAAGGGGGGTCTGTTTCACAAGATGAGATGAATATGAAAAACTGCTGTGTTTTGGCACCATTCCTGCAAAGTACATCAAAGCATAGGACTAAAATTAATACCAAGGGAGTATGACATGTAAGCAGAGGCTCCTCTGCTCAAAAACAAAAAACCCCTCCATGTCTTACAGCGGGGGAATAGTTAAATGAACTCAGAGATGAGGAGCCGTTTATGTGCATGTGGACATTTTAGTGACACTAGCCATATTCATGTATTTCATCTCTCAAAATCTCACTTTATCTCACTAAAATGTCTCACTTGGGATGTGGACATTTTAGTGAGATAAAGTGAGATTTTGAGAGATGAAATACATGAATATGGCTTTTACAAATGGACAATGAATTCCTACTTGATAAAACACACCTTTTGGTCACCCTCAGAGGTTTCGCTGCTGCAGCCTTACTTGGTTGGTAGCCAATGGTGGCTAATGTTAGCTAATGTTAGCCATCTTAACGATTTAAACAGATATTAATGTGTACCTGACATTATTATATGAGTCAGTTTGCTCACTTAATAATCTTTCTGCACTTGTGCTACTGCCACACCATAACCTGAGTGTGTTTATCTGAGGAATTATGCACTTTATTGCTTGTAAATTCAACTTTTCATTTGGAGGAATAAAAATGTGCCTTTTTCCCTTTTAAATATTTGCATCGTCTCTCTTTGAAGCTTCGTTATTACATTTATATATATTTTCTCGCGATGCATTCAAAGACCATGACCACCTTGGTTTGACTGCACAATAAGAGAAAGTAAGACAATGAACACTACCAAAATAAACCAGGAAAAAATAGAAATATCAGATCTTCATTCAGGTCTTCTCACCTCCTGCTCCTCTTCCTGTCCCAGTCTCCCCCTGTTCGAAGGGAGAGGCAGCTGGAGATACTTTACAGGTTCAATCTGAAGGAACTTTTCCCCCATTAATAATGAAATCGTATTCCCCTTTCCTCCCCTCTTTCTCACTTCCCTCAGGAACGAACCCAGTGCTGCACTGTTGCTGCTGCCTAAGACTCTCTCTCACACTTTGTTTCTCAGCTCCCTTCTTCTTATTCTGAGCTAAACCCTCCTCGGTGTGACAGGAGGAAAGAAACAGAGTGGTCTGAAAATGAAACAGATGTAAATTAAGAAAGGAGGATGGTAAAAGACAAAGAAAAGAAGAAAAACGTAAAGGAGAGTTAGAAGAGAAAATGTGTGAAGAATTGAGCCAAAGTTCAATTTACGTTTCAGCACATTCACTTTCATGGTCACCAATTCAATCTTTCTTCCTATTCAGTTTTATCTTGGCTTTTTCTTGTATATAGAACTGCAGAGGGAGCAAGCTTCACATTATTACAGGCCACTGAATAGTGGAAGACATCAGTGTGGATATAGGAATGAATGTGAGTAAAGATGAGAGATAGATTGACATTTCGGCCGGCGTGTCCTTAACGCTTGCCAAAGACGAAACTTCCTTTCTGCCCCGAGTATGTTTACTTGTTGAAATGGCGTGTGCACATTCCTCTTGTGTTTGAGTGTGGGCAGGCTGGTACAGTAAATGCAAACATCAGCGCTCACATGTGCGTGTGTGAACACTGCATTCAATCACGTGCATGTGCATATTTTTGCCTCTTAAGTGTGTGGGAGTGAGAGAACATTCACATCGCCCACCTGGGCTCTAGCTGGGAGCCAACAGAGCTGTCTCACTGAAAAACTCCCTGTTGTTTCTTTGGCGGTGCCTAACAGGCAGATTTGACTGTATCACTTCCTTCTTACTCCTCCTCCTCCACTCATACTCTTCTCTTCTCCCTCGATCTGTTCTGTTCCTCTGTTCTCGACACTCATCTCTTTCCCTCTTCTTCCTCTCTTCCTGCCTTTTCTATATTTAATCAGCCAGGGAGCGTGGAATTAGTGATTATTTGATGGAAATATGCAGGCAGAGTGTGGAGAGAGCAGAGGAGTACTGAGTTTATGTGTGGCATAAAAGCCCATACAAGGTTTTGGTTGGACAGTACAGACATGCATGATACGTAGTGATGGAGGTAAAAAAAAAAAAAGGTACAGTAAAAAAAAAAAATCTGTTACAAGTAAGCATCCTGCATTCAGACTCATATTTAAAGTTATAATCTCGAAGAGTTTAATTCTATTCTGTTTCCCAGCACCTATTAAAAAGCTAAAGTAACTATAAATGTAGTTGAGGAAAAAAAATGGCAGCAGCATCTGCAGCAGACTGTGCTGGCCTGCTGAATATGTGAAATGTGCATTCCTGCTATATGGAAGGAGTTTTTACTCTTTCTACTGTGTCACTATCAACTTTTTGTTTCAAACACTCTCAAACAGGCTGCTTTTAATTCTATTTTTTCCTCTCACCAGTACCTGAAGTTACAGGGCCACACTTACCCAACGCCTTTCTCATGCAGTGCTGCTTTCAGTTGGGATGAATGCATGGCGACTACATTTGCAAAAAATTACATGAATTCATTCAACTTTTTCAGGTAATAAAGATCTACACCCACACTGAATCGCCGAACAACAGAAGAAATCTTTTCTTCTTCAAATTTCAGTCTGCAGTCACAGCAGGTTACAGCAATAGTGCAATGTCCCTGCTTATCTTATGGGGAGAGAGAAGCAAACCTCATGATTTTTCTTCGCCTCCTCTGCTGAGATTGGCTAGTACGCGTTACTTCGACGCATCTTCTGATTGGGTGGGATGCGTGCCGTGAGAGTTGCGTTACCACAGAAGCTCCTGTGGTATGTTTCCCTGTACATGTTTTTTTGCTGGTGCAATTGCACGTGTTTCCATCAGATTTTCTTAATGTAGCCTTAGCAATTATTAATTCTGCAACTGAGGCGATCCCATGTTCTCATTCAGCCATTTGCAAGTTTATTTCTGAAAAATAAAGAACAATGATAGATCGTCATGACATCTGAGAACCTCCGTTTTTAGTCTTCTGCAGGACGAAGTAGACATTACTGTTGTGCTAATATTGTGTATTAGCAGCACGTGTTATCCAATTCTATTCCAGAAAAAAACACAATCGTCGGCCAATGTGTGGGCTGGACAAAAGTTCAGAGCTGAATTTTTGTCCCAGTACATCCCAGCATGGAAATACTTTCATTTATTACTTCTGCAGCCTCATGCTGACTCTGTTTTTATCTTCTGCCTCTGTATTCATTTTCATTTATTTTTTTTTCTAACTGTGTCTCTCCCTGCCTTTTTCTAATACAAGGGCAGGCTATTGTGAGTGACAGCTCATTACAACACCATCTCCTCACCCCCTAACCTCATGAGACAGAAACAAGAGTGTCTTTATGCGCGTGCCCGTGAGCGAGAAACCGCACGTGGGCGTTTGTGTGTGTGTGATTTTTGTGCATTTTTGAACATAAGAGTGGTTGCATTTCCTCGCTGAGTGCATTCATGGTGTGTTTGCCCATGCTGGTATTTGTATCTATATTTACATTTGCGTATGCTGTAAGGTATCTTTCATATGCACAGGCCTTTCAAGTCAGCTCTCACTCTCTTCTTCTCACACACACACACATTCAAACACACACACAGTCAGTCGACGACAATATGCAGCTCATGAATACTCCCAATTATGTGAAACCCACTCATCGTCTCTGTACCTCAGTGGTGGCTGGAGAAGAGCACAAAAGTTGTGTGCAGGGGTGTGGGGGGTGGGGGGTTGGAGGCACAAGCTGTCTGACCGGTTCGGAATATGACAGCTTTTGAACTTTTTTTTTTTTTTTTCATTCATTAGATAAGTGAAAAGCAAAAACCCAGTGATGGCACGCCAGTACCAGCCATGATTTATGTTCACCCCTGCAAAGAGAAAAGTAGAATTTATGGCTTTCTCGTCTGGCCTAATCTTCACTCTATGCTGCAAAGCCCAGGCAATGCAGTCAGCTTAGAGGGGGAGGGAGAGAGAGGCTGAAAATTGTCCCTTTCTCTAGTTAGCTTTTTCTTTCTCTTTCTCTCACTTACTAACCAACTCTATCACATTTTGTCCTTGTCATTTTTTTTTTCTCCTTCTGTGAGCTTACATACACAGCAGCACCCATACACACTCACACACACACACACTCATGGTGCACACAGTGAAGGTTTGAACACTTCTAATCTCACACATGCAGGTGCACTATGCACACAGACGCACGCCTCGCACGTAAACAGGGAGCCGCTCAAGCCCCTCAGCGACACCTTCGCTTTCTCTCGCACCAATTTTCTCACACTTTTTCATTCTCCGTGTCTTCTCCTCTTTCTTTCTCTCGCCGCCTCGCTCCACACCTCCGCCCTCAACCGCCTCCACATATAGATCCTTTCTTTTTATAGTCAAAGCTATAGTCCCCATGGCAACATCAGAGTTGCTGATTGCCAAGGTGCTGTACATCTAATTATGTAACTATCGCAAGAGGTTGTGTTTGTGTGTGTGTGTGTGTGTGTGTGCTCTGCAGCCTATTTGTTTCTCACCCCAGCACTGTCCTTTATTAGCGATGCCTCTCTTTTTTTTGTGATGGATCAAGCTGTGGTGCGATAATCGATCTGCGTTCGGGGCTTACAAGATTTTCAGAGTCAGACGTTGATTAAAATTAAACATTTGTGCATGCTCAAAATGGAATATTTGACATGTTTTATGCATGTGCATCAATGCCTGTGCCCGAGAAAGGGATCGATTGGGAACACATCTGTGTGTCTCATTTGCACGTGAGTCTTTAGCGCGCGAGGGTGTAGTGCATGTACGAGTGCATGTCACAGGCAAGTGTGAAGCCTTAACAGGTTTTGACAAGGTAAAATCATTTGGGGGTGCAGATGATGTGCTTTTTCTATCCAGTTACGGTGTGACAACAGAATTCTCAGCCGTCGATTCCTATTAAAGCGTTCGCAGGAAGCATAAATCCTGTCTACTCTCATTCCACATCGATTCTTATCCAGGTAGAGCACTGAGAAGATAGAAAAGAAACAGGGTGGTGGAGGGGTGGGGGGGGGTACACTGTTTTATGCATTAACTCACTGTGGAAGAAATATTCTTCACACTCACGCTCATTTACTCCATTCGGCAGCAAATTCGTACAGGAGGAGAGGAGGAAGAAGAATGAGGGAAACTAATAAGACGTGGAACAAGAATAGAAAAGGAAAACAGAAAAGAGCACTACATTTGCATTTTAACCTCTCATTCAAAACCGCTCCGAGAGTTGTCCCACCACTGCGAGCGTTCGGGCTGCTTGCCAGAGAAAGAAGGAGAAAACAGGAGGAGATAAAGAAGAGGTGGGCTGGTGTGAAATGGATCAAACAATGGATGTGAGAAAAAGCATTGCTGTTCTCAACCAACTGCAGGCAAAAGAGAAAAGGAGTGGAGGAGGAGCGGGGGTGTGTGATAACTTGCAGCTTTTAAAATGTCTGTGTTTTGTAACTAGTTTTTGTTTTGTTTTTTTCGACAACAGGTCCTCAGAAAGTTGGAGAAAGCGATTTCAGAGCCAGTTGACGTGCAAAGGAAATTCAATCAGGGAGCAAAGGGGAATAAACTGAGATTATTTTGTTGCACGCGCTGTTCCCAAGGTCAAGAATGATCTTCCTTGCTCTTGGATCTGATTCGGATATGTCGGCGTGTGTGTGTCCTGTGTGTACACCTGTCTATCATTCAGCCTTTTCATGTTCTGTGTAACGCTTGAACGGAGTGTAAAAGCCATGTTGATGAAGGAATCAGCGATGATCAGAGGGTCGGACAGAGAGGCTTGCCTCCTTTTGTGATCTCGGTGTGTTTCCCTTTCATCGGCCTTTGTGGAGACGTAGTGATCTCGGTAGACACTACTGGGACAGCCGCACCGCCGAGCGAGCAGCAGCATATAGAAACAGGCCGGGAAAGACGGCGACTGCATTTTTCATTCACACGCTTGATGTGATGTGAGGGGTTTCAGGGTTGGGGTAGGGAGCGTGTTTCACATTGAATTGCTTTTCGGATGATATTTGTGGGGCATGGGGTAATTTAACATGCAACGTCTCGCCATTCAAACAGATCAGTCGCTTTTATTGTGCACCTTCAGACTAGAGTAAATTAGAGTGTAACAAGTTTTTAGAAATATTTTGCATGCATGTTATTGCTCAGAGCAAGTTTTGGTGCAGTGCTTCATCATCTTACAACATTTTGAACATATGGAAATATTGATAAATGAGAGCCAATGTCTCATTTGCCATAGTGCACACCGCAGCCACGTTGCTGTTCTACTAGCCACCTCAGTGCTGCGGTGTAACAGCCAAAGTCCGTGCCAATTCATAATTCATTTGGATGCCTTTATTTTCTTTTTTTAATATATTTATTTTGCTCTCATCCACTCAGCCTGTCTGCAGTGTGCCACTCAATCCCAGCCCAAACAAAAACAACGGGGCCAGGCCGTTCCGGTGTCAGAAAATACTCTTCTCATCCTTGATCTGACGTGAAACAGATTGCCCATCTAGGTTTGAGAGGGGATAAAGGGGGAGAGGATGCTACAAAAGGAAAGAGATTGGGGATGTTTTGCTTTATAGTCCTCTTTACCCTCACACACAGACATTGATCTCACTGCGATATGTTTCACTTTAACATGAAAAGAGAGGTTCGGTGTTTGGTCATATGTCAGGATGAGGAACTACAGGGTTAGGGAAAGAGGGAAAATACTCAAAGAGATGTGGAGACATTAGTGGAGATTAAACCTGATGGGAATCCAAGCGGGATTTAACCATTCATCAACTCTCAAGCCCTTATCAGCACTGCTAACCTGAATGTTCTTGTCCAAGGGGGCACGGGACATCACACTGCATTCTGGGTATCATAGGGGCACCAGCGGTTGCTGTTTGTATCCTAGTGGTGCAAATAAAACAGGCACTGGTTTATTTTTTACAAATGCCCAGTAAATGATAAAAATGGCAGTCGACCGCATGAAGAGGTCGCTGTTAGAGAGGCAGGGACTGGGCAGTGAATGACAACATCAATATTAAGTAAAAACAAAGAAATAACAAATATCACAAACAAATTTAATGCAGTATTAACTAAAACACACTGTAGTGGGTTTTATTCTTCCTGTAACTTAGAAAATAAGTAAATAAGAAAATATTGTAGAGAATGTTTTGAAAATATACGTTTTCTCTTAGCCCGACAATTAAATTGCACCATTTTTAAAAAATGTACAGTACTCATGAATGTCGTGTTGATGGCACGTGGACAAATATATTTCAAACCCAATCAACAAAAAGGCTTCACTGCTAGCTTAATTTAGTTGTCACTGAAACACTCAGCAGTAAAAATACTTTTTGTCAGGCATATATTAAGAACAGTAGTTACAGAGGCATATTTTTAACTGCAGCTCATGTCCTATTCAGCGCCACTGAATAGGACATGAGCTCGGATTTTGTTAGCATTATTATTGGGTAAATTTAGTAAATTACCGACCTTAATATTGTATACAACAGCAAGTGCTCCTCTGGCTGTGGCTGCTGACTGAGTTTGTTGGCTGGAAATAAAAAGAAAAAAAAAATTGTTACCGAGTTTAGCCGTGCACTCACAAAGAGGATCCCTGAGTATGAGGTGAGGCGATGCTATCTGACTGACTGACCTGAATTTCGCTCGCTGATGAACACGTCTTGCGCCATGGGAAAAATAACTCTCCTCCTCACACAAGCCGATTCCAGTTCCATTAGTCACATTACGGCGCTCCTCTGCAGTCTGCAGTGGTAATGGTGGTGGACGGCTGTGAGCTGCCCTGCCCTTTGCTACAGATGTTGTAAAATAGCTCTGCGACTCAAGAGGTTGCGAAAGTCAATAAAATGAACATTTTACATGTACTGTTGGAGGTTTGATAGAAATGCGCACGAGAGGGGGTTGGAGGTGGGGGGGTGGGGGGCACAGGAGGGTGTAATGATTCTCTGAATGAATATAAAATCAATACTTTTAAAATAGGTTGTCCTCTTTGTGCCTACTGTTGAAATCTATCACATACCTGTTAAATGTTTCTAGTTTTTCAGCTAATCTTTTTTTCCACGCCCTTGCGTACGTACTTTCCCAAAAGCATCTCAGGATTATAACCATATTTGTTCAGCTAATGTTTCCACTGGCATGTTTCCATCCCAAGATGAGTGTTGTGCACGCTGAGATACTTTGGAAAGCAGGTCCAGGTCGAGTGCCAGTGGTTCATTTGACAGTATGAATGCGGGCATTTGGTTACACTCAGACCCCGCAGTATCGCTCCTGCAGAGAACCTCAACATCTGGAACTGCTCCCTCTCAGATGCTTGCTTTCACACAAAGTCTACACTTGCACATCGGTAAATATATGGATGAACAGACAGCTTAAAAGAAACCCAAACACCTCAGCATTCAAATGAGACGGAGACAGAGTGAAAGTGATTGGAACAGCAAAGATAAAAGGGCCTTCAGCTGCAGAATGTAAAATAGAGCAAGTTTTGACAATAGTAGAGGAGGAATATTATAAAGGCAGCCCTCCTTGCTTTCCCTGGGAGAGTTTCATGGAGTGCTTTCTCACTGTGATAATGAAATGACCTGGCCTGCACTGCTTCTCTCTCTCTCTCTCTTTCTCTCTCTCAAAAACACATCTGCCAGACGAGGGTGAAAATGAGAAAATCCTACCTCCTCTCTCGAGTTTCGTAAAGCACACTTTCAATATTCTCCTTCACAGGCAACAACAGGAGAGTGAGCGACCGCAAGCCGCATGTGCATGTATTAGTCTGTGCGCAGTTTTGGATGCCGACACTTGAGCAAGTTGTAATAAACTGCATTTGAAGCACATTTGACATAACAAGGTGCCATAAAGAAATTTAGAGGATAGAAATCCCATAGAGTTGTCATCGTAACAGTGTTTTTGTAACTTCATTTCTGGGTTTTGCACGCAGCGAAATCAATACAGTAAGCAGCCAAACTCAGATCAAGGACTTCAATTTTGTCCCATTTCAAGGTAGAATCCAATATAGCAAACTATAGTCCCACACTGTTTTGAGCTAATCTTGTGGGCCTCGCTAGACATTCAGGCCGTACTAGACTGATTCAGAAGAATGACTCACCAGTTTGGTACAGCACAGACTGCATGCAGACCATGTATTCCCTCAGCTTCTAGTTAGCAAGGAATCTATGGCAGCACTGAGGCAGAGCGCTGTCATTGAGTTACATAATCAACAGAGGAGTGTAGCAAGAGTGTGCACGCTTTTGTGTCTGTCTGTGTCTGTGTGTGTGTGTGTGAGTGGGTGTGTGTGCCTGTGCATTTGTGTAGCCGCAGCAGTTCTTTTTGAGCTGTCGATCATGTGGTACGCCAAGGCCACTCTAACACAAGGCTGCTGAGGTGGACTTTCAGCAACAATGGAGCTTAGCCCGTCTGTGAATATGTGTGTGTGTGTGTGTGTGTGTGCGCGTGCTCGTGTTTAAAGGCATATGCGTGGATAAATAGGCGGCTGTACATGCAAGGCTGAGGGCAGGAAAAAAAAAAAAAGCGCACTACATGCGAGGTATTAGGCGCACATGCTGAGAGATGAGCCAATTTGCTGCACATGTTGACTCACAAGGACACATTTACATGTCTATTGTGGGCACTTATTTGTTTCCCGTTGTATGTTTTCACGCATGCTTGGATGCATAAGCCCATTTGCATGTTTGTCTATGAGCCAAAGCCTGTGTGTACAATTGTGTAGGTCTAGTCATGTAACCCTTCCCCCGCGTGCCTGTACATGTGTGTACATTTGTTTATATGTGTATGTATGTCTGCACCTCACTGCCTATTTGTGCAAATGTATATGTATTTCTTCTCATACTGGCATTAGGCTACAGAGAGCTGGTTGTATTGTCTGTGTGTTGTTGTGCTTCTGCTGCTCAATGATGCCATCTGGCTTTGGCTAACACCACCGCAGACATCCGAGGGGAGCTATCCGCGCTAGTCAGCGTCTGGTTTTAACAACTGTTTGGGGATCGGTTGTCCGGTGGGCTGGTGCTAACTCACCCTATTATGAGCAGGATGATAAAACTGACCTTGAAGCAGTTTATGGGCCCAGGATAATGGAAACCACTGATAGAGAGCCAATGAAACTCCACTCAGCCCTCGGTGACAAAAGAAAATAATGGTTCAACCACTTAACATTATTTTGAACTGTGTCTAAAAATTTATGAGCGGGCATCCTGCGTGTTGCTGCTCAACTTGGGATGACACATTAAAAGATTTCCCTGATCAACCCGTAAAGTCAGCTTGTGGGACTCTAGATGTTAAGAATGAATATTAAAACAAAATCAATACAATTTTCTTCAAATTTGACCTCATAACTAAAATCAATGTTGCATTAAGGGACAGTACAAATATTATTGGAAGGGGAGGGGTCAGAAAAAAGTGAGAGGGTGCTGTAATTTCTATTTTTTGTGAGAGCAGGGGAGGGGATTTTTATCTTTTTCTTGTTTTTATATGATTTTAGTGGGAGGATGTTACAGTTTTTTTTTTTTCAAAGTCAAGGAAAAGGCCAAAGGAAGTATTAACTTTAAAAAAATAGCTTTTTTTTAAAAAAATGAAACCACATTAATTCTGGGTCCCTAAAATTTCAGGGCAGAGTAAAATTAAGACCAGAACAATTAAACACAACCTCATTACAAACTGTGCAGGTTAAGGCCGGTGCTCGCATGTAAAACCAGCGGAGGTGGAACACAATTAGGTCAGATTGAGGCCAGACCATTTGTATGGGTCACTGTAAAAGTGCTCATATGTATGCAGGCTTATGGACCCCTTGGGAGCACTGGGCTGACCTTGTCCCATACTCTGATCTATGTCCTCATCTCCCCCTCTATCCTCTTTTCCTCATCCCCCTCCCCCCCCCTCCCAGTCCGTTCTCTTTCTCTCCCCACTTCCTTTTTTTATTACCACATTTCTCTCTTCTCAAACACCCTGCTTTTTTTTTTTAGTTTTCAATTAGTTTCTCTTCTTTCTCATCCTGTTTTCTTCCAACCCCCACTCCTAAAATCTCACTCTTTCCTATCAGCACTAATTTTTAATTCACATTTTTCTTTCTCTCTTTCCCTTTTTTTTAAACTCATTTTAACTCCCTTTTTTCCCATTCCCCAATTCCTTTATCCCCTGTCGTCCTTTTTCCATATCAACAGCCAGTCTGATAAATAATGCATCACAGCACATTAAAAACATTAGTAGGGTTCTCTTGGCTGTCAAAGAGAGGGAGGAGACGCGGGAGAGGAAGGAATGGGTAACTCCATTTTAAAGTGTTATGGAGAATGATGTGATTTAATATTAGCAGCAGAAAAGCGCCAGAAAAGGGTGAAGGTCCCAGCATTAATTGTGTTTGCATCATGACATTGTGCTCAAAGGTTTTGCCTTTGGCGAATCATCTGAAAGCCGCAAGATTCATTAAGATGATGACTGTATCAGCAAACTCAAAATAAAAGATTTTAATGACATTTAGCAAAACACTGATGCCACATCACACGGAACCTTGACCTTTCTCTTCTCCTCTTTCATCCTCAGCTTTCTCCTCTCCTCTCCTCTCCTCTCCTCTCCTCTTGTCTCCTCCTCCTCTCCTCCTCCCCCTCTTCCCCTCCGTTCCTCCTGGCAGCGTGGCGATTGGCATTATTAAAAATTGATTGGCGGCGAGCGTTTAGCAGGGTGGCGATGCGGAGAGGGAAGGTTTGACAGGCAGGAGTGAAATGAAAGGAGGGCCTCGGCGGACACACTGTGGAAAGGTCTCACTGGGGGACAGACAGTGTGTAAGTGCGTGTGTGTGCCTGTGTGTGTGTGTGTGTGTGTGAACTTGTGTGTACAAGCTTGTGTGTGAGGCTACGAGAAGATCGTGCGAGAGCATTTTGTGGTGAGGCTGAGGAGTTTGAGATGTCGTACATACTGTGATTATAATGTGTGTACGGGTGGATTTTGCTTTATGTGTGTGTGTGCGTGTGTTTGTGTGTATACATCCAGCACATTACATCTGAATACAACAAAGTCCGCACAGACCACAGCGCGATAAGGCACGAGCACCCAGAAGCGCCCGCAGAGAAGATACACAGTCACGGTAGCTCTGCTGACCCAGTGTTACCTCTCCTCCACCCTCCCTTCATCCCTCTTTCTATCATTCCCTTCATCCCTCTGCTTATCCCCCTTTCCAACCCTTCTCTCTCCTTTCATCTCAGATCAAATAATATTTCCAACCCATATTCCCAACCAGCTATTCCCCCAATGGCTATAAGTGCTACAGCTTTGGAGATTTTCAATACACTTTACCCGCAATTTGGCTGAGTGATTCTAAAAAAGTTTTTTGGGGGGTGGAGGTGGGGGTGGAGAGGGGTAAAAGCATGTGATATTATACGAGTACATGATGCTCACTGGCTTCTTTGCCTCTTGTTTTCTTCCCTCTCTATTATTTGTCCCCTCTCCTTCTCTCTGTCACAGATGAACAGACCGATCCAGGTGAAGCCAGCAGACAGTGAGAGTCGAGGAGGTACTGTACGCCTTT
This sequence comes from Scortum barcoo, assembly GCA_023238725.1. NCBI lineage: Eukaryota > Metazoa > Chordata > Actinopteri > Centrarchiformes > Terapontidae > Scortum > Scortum barcoo. Next base: position 22,197,848 of record CM041537.1, read on the forward strand.
CCTTCCCTCTCTCCCTTCCCCTTTCCTTGTTACCTTCCTTCCTTTGCTCCAGCTACAAACACGCTGCCTGTGCAGATCAGACTCACCATTATCTGTCCCATTAGACGAAGCCCTGTACCTCGACGCGGGCTGACAGCACGGCCTGGCCGGACCCTCCAGTGTTCAGAACACATTATGTACACAGCGCTCCTCCTTGCTGGCTCAGACCTCCAGCTCCTTTCTTGGAGTTTCATCATATGCACTGACGCATGTACATGTACGCACGCACACAGAAACATGGGTGTCTTCTCATGCTTGAGGGGAGAGCAGGTCCCTACTTTTTGTCAAACACCTTTAATAAGGCTGCCTGCAACAAAGCAGGTCCCATCGGACTCGCATCACAAGTCCACGTCGTCCAAATGGACTGCAGATTCAAATGACAGATGTGTGTGACTGAAAATGGATGTCTGGTCTGGTGTTTTGTGTGCATCGTGCCGTGCTGACAGCTAAGACAGCTAAGACAGCTAAAAGTGCCTTTTCTATGTCTAGACATGTAGTGACCTGCTCCTGACATCAATCAATAGACTGTACAAGAGAAGATTGATGCAGTTTGACTGTTTTTGGCTAGAGTCTTTCAAACTTTGCAGTTGTTAATATAATTGGCACTGAGCGATTCTTCAGCCACAAGAAAGAGGGAAAGGGAGAGCGGGAAAAAAAGAGGAAATAGAGCATGCAAGGAGCTGAAGGTTGATAAGAAGAGAGAAGCATAAGGACTGAGAGAGAGGTGTTAGCCTGTAAAGGGGGGGAAAAAAACCTTTAAGGGAAGGAAGAGAGATTGTGCGACATCCTCTTCTATTTAGTTTGGTGGTGCTCTCAGTATGATTGATGGAGCAGGAGGGAACAGAGGCGAGCACCAAGCGTGAGGAAGCAAAGTGAGGGCAATGTGGGACGTCCGTACGTCTGTCTGTTATTTGGGTCTGTCTTTCTTTGTGTCCCCTCAGCCTACTTCTATTTATTCATCACACTTATTTCTTTTTTCTTCACCATCCTTTGGACGACTGTCTCAGGCATGAATGCAGAGCTACGTCATACTGTCAGAGTGTTAGGTTTTCTAACGTTTAGCACTCACATCCTTTACTTAAGGAAAATACACTATTATAAGCCCCACAGTTAAAATTCTACTCATGTGAAAGGACAGACATAGCATTCAAGTTATTCAGTATTATTTGTAAAAATGTACATATAAGTATATATATATATATATATATATATATATATATATATATATATATATATATATATATATATATATATATATATATATATATATATATATATATATATATATATACATATATATATATATATATATATATATATTTTATATTATTTAAATATTTTGGGAGTTATTGGTTTCATCTTTAGTGATGCCTTAAATTGCAGAAACTTATCCTCTTTTTTTTGGTATAAAATCTTAATTTGAAAAATGACATGTTATTGTATCTGTCTGATATATGTAGCACAGTAAAAATAATCATATTTCCCCCTGAAATGGAAAAGAAGTATAAAGCAGTATAAAACAGAGAGTAAAGTATATATATTCTAAAATTGTTCACACTATAAGTACAGCATCTGCATAAATATACTGCAACTGATAATGCCATGATGACAGGGAAAACTACTGTTGTGAAGACAAATAAATAATAAAACTAGATTGTAATGCATTTTATGATTCTTGGTAATACTCCTGCCTACTAAATATTACAGTGGAGAGAAATCAGGGAGTCATAGTCATATGCTGTGTGTGTGTGTGTGTGTGTGTGTGTGTGTGTGTGTGTGTGTGACAAAGAGACAGAGTGAGAGCTTTACATCGTTGTTGACACTCTGGTGTATATTGATTTGCTCTCTTGCTGAATATGAGTGTGAGCACGCGTGTGTGTGTGAGTGTGTGGTAACGGTCTTTTCCCAAAGAAAGATGTAATGTTTATTGGCGCCTTCCCTAGGGAACTGTAGGCTTTGTCCACCAATGAGGTGTGTGCTGTGAGTGTGTATGTGTGTGTTCATAAGAGAGAAGGTGGGGGGGGCAAACATTTCAAGATTTGTGTGTGCGTGTGTGTGCATATGTGTGTGTCGTCCACCCCCGATGTGCGCTCCACTCTTGTAAACACCCCCCCCACCCCAGTGCAAGGCCAGAGCGCAGATTAGTCTTGTTGACTCGGCAAGGACACCCTGTCAGGAACAGGCAGTGGAGAACGGACCCTAAGCATGTACGCGCGCAAACACACACACACACTGATAACCACACCGACACACACCTTCATTTGCAGAGTGCATTCGGAGGCAATTGCACAGAGGCTCATTAATTTCCCAACATATACATCCATTTCCACAAAGCTCAGATTCTGCGTGACGTAAAAACAGACGGCCTTGCACACCGACACATCTGCTACTGTTGTGCATTAACACACTTTCACCGTCTGCCTCGCAATTTCCCTCAAACACTCATTCAGTGACTCAATCATGCTGTCATGGTGAATAATGAACTGATGCTGGACCTCAGTCTGGCCATATTTTATTAAAACCCATACATGTAGAATTTGTATCTGATTATATCCTGCAGTTTCTTTCTTACAGTGTTAAAGTTTGTCGGTGGAAACATTTGAAAAAGAGAAATTCAGTGTAGATTATGTATCGCTTTTAGTCCACACATTTTCTGAAATGCCAATTTTAACTTCAAGATAGAGGAGGACAGCAGTTGCTATGTGCAAAAGACTGGTTGCTATGCTCCGTGTTCATAAATGAGAGATAGACCAGCAAATGTATTAACTACGTGACTTGATAATATGAAAAAGTCACTTTATTATCTGATGTATCCCCGTGCAGAAGGTGGGCATTTTATTTTGAAAGTGGTTATCAGCAGGACAAAGCTTGCAGTGCGACAACAGGTCACACCAGGCAACAGGTCCCACTGAGCTCCTACATTCATGTTGCTGTCTGCTGGATTCAACACAACCTTTGACTTATGCATATTACTTGCTGTTTCTGTTTTATTAAATTTATCCAATTTATTTGTTTCCCAGTTAAACCTGCTGCCTCATTATTGTGCAACAGGCCACAGCATCCTGTCTGTAATGCATATTTAATAATAATAACAACCAAATGTGCTGTTACACGTAAACAGAGCCCCCTGGACAGACTCGCCGTGGAGCTTAACTTAGACTTCCATTAAATTTTAATCATGTCCTGAGTGAGGACAGGCACACAGACCCGTCTGTCTTGTCTAATACCTGTGACAGGCACACTTCCTCACAGATGGTAGTCAGACCCACGGACTGTCACTCAGCCCATTGTTAGTTTCCACCAGATATCATGTCCTATCTGATAAAGACGTCAGGTCAAAGAGTTACCAAGATGTTGAGCATGGGTGTGCGTGTCTTTCTTCACGTAACATATTCACAACTATGTAAACATAACAATCTGAAAGACGAAAATGGAGTGAAAAATTATTCATTTAACATTTGAGCATTGAGCAACGCCTTGTTGGTGTTGGGTAAAAGTACGTGGCTGCCATCTCCATGTGTGCATCGGTGGCTGGCTATAGCATTTTCAAGCCATTTTTGGAGTTCACAGTAACAAGGACAGTAGTGCGAACGGCACTATAAACTGGAGGAAAAAAAGGAAAAATGCAAAACATAACATTGTGAAGAAAGACCATCATAGTTGTAAATTTACCAATGTGACTGGCTTCAAGAAATAAATGAGCACAAACATTAGCCTTGATTCATTCTCTAGTTTTTGTGCACTGTACTGAAGTAGAAATAGGGATTCACGCCTCACACTGCTCGCTTTTGGCATGAAACAGTTACAGGAGGCAAACAGTTCAGATAGTATGGAGCAAGATGCTACAGATACAGGTCTGCAGTGATTGGATAACCACAACATTCACTCACTGCACTCTCATGAAGAGTGGAGTATCATATTATCCTCTTATCTAAAATTTGGAGCTACTCTGCAAGTGTACGCAAAACAGGTTGGAGGCTTAGACTGATTGTAAGTGAAATATTAGCCTGAAACAATATTTTTTTTTGCCACAAAGAGATTAGGCACACATTCATAAACACACAGTGACTGCAGACACAGCTCGAGCAGCCAGTGACTGACAATGATTTGAGCGTTGTGGTGTTACCATCGGACCGACTTTGAAACAATAAGCTTCTTTGACCACAACTCGCACTGAGGATTGCCATATGACAGGAAATATGCAGTAGTAAAACCAGCATTTAAAATATGCATTGTACCAGACATTTTTCATTTTTTCAGCCAGCAGTGAAAGTGGCGTGTGAAGACAGCTTAATTAGAGCCTCTGAAATGTGCCTACAGTTAACAGATTTCAAATTCTACATGTTTAAATTTATGTAATGAAATTATCAGCATCTGTCAGTAACTTGTTATGAACATTTTAATTGTTATTGTATTGTTATTGCATCGCTGATGTTTTCCTAATGGAGCTGCGTGCCTACACATGACCATGAACTCCTTTCCTCAGAATACTCAACAAGAATTTGTGGTGAAGCAAATAGCTCCAAGCCCATAGCTTCATTCAAATCTAATGGAGATGTAAAGATGTGCTTGCAACATGAATAAATGGGTGGATAACATATGTCATCCTGAATAACGTATATAGCCTGTGGTGTCACAAAACCTGTTTCTGCATGCAGCCTCAGTGGAGCAGAAAACACTGCTGTTTCAGTGAACACAGCGTGCCTTTATGTAGATTATCAAAAGGCATCTCTGACCCGCTGATCGTGACCTGTTCCTTTTCCTTTTAGAAGACAGAAAGCTCTTTGTGGGCATGCTCAACAAGCAACAGTCAGAAGATGATGTGCGGCGCCTTTTCGAGTCATTCGGCAGCATCGAGGAATGCACCATCCTCAGAGGTCCCGACGGAAACAGCAAAGGTGAGTTTATAGCTGTTTATGACTTTGAGCCAGCAGACTTTTTTTCACAGGCTACTGCACAGAAATGATTTGGCCTTTCAAAGTTGGTGACTTTGCAAAGTTCTCCTTAAACACTCCATGTTGAGTGATGTCAAGGCGGGCTGTTTCACAATCATCAGAGGAGGGGTTACCTAAGAAGACTGTGGATTCTGTGAATTTCAACAGTACAGTAAATGCCATTTGAAAGCTTTACCCACAGAGGTGAGATATATGAAACTCCAACTCTTTACAGATGAACCCCATTAACCTCGTGAGTCAACCTACATGGCTCTGATAAGGGAAAAAAAACAAGTCAACCTCCTTATTAACCACCAAGCTTCATGTCATGCCAGAAAAATGTCCTTTCGAAATGTTGTCAGGGTGCTACACAAGTTCACTGCATGAAGTTCATCAGTGGGCTTAGCAGCCAATCAATGAGGCCCGATGATAACTAAGCCCGATGATTACAGTGGGCTTGATCATTCTGATTCCTCCGTGAAGCTCCATTAACAAGGCCTCATCAGCCAGCTTACTCGGCTAAGTGGGCTTTAGCTCAATAATTACTGGGAACTTGATCATTCAAATTCATCAACGGGGCTTGTCAATAGTAAGCGACACCAGAATGCTGTGGCATTTGAAGCCCCGTCAGAGGATCCCAAAGTTGTTAATGGTGTCAGAGTGGCATGTTTAGCCCGCTTATTGAGCATCAATCAGCACTGATGCGACCCTCCTCAGCAGAGAGGGCTTTGTTTACTAAATGTTTGCTGCTGTAATGCTGCAGAAAACTTATCGCGGCTGAAAAAACACAGGAAGATTTTCACTTTTTGTCTTGTTACTGCTGGTGTTTTTGCTTTGATAGCGGATGATATATTTTTTCTCTTTTGTACTCACTGTCTCTTTTTCCCCTTACTCACTTTCTGCCCTCTCTCTCTCTCTCCTCTCTCTCTTTAGGCTGTGCATGCATTTGTAAAATACTCCTCTCATGCTGAAGCTCAGGCAGCCATCAGTGCACTACACGGCAGCCAGACAATGCCTGTGAGTACAACCTAACCGTGTGTGTGAGCATGGAAATTTATGTAAGGGAGGCGAGTCACACAGAGAGATGAGTCACATAGCACTTAATTACCTTCTTAAAGTTAAGTTAAGTTATACTTCATTAATCCCAGCAAGGAAATATATCCTTTGCACGTGACCCCTCCTTAACGTTTCGGTGGAATAGGCAACAGCTACAGCTCCGAGGCAACTGCCTTGGCAGGAGAGTGTGTGTGTGTGTATATAATTGTGCTAGTGCAGATACGAGCTTATGTCATGTGTCTATCATTACAAAATAACACGTACTGTCTGGCGTGTGTGTGTGTGGGTGGGTGGATGGGTGGGTGCACAGGGGGCCTCATCCAGTCTGGTGGTAAAGTTCGCCGACACGGATAAGGAGCGCACCATACGCCGCATGCAGCAGATGGCTGGTCAGATGGGCATCTTCAACCCCATGGCCCTGCAGTTTGGAGCCTACGGAGCCTACGCTCAGGCAAGACACCCCGCAAAATGGCTTTTTTATCCACAGTTATTTATTCAGTGAACCACAGATATTAAATCCAGAGTGCTCAAGCTATGCTCACATTTGAATGTGCAACAGCAAAACAGATTAGCTCCTTCCAATTAGAAATACTGTATTTCCCTATGAGATGATGAAAATGTCCTTATTAATGTTAGTTTGAGAATGATAAAACATTTCATAAAATTCAATACCTGTTTTCTATCTAGTATCCTGTGTTTTCAGTTTCTTCCTTTGTTTTTTCTGAACTCAATAACCTCTTCCTCCTCGCTCTTTTCATTGTCCTCGACCCTCTTTATAATCCTCTCTCCTCCACTGTGCAGGTGCAGCAGCAGGCGGCGTTGATGGCGTCTGTAGGCCAGGGAGGCTACCTCAGTCCAATGGCGGCCTTTGCTGCTGCCCAGATGCAGCACATGGCCACCATCAATGGCCTCCCAGGAGCACCGCTGACCCCAACGTCAGGTAACATTGGTGCAAGACGAAAGGCTGAAGGAGCAGACGGGGTTTGAGGTGTCTCTGGCGTGGAAATGGCATCTAGTACTCTGCGCACATACAATAGATTATCAACCACCCATTAACCAAAGCTAGAAGTCACTTGTTAAAGGTTCAGATTATTTGTTCACTTAATTGGAAGGCAACACACACAGTCTAATCCTAATCTACATGTTCCTGGTGGTTTGATGTTGTGATCCATTCAGCACAGCACACACTATTATACATTAGCGAAGACAACAATTGATCAGAGTGACAAACGCCCCCTGTGGGGTTCAAGGCAGAGTCTGTCACGCTCACACACTGAGAATTTTTAATTTGAGCAGATCATTGCAAATCAAACATTTCATGTATAAAAAGTAGTTCAAACTCCAGATAAGATGTGACAGTCCTGTGAGATACAGAGTGGTACACGGGGTGTGTGATAGCACATACAGGATTGTGCCATTTTAAATTTACAGAACATACCACCACAACTAAATGTACTGTATGTGCCATGGGATCTAAATGTCAGGCATTAAAAATTAGATGAAGAAAAATCTAATCTTCAAGATGCATGGAGTGTTTAGTAGTTGAAGCAGCAGTGTAATATGTCATGAATAAAAAACAGTATGTTCCTTTAAGGCATTATTGTGGCATTGCAGTGGAAAAATACAGTGCACTGAATTTAAATATTTCCACACAGAATCTATAATGTCAGTGTTTCTAGGTGCACTGAAGGAGTGTAAATGAACATAATGTATTGTGGGATAACATGCAATCATCTGAGAGAAATATATAATTGGTACCAATGAGATATCATCAACACAGTATTCACCATTCTTCTACAATATGTCTAAGATTCACATCTATTGGCTGTTGTGTCACAGTAAGGACCATACTGGGACAAGAAATCAGCCCTGACATTTAGTGTCTTCACTGGCCCACTGGACCGGCCCCTCTGACATTTCCAAGATTTACTATGTGTCCAGTCAAAGTAAAACTTCTCCATAACGTCTCAGAAGAAAAATACAGTGGGATGCTCACTGTCTCTCTGTGTCTGCCCTGTGGCTGCAGGTGGCAGTACTCCTCCTGGCATCAGCGCCCCCACAGTGACCAGCATCCCCTCCCCCATTAGTGTAAATGGTTTTACTGGCATGCCACCCCCCCAGGCAAACGGGCAGCCTCCGGCAGAGGCCGTCTTCACCAACGGGATACACCATTACCCCGGTAAGTCTGACAGAATCAGGGGCACGTATGCAAACACACAAAATACCTCCTCAGAGATAAAGAACAACGTAAAGAAGAATGCAGTGCCTATTATGCATACAGTGTTTCTTCTGTTAAACCATGACTTTATGAAAATGAAGCTTAAAACCCGTATAGACACACTCTGAAGTAAACATACTCATTGTAATGGGAAAGTGTGCATGCCGCTGGCTTACAGGCGTGAAAAGCCTTGAAGCATGTTCAGGGGGCCGGGGCCAGACGAACGTAGCCCACAGACAGTCAGCATGTCGAGGAGATGAGTGTTTGGCAAAGGTGCTTATGGCCTGCAGGAGACGAAGTATGCGCTTGTGTCATGAGCCGTGGCTGGTGCCTCACTGTGAAGAGGTGGAAGAAAAATCTGTCTATTCTTTTCAATTTTTTTTTTTACACTCTTGTCTCTCCAGTGTTGCAGGAGGTGGTTTTTAGGGAGGACTCGGAGAAAAACGGCTTGGGCGTGGCTCCGCGGAGTTGTTTTGGGGTTCAGGGTGGCTGCTTCCTCTCCTCTCTCTCTGAAGGTAGCGCTCTCTCTCTCCCCCCTATTCCTGCCCCCTCCTCCCTCACTCTCTTTAAATCCCTGTGAGCTCAAATAAGGTTCAAGAAGATTTTATATCCCCCTTTGGAAACCTGTGGGGGAAAAAAAGTGCAGGAGAAATTTGAGGTTGTGACTGTTTCGTAAAGATTTGTAAAAAAGAGTTTAGATTAAAAACTTTGTCTCGCTCCCCACACAGTCACTTCAGTGTCACACACACATATTTAAGTTACAAGTAACCAAAAGTAGGGCCAAATTGCCAAATAATTTAAATGTGGGTGTTCATGTGTAATTCTGTATCACACATGGCGTGGGAACTTTTATTGATTTTCACAGCTTTCATCTTTGACTCTGAACTTAGATGTTCTCAGAAGGAGTTATCTTGTCTTTAAATCACCCTGTTGGTATGATTTTTATTTACAAATTTTGTTTAGACATTCACAGAATACAAATTCTACAACTACAGATATTTCCTATACATCCACACACAGTAATTTTCCATGCAAACATTTTTCACAGGTTTACAAAGGATGATATTCAACCACAGGCTTTAAAATTAATCCTGAACATAATTTTAAGAGTTGAAAATGTATTGGCCTTTATTTGAGCCCATTCTTCTCTCCTGTCTTCCGGCTATCTGAACCACTCTTCAGTGTTGCTGTTAGTTCTCGGTGTGCTCAGTATTCCTTTGGTTTTTGGTAATAGTGGAGTTATTAGTGTGTGTGTACGTGTTTGTGTGTGTGTGTTTTCTCAGTGGTGTACTTAATGTGCATGTACTGTGTGTACAGATGGGCAGTTATAAAGTGTGGCACAGCATCTGTGGTAGATACAAGTGTGTTTAGAGTGGGGGAATTCTTTTTCACATTTGATTTTTAAATAATTAATCATTTCCTACATGTGAGGCCAGAGCAACAGGTGCATCCCGTGTTGTGTGTATTGTACTTGTCATGTACTTGTTGTTTTACATGTACTGTGGCAGATTGTCAGAACAGCTAATGCATTTCTTCTTCATAGGATTTGTTTATAATAGGCAAGTTCATGACAAATTTTTTTCCTTCCCCTGTGGTGGCAAAGTGTTTGTTTAAACTGTTTTACTTTTCCACTTGGTAAAAAAAGAAAAAAAAAAAAGGGACCTGGATTTGAAATGCTTTGGGAGGAACGTGACGTAAAAAGCTCAGCAAAAGAGAGATTCAGGATTCAGTTCCTCACACAGTGAAAGCGAAGCGAGTTGACACCTCGCTGTTCGGCTCTCTAACCTTTCTGCTTTTCTTCTCCTGTCTGTTCTTCCTCTCCATCGCCTCTCCTTCCATCCCTCCTCCCTCTCACCCTTGTTATATATTACTCTCGCCTTCCCCCGTGCCCTCTCCTCCCCTCCTCCATCTACATTCTCCCTCTGTTTCTCTCTGCCTCATCTCTCTCCCCTGACGCTTTTGCACACACATACACACACACACCTCCATCCATCCATGCTCCCCTCCGCCACCTCCTTCCTCCTCCTCTCACTGTGTCTCTGATGGAGCAGCTCAAAGTCCCACTGCAGCTGATCCTCTCCAGCAGGCTTACACAGGAGTCCAGCAGTATGCAGGTTTGTCTGTCACTCTCAGTAGAGCAGTGATCTGTGTGTGTGTGTGTGTGTGGAGGAAGGGGATGACAGAGAGAAAGGAACAGAAGATAAAGGTGCCTTTGTTTGAATTTGAATTTTGATCATGTAACATTAAGTGTTTCAGTCTCACTACATCAATTTATTCTCTCTGTTGTGTTCAGTGTGTGTGTGTATGTGTGTGCGCAACACGTAGACCCCATTATTGTCTGTTATCTGATCGATTGCCTGCTGCACCCTGCATATATCACATTGTTTGTATATATCCGTGTGTGTGTGTGTGTGCTCTAGTCATGATTGTTATCTGATCTGCGATGTGTGTGTGTGTGTGTCTCAGCAGCCTACCCTGCTGCATATGGCCAGATCAGCCAAGCCTTCCCCCATCCTCCACCCATCATTCCACAGCAGCAACGAGAAGGTAACACATACACACACACACACACACACAGACGGTACACCATTCACTCCTAAATATTCATACATGCTGCAAACATTTACTCATATTTACTTCTCTGTTTGTCTTTAATCCGCTTGCCAATATAGTCTTGGAATAAACACCCACGTTTGAAAAATATCCAGAGCAATTCACAGCCCTCACTTTGTTTTCAGGCATCGTTTCACCTCTTGCCAGTCTGTCAAAAGCAAAATATTTAGAAAGCTCACGCTAACACAGAGTATAGTATCAGTCTGGACTGAATAGAGGAGACTGACTCTCATTTCTCATATTTTTTTAAAGCCGTCAAGTTTGAAATGAAATAATAATGCAAAATAAAAAATAATATTTAGAGTGTCTGGCTATTCAGGTTATGATGCGACAGCTATTCTTGCTGACTATCTTCAATATCATTGCTGAGTGTTTCAAACTGAGCCGTAAACCTAACCGTGAACTCTGTGACCTCCACATTTGGGATACCCATGCTTAGGACCTTACTGCCCTCTTGTGGAAAATAAACCAAACAATGCAAATCACAACAGCTGTGGCCTCCCAGAGGCTACCGTGTAGGCATTTAGTGGTGACTTCACAGGGGATGCCCGAAAGCTGTGAGTGCTGAACCTCTGAGTTTCCCCTCATAGCTGAGACTGTCAGACTACTTAAGCACCCAAAATCGCACCACTGCATGCTGGGACTAACTGCTCTGCACCTCTGTTTTTGGCACCTTTGATACCAAATGATAATCAAAATACAAAAACAGAACTCTTAAAAGTATTTTCTTTTATTGAAATAAGACATCCTTGGGCGTTATTTTTGAAGATTAACTCTTGAAAACAAATTTGCAGACACATTTGTGAATCCTACAGGGCTCTCGTATGCTCATGTGTGGGTCACAAGTGTTTGCTGGGATTAGCCAATGTTGAGAAGAGAGGAGAATGTTTATAATCACATAAGACAAAGCTGTAACTATGGAATTTGGGGTATTTTTGCAAAAAAGAAATTCTTATAAACAATTCAGTATGAAAATTTCTGATTTAATTGGTTGATTTTAATTGAGTAAGTAAAGTTTTTCAGCTTCGGCGTGGTCTGAATTGTAGACGGCATTGTAGACAGAGGAGCAAAGCAAGAATTTCATTGTACAGTGAAACCTGTTTTATTTGTGCACATGACAATAAAGCGAATCCTGAATCTTGAATCTTGAATGAAATGTTCAGATGTTGGTAAATGCTGATTGGAGCATGGTGCATGGATTTAGGTGACATCACAGTTTTGCAACTACTACAAATCTGTGAGAAGAGCTCAAATACAGACATTTTGTGAAATAACTAACAAAAACTGTTATTACTCTGGCAGAAAATTGTGTATTTATGTGGGATCAGAAAATCATTGTGAGAAACTGTTTTGGGGCCTTTAAGTGCACCTTCACTAAGAATACACTATTCTGTCCACTTTATTTCTTTTTTTACTCTGTGCCCTCAATTTTCAGTTTTCCTTGTTTTGTATTTTCCCCCGTCATCACAGTCTATTCTTGCAGTCAACCTTTTATGCCTCTCTCTCTCTCTCTTCTCTCTCTCTCTCTCTCTCTCTCTCCCCTTGTCTCTCTTTGTCTGAAATTTGTCCCTTTTGTCTTTTTTTCTCTCTTCTCCTCATCTCTTTCACTCTCTAACCCTCTTTCTTTCTCTTTTTTTCTCTCTCTCTCTGCTTCTCTGTGCAGGACCAGAGGGTTGCAACCTGTTCATCTACCACCTCCCTCAGGAGTTTGGGGATGGAGAGCTGATGCAGATGTTCCTGCCTTTCGGTAATGTCATCTCCTCCAAAGTGTTTGTGGATCGGGCGACAAACCAAAGTAAATGCTTTGGTGGGTAAAAATGACCAAACCAAAAGATTATTGGTTATTTATTCTGATTATTCTTTTTTACTAATCACCTTCTTTACCGCAGTCAACACCCCCCTTCCTAACCTCTCAACACCCCTCCCTTAAACAAATGAAAACAAAACAGTGGAGAGTTTCTCTACAGTTGTGCAAAAGCCAGTTTTTACTAAAAAAGAAAGAATAGAGGATGAGTGTTTTTGGACTTTTTCCATTAATCATTCAGCTGTTTCCTTTTGAAGTGCTGACTAATTTCTTATTTTTAACAATATTTCAAATATATATATATATATATATATATATACATATATAGTTTTTTTTAACCGTTTCAACACTCAACAGTCAAATTGATGGTTGACAGAAATGAGTTGTGTTTTAATGCCATATTTACATTGCCACTACATTGGCACTGTGTTCTTTATGACATAAAGTGCAAACACTGACTCTCAGTCTCTAACTTACTGTACGCATAAGCAGTGCATGCTAAGAATATAACCGCTGCTCCAGCATGCAGAGATAGAGAACTGCTGTCTCACTTTATGCTACTGACAGCACAATTTAGCCGAACGTATAATTATGTGGCAAATTATAAATGGATTGTGGAGAATGTTTAATGGAGAGTCCGTCAGGTGCAACCTATTTGCAAAGTAGCTTTTGCTCATTAATACAACACAACATTAATGTTGTATTATTCATGTTGCAATTTTGAGATGCAGGTTTTAATTTGTGATTGGATGTTTTTTTTTTCTTTCCTCTCTCAAGTGGACGTTAAAAACCGAATCTCAAAAATAGCACAACCATATTGATGTTTTGGTTTTACATCCCATCACCAAGTTCATATTGTGATTTTGACTGCATGCTGTGCTCTCTGTCATAACTGTGATCTACTTTTGTTGTCACACTGTATGTTAGCTATATTTATGCTCATCAAGTACTGTATTTTATACTGTATTATAGTATTTGTAATTTAATGCTTACAACAATTACTGTGTATGTTTCTTGCTTTTAGTTTTATGTACAGATGAGAGGATTTATATGTAAATGTAAGAGACTGCTTCACCTTATTGAACTCATCTTCATGATCCATTCTTTTGTGACCCCAAACTATCCTTGCTTCTTCATCTAACCATGTCTTCCTTTCTCTCTCTCTTCTGGCCTTTCCCCCAGGGTTTGTGAGCTTCGACAACCCAGGTAGTGCCCAAGCTGCCATCCAATCAATGAACGGCTTCCAAATCGGCATGAAAAGACTCAAGGTGCAGCTGAAGAGGCCAAAGGACGCCAACCGCCCCTATTAGCCCCCGCCCCCGCCAGCCGCCACCACCTGGCGGCAGGGGCAGCCGTCGCACACAGGGAAAGACAGGTCAGACATCGATCCCGGCTCGTCTGGAAACATTTGTTGTCACTTTAGTTTGATGGGTGATTAACTGAGCCAACGCATGCACAACCACAGCATATTATATTGACAAATGTTCAAATGGCAAGCTCATTTATGGCGCTGCCTGATGTCGTTTCAGTAACCTTTTATAAATGTCATAAAATATTTGCAGATGCCTAATAACGAGCTGATCATCTGCAAATTGCCTGTAAAGAATAGTGATGAAGTTTTACCCCTTTTGTTGGTAGTTCAAGTACACATTTGTAAATGTTAATTCCACCCGTGGAATTATGTCTCATTATTATGTAAGATTCACTGAGGTTGTCCTGATAATCCACTTGTTACCAGTTTCTTCACTGGCAGCAATACACGCACAAATACAATACCTTCACACCTATGAGGACAAATCGTCAACATAGTTTTGCCAGCATAAAGAGGCAAGACCTTTCCGTTTCTAGCGTGATGACAGTATACTGAGATTTAAAAAATGTTAAATATACAACTATGTTATGAAAATGTATTCCCTCTACACTGCATCTGATATAAATGTTATAGTCAGTTTTTATGGCGGGTCGAAACAAACAAAGCTGGAGGAGAACTTACTTACACGTAGCCTCCTCTATTTGTAGAACAGCTTTACAGTAAGTGACCCTGTATGTTACCCTGTAGGTAAAAGATAATTGGTAAATGGTTCAGCGTGTTGCACGGGGAAGGAATTGCTTCCAAGGGAGAGGCATTTATTACCCCTCAGGCGGGTAATTGTGCTGTTCCTCTTTGTCTCCTCCCTTCATCTGTGTGATGGAGAGTTTAGGCTGTGTCGTTCATTCACCACTGATGACTTCATTCAAGGGCAACTTATCACCCACTCACAAACTAACTGAACCGTACCATACGGTGTCCCGAGGCAAATCACTGCGGGAAGAATAGTGCGATCTCTGTATGAATGTGTCACAAAATATGTGGCACCATTACTTTTGATATATAAAAACATTTCCGAGAGAACGGCAGAGAAAACATCTCTTTCTGATTTCCTTTTTCTTTTTGCCTGAAAGTGACGGTTCTAACAGAACTTCAGCTCTACACAAACATGCTGTCATTTTCACACTTGAATTCCCTGTTGTGCTATTATTCACATATAATAACAATAATAATAATAATAATAATAACGCATTATTATGGCACAGAGTTATCAGGTTGATGAGTCCATATTCAGACAGCAAGTGGAGTGCTACTTAACTTCTAATGACACACGGCTTAAGGTGTGGCATGATTAAAATCCCTTCATCATTTCAAAAGCAGGATTAAACAGTTTGATTTGAATAAAAAAACAAAACTTAATTGTTTATCACATCGGAGATTACAACCGCGTCACTGCCAGGGAGCCAAATTAATTCACTGCAGGATGAGCACTGATTTGTTTTCAAAATTGTCTCCGCAAAATTATCTTTGTTTATCCACACCAGAACTTAGAGTCTTAGTGCTAGGCGAAGATGCTTCGGAGAGGCAGGTGTCCTGTAAATATGTTCCAGCGCTCCATCTGCACGTAAATACAGCAAATATCAACAGGAGACGAGCACACATAAGGAAAGATATCATGACAACTTTTAAAACTGTAACTGCGCAGGTGTGAGAAGAATCTAAAGAAAAAACAAACCTTTTTCCCATTAACTTTTTTTTTGTTTTCTAATATAAGGTAGAGATGGGTTAGGGTCTCTTATGTAATAAATGTTTGTCTAAGCCCAGAGTCGTTTAATCGTTTAATAGAGATCAGCGTAAATAAAAAAATGACAAAAAAAAAAACAAAATTGAATAAATAATTTTTGGATACCACAGATGGTTTAAACACAGATCCCAAATTCAAGTATAATTTTAGTGAATATTTTATACTAGAAACTAATAAGATACTAAGATATTAAGATTATATAGATGTTAGCAGCTCTGTGAGGTTATGCTTAGCTGCAGTCCAGCATCGTGCTAAATGCTTACATAGCAGGTATTATGGTTACCACGCTCACCATCTTAGCTTAGTGTTAGAATGCTAATATTGGCTAATTATCACTTAACAAAGCACAAAGTACAGATGAGGCTTTAGGGAATGTTATTTGTTTTGCAGGTATTTGGCTAATAATGGACCATCAAAAACCTGACCTGATAGATTTCTATAATTCATTGTAAGGGAGCTGCATCATGTTTCATGGCAATCTGTTTAATAACTTGTCGATTCCCAATTCATTTCAAAGCATAAAAGTCAACCTGATGGTGGCACTACAGAGGAAAATTTGAAAAATTAAAATACATCAGCTCAAACCATGAAAGTCTTGTCCAAATCCAGCCTGTAGATGTTCTGTTGAACTAGAGATAGTTCAGTGAATATGTGAAAGTTTTGACCAGATAGAGGTGCAAGATGAATGGTCAGGGGGTCATTAGGATTTATCCTCCGGGCACCATGAAAAACCTGCATCAAGTGTAACTTCAGTCCACCTTAAATTATTGATTTGTTTTACTAAAATTTCAACTTCATAGTGGAACTAAAGTTACAGAATACCTAAAGTCAACAGGATAAATCTTCTGGGGACCATGAATTTCAGTGTGGACCAAAGTGTTGTCCAGCTCACTGATAAAAATTGCCATTCCTGGAGCCAAATAGCTAGTATGGCTATAAAGGTTCAGCCCATCAGCATCACATGCTTTAAAACATTCAGATATGTGTGAGCCCCCAGCCTTCTTATGTTTCTTTTCTCTACATATTACTCGACTCAAACCCTCCTCTCTTCTGTGCTTCCCAGGTTTTGTTGAGCTGAATCATATGTTGACTTCTCGCTACCCGCCACTGAGTGCAAACTCAACATCTGGACCACTGAGGCTGCTTCAGAAACAGAGGAGAGAGAGAGAGCGATGACCGAGTCAAGGACACCTCCTTTTGGATGTACTAAAACTTTGGAACTCAGAGAGAATTTCTACCAGCCTGGTTAGCCCCAGGACCTTTTTCTTCTGCACACATATACACACCTCTTCCCCCCACAAAACCCTGCTTGAATGACAGCTTACCTTTTCTGGACCACAAAAAAAAAACTTTTACTTTGAACAATGAGGAAAAAGAGTAAAAGAAACTGTATCAAACCTACTTACAATGACCAACCCCACTGAACTCGTAAAGGGAATATGGATGTCAAAAGTCCAACAAGAACAAAACTTTTTAAAGACTGAATAGAGGATTGCCGTAGGAGATCTTTCTGTAAGATGGTTTGAGGTTGGGGCAATTGACTTTTGAAGACCAATTTATAAGACTTGAAACAAGAAGGGACAAGAAATTTCTCGGAGAGAGAACTTAAGTAGGGAATGTGATATTTTCAGGACACAAATTGGCTTCGATTTGGGATGGCCATCTTTAGCTCGGAGTGCCTGTCCGTTTCCAGGGGATACCGTTGCCAAGGAGAGCCATAGCAACGGTCTCCAGGGAGTCTTACCTGTCATTCCTTAGTTGTTTTAGGGACCAAAAGACCAAACATTTTTATTGCTGAGGACTTGTAGCTCTAATATACTCGGACCACTGCATCTCTGTCAGTCAGTGTTAACTGGTTGAGGAGTTGCACTTAAAAGAAGTGTACATTTCGAATATATACAACACATGTATATATACATATATATTGCTGATATGCTTTTTGAATACAGGCAAAACTATTTCAGATGACCAAATGGGGTCTCTCATTTCGCTAGTTTACAATTACTCAAAATGTTTATTTTTTTCTCTTCTCATTTTGTCTTGGGAGGGATGGCGAGTGCATGGGAGGGGCTGCTCCGTATCACAGCCTTATCTTTTTTAACTTGACATCCTAACCTCATAGATAGAATAACATCAGAAACGTTTGAAATATATGAACTTGTTTATATTTGCAGTACATATATATGTATAACAAGCATTCAAGCAAATGTATTCATATATACAGTATATATGGATAAATAGATATTAATCACAAACAAATATATGTATTTATATGCACATATTTTATATATGTGTGTCTGTATATAGAACGGCTACTGACTATGTTGAGCTGTAATTTTTTGTAGATTTTAGCTGGAGTTTGAAACATTGCTCTGCTTGGGAAGAATCGCAAATCTGGCAGCTCCCAAAACTGCAGGCATTCCTATCTCTGATTACCTATATGCTGACACACAATATATTGCGAAAAGATACATGTGTGAGAAAACACATATGGTGTAAATATTATCTGAAAATGCAAAAAGCCACATCTCAGTAGCAGGCTTTAAGAGAATCAGGCTAAATGATTTTAGAGGAAAAGGACAATTATCTTCGACTCTATTCCAAACATATCTTTTGAGCTTACACACCTGCATACACACACACAAACACACACACACACAAACTTCTCTTTGAAACTTGAACCAAAATGAATACGTCTCACAACCCTTGCTCTCTTTTGCATTCAGTAAAGTGCATGTAGCGTATGGGCTGTCACCATGTCAAGGTGTGCCTTGTCACCTGCAGAATCTGCCATCAAGCACTGTGCTCTCAGAAAACAAAGATGAAAAAAAAAAATGAAACACACACTACTGCAAGCAGCCAACGCGCTATTATGATGTCAAAACTACAGCCAGATCCATATCATTTCTCAGCCGTGTAGAGAGCTTCAGTGCATGTCCAATATAACAAACCATCCGACCACTGTTGGTCCATCAATGTCTTTAAAAGAAAAAATCATTTAGAACTAATGTAGACTCACGTGATGACATTTCAGATAAAAGCGGGCATTAGGTAACCTGTTAGCACAGGTACTAACTATCAAAGCTGTGTGTGTGCAGGGTACCTGGGGTACAGTTCGGGGTTACGACGAACATGACGTGGCTTGATAAGACAAGTGATTGAGCTTATTGGACCTGACATTGGGTTTTAATGGTTATGAAGGTGATGTAATATCAATGGATATGTTATAATTACAGAGCTGGCTTCCCACTGAAGAGAATAAGGGAGGTTTTATGTACTTTCCCATCCAGCAGTTAATGTGTGGCTCTCTGCTGGTAATACTTGACATGAAGCATGTCCTTTAGAAGATGTTGTATCGCCTTATGCTATATGTCCTCATACGATTAAATATAAACATAAAAAGTATAAGGAAACTGTAAAGTGAAAGCAATAAGTGCGAAAAGCCATTTACCCATCACAACTGCAGCATCACTGAGGCTGGTTTCATATTGCTTTAGCATACAGTTTCTCATAACAGGCTACAAAAACAGTATGAACACCTACTATATACCTGCAAAAGGTCAACAGACTTGGATTTATTGGACCGTGCATTCAACACATTTTCAGCTGGTGGAGATTACTCAATGAATATTTATATAGATGAATATTTATAAGGCTATATGACACTTTGGAAGACAATGCTTCCTGTTGGGTGCTGTTACTAGTTTTTCCTATAAACTGCTCATTATGCCATTTCCCTAGTGTCTGTGTCTAACCTTTTTAGCAGATTGAATAATTTAACATTTACCTTCCAAATCCAGTGAGGCTAAAAGACGCCACTACACAACCTGGGACGCCACCGTTTGTGTGTGCCACATAACAATGCCCTGAGCATAGCACACAGAGCAAACCAGGTGACCATCGTGCATCAAGGCTGGTTGGTACAAAAGATTTGTCCTGTACATTCACCTGAGCTGTCTTTGAGCTGACAGGAACATCTGAGGCTAAATGTCATGTGTCTGGTATCCCTGATCGCCACACTGTGCCCTCTTTGACCCCCCCCTTCCACTGCTGCTCTGAGAAAATTGAAAAAGGTGTCAACACGGTCTGTGCTTTGCTAATGGTTTGTTTGAGCAATCACTCATGTCTTTCACCTAGCCAGTGTTTTCATGTCGAGTGAAATAAGGGAGGGGAAGCAGAGCGACCGCGGGAACTAGAATGCCAAGCACCTCTTCTTCATTTGCTCCAACTTTAAGCTGCAAGTTTACATGAGAAAAGTAAAACAAAGTATGGTGGTTCAGAAAACAACAAGAAACAGAGCAGAAGTTTGAATATAAATATATATATATAAATATATACATAAACCGATGAATATACTGTAAATTGTTTCTTTTTTTGCTCTGTTTTCCTCTGTACATAGGTTTGCATATTTTATAGGACTTTTACTTCTATCTACAAGGACTGGATAAAGTACTTTAAATACTTAAAAAAATATATGAATGAAAACATGATAATGCTCAATAAAACCAGGTATAAAAAAAAAAAAAAATAGTCGCTAGGATACGGTACAAACTGTAGGACCTGACCAAGGCATTTATCCAGAATACAGTCAGGGAGAGCATTGACCTCAGTTAGAGCTTAGACACACATTGACCTATTTTATAAAAAAAAAAAAAACTTTGATGGGTTCTATTCATTTATCTATTTGTTTAGATATTTATTTATAAGTCATGTGTGAGATAATATGCATGCTTTCATGGCATTATTTTTCTATGAGTTGGTACGTGACCAAATAGTTTTTATATGACATGCATGGGCCACTGTTGTGGTCCGCAGATGATCATTGTTCCTGTCTGCAGGACCATGCCTTCAGCACTTCTTTGATGATGGAGAAAAATGCTCCTATTGACCAAGTGATGTCAAAAGACAGATTTTAACCATATGTTTATGTGTTTATTTATTTATTTATTTATTTATTTATTTGTGTTTATGTATTTATTTATCCGTGCTGTTTGACCCAAGATCTGAGCTCTATTATTGCCACTGATCTTTTATGCTTGTTAAGTGCTACTTTGTATCACTACATCACACACTACCGCTTATAAGTATTGGCAAAGTTTAACATCTTCAAAGACTGATTTGACATTTTCCAGTTGCTGAGATCAATAATTCAAAACAATGCAGTACAATATTAAAGCCTTATGTATATTTGTAATTATTAACTCATATTGTTCAGTTTAAAAAAAAAAAAAAAAAAAAGCTTTGTTAAGATTGTTTAAAAAAGATTGCCAATTGGATGACTCCTTGTCCATTTTGAACACATTTTGCTTCCATTTCAAATCCTTTTAACAAAATGAAATGAAATAGTTAAAGACTCCTTCATACACCAACTGTCAGATCTAATCACAACAGAAGATCTGCCTTGAGGTCATCATAAGTTGCTGCTAATTTGTAAGGAGCTAATGTCTGATGAATTGCTAATCACTAACTGCTTGCATGAAATGCCAGTTTCAGTTTTTAAAAAACCTTTCTCCCCACCTATTTTTCCCATCCTGCTTTGCATTGTTTGACAGAGCTCTGATCTTGTTCAACTGATGTGTTCTACCAAGAGCAAAATTCAATGAAAACTGCACTATCTCATCAAAAATAATTGAGTTACTGTCATTTTTTTTCAGTGTTGTTGTCAGTGGTTTTATTTCTGAAGCTCAGTAGTGTTGCTAGAATCACATTTTCCTTCATATGGTTTTCAAAGTATTCTGGAAAACTATTTCCCAATTTCAGCACACATGGAGGGTGGGGAAATGAATGTTGCATATTAAGCTTTGCCAGGTTCCCGATGAGCTCAGCTTCTGATTGGGCAGTGCGCTTTAGGCTCCCGCCCCCGTCTCTCCAGACTGCACCATTCTCTGGTCCCCTGAACTCTTTTTTTGTAATTTTAAATGAATGATGCGTCTCAGCTTAGCCCAATAATAAAGCACAGTCTAGAATAAAGTGTCCTGTGTCGTGTCATGATTACTGAGAACAATGCAAGACTGCCCACACTAATGTCCCTTTTATTCTCTCCAAGGAGGAGGTGATGGAACAGTTTCTCTCAAAAACATATGAATAGATTTCTGTGAAATTTAGTGGGCATGTATGAACAACCCACAACTGGTGGTTATCCAGATTTCATTTAGGAGAATTTATTTTAATCATAATAATCGATCTCACTGTACAATTACACTCCTCAGAGACGACCGGCCTACCTCAACAGTTTTCCTGCAGTGACAATGTAAGATATCAATTACAAATTAGCATAACCGATTCTGAATAAATATGTTTATTTGTATTAAAACCACAGTATAACAAGAGTACAATCAACAACTTCATGATCATTCAACTGAAAATGAACAGAGATATTAACAAAAGTAAAGACTAAACAGATGAATATCAGATGACCGAATGCTGTTTTTTGTTTTGCTCCCCATTCTCTTCTTTGTCAGCAAATGAAGAATATATCCTCCAGCATGCGACTTTCTTCCAAGTCCTGCTGGGTATCCTGAGGACAAGGCCCAATGGGGGTAAGCAGAGTTCTGCTCACTGGTCTGGGTGCAGTGGGGGCCGGCCTCCGCTGCGACATCTTGGGTCTTCGAGCAGACAGCCTGCTTAGCTCAGGTGCGCAGACTGGACTAAAGATATCCAATAACTCAACCACAGAAAAGTCCAACCTGAAAAAAATATGTCACATTTTGGGGTTTGTGAGGTTTTTGTTTCCTTCCAATTTAGCTTATTTTTTCCTACTTGTAACCTCAGTTATTTTTTCCAAAGGTTGTGTTGCTACATTTATAACACAAAGTCTAGTGTGTAAATAAGCATCCTCGTACTGTTTTGTTGTAACAGAAATGCACACGAAGACCGCCAGTTACATGCATGCCCTCAGTGTTAAGCAGATAAGTTGCAGGCCAAGGGACCAAACCTGACCTGCACAAGGCTGAAGACTACTCGCAGGCCGGCACCTCTACTAAAATATTTGTCATTCACCTTTCACTTGTTAACACAGACAATATGAAAGCAAATCTCTCTTCGACGTGTTAACAAAATCTTTCTTGCCGAAGTGTCTACTGAACCCTAACAAGCAGCGTTAACAAGTCAAAACCACTGGGGCGTCCCGGCAGAAAAACACAGTTTCTTGCAGGTGCGAGAAAAAGAGGGAGAAAACCTGGTGCTTTCTCCCCTGGAATAGAAATGAGGGAATGTGCAGCGAAATAAATAAACCAAAACGGGGGAGATTAAGCTAATAGAGATTCAATCCCTCAGTCGGGCTGGCTTGATAAATTATTCAGTGTATACACAGTCGAACGACGGCCATTCCAGATACAAAACATGAATTCTTTAAAGCACGCTCCACTGATGTTGCTAACATAATTCTCTGCTCGTTTAAAGCTGCATCGATTTGCATCGCGCCGCTCCACACACAGCTCTCCCAGGTAAGGGGCGATCTTCGGTGTATACTTGTTGATATGCATGTGGGTGGTCAGCGGACAGACACATTGGAACTTCCAATCAGGGCGCATTTGTGTTGCTCCACACGTAACTATAGACCTTGATATGTCGTGTTTTTCCACACCAACTTGAGGCAGCACATATCAGTGGCTGAAAAGCGTTAAAAAGGCCTGATTTGGCTTGAGGAACATGAACTAATGTATGCACATGTTTGAGTGAGGGGGAGAGAAAGTGAATAAGGGTTAAGTCAGCTGAGGGATGATAACTGATGAAAAAGGAGACTGAAGCTCAAGTAAGTAAATGTGTCTTCCTCATTTGGTCTCCTGCCTGTCAACAGCAAAGGAGAAAGAGAGAAAGGGAGAGAGAGCATGAGCGACAGTGAGAGAGAGCGGAAGAGAGGGACTGGAAGCGAGTGCAGCTTTGTGGATAGAGAGGAAGGCAGAAAGGGAATGTGGGGGAGGGACTTTGGCTGGGTTCCTTCTCTGGAAATGTGAGAATTAGCATTTTTATTTGTTGATTTATTTAACGGACAGGGCTCTCAAACAGCCATCCATCAACAAACGACATGTTGGTAATGAATAATGCATCACTTACCGGCGGTCACAATCTATAACAAGGGGAGCGCAGGGGGTAGGGGTACAGTTTGGGCAGGGAATGGGAGCCGGGTGGGAGGTGGTTAGGGAGGGGAAGGTGGCACAGAGATTGCGTGAGGGCTAGAGAGAATGCCAATAGATTTTCAGAGGGGTATACAGTGCAACAAAGAACTTCATTTCTTGGCTCCAGTTTGTGTGAGGTAAAGTTGTGAATTGCTGCTTGGTATTAATATCCCCCAAGGGAGTCTTGGCAAATCTATTTTACTGCTACATGCATACAGAAAAAAAATGCATGGACATCAGTAGCAGGAACATAAGTTTCTGTCATTATATAAAAAAAACGCTTTGGCCTGGGAAGTTGAGTCATTTTGGTATCATCTAGAGACACTGCATTCCCAACATTAAAGTACTGCTGAATCTTCTGTGCCCCTCGAACAGAAAGAAGCTTTAGGGAGAAACTGCAGAAAGTTGATTTTGACAGTATTTCATAGATACTCCACAGACTCTTCAATGACAAACTAAATTCTTTGTATCTATGTCCCAATGTAAAAATCAAAAAAGGTTTAATCATAAATGCTCTGAAACAAATAGTGGTTTAGAAGTCCTCTGAACACATAAAACTGTAATTTTCTTAGTGGAATAGAAACCTTTGGGCTTTAGTCTCCCAGTGCACCAGTGCCGTTTGTCTCTTTTCAAGCTCTGTAAGGCCCGATAAAATTTCCACAAAACTCCTCGGCCTGTGCTCCCCACCGCCTTCTTCCCACTCGTAACTTTCACTGCTTATTTGGCTCCTCTCTTTCATTAAAGATAGCCGTCTCGCCCCGGCGCCCCTTTTCATTTGCAGTCCAAACAGTAAGATAAAAAACCTATAATGGCCACTGCGTATATCCCGCATGTCAATTTCCC
Source organism: Scortum barcoo (assembly GCA_023238725.1). Classification (NCBI taxonomy): domain Eukaryota; kingdom Metazoa; phylum Chordata; class Actinopteri; order Centrarchiformes; family Terapontidae; genus Scortum; species Scortum barcoo. The sequence continues at coordinate 22,222,585 of CM041537.1, forward strand.
AACCAATCAATAGCAGGCGGGCAATGGCAGGAAGGATGGAGATGAGATGGGCGTGGTGCGCTGGAACTGTCTCATTACTAACTAGCGCAGGATTCATGAAAGGATTAAGAAGGTCACTTAATGTTAACCCTATCTTCATTTTGCAATTTGCACATCAAGATTGAATTGGTTAAGATTCGATGGTCACGAGGGGTTTGTTGTTGCCAAGTGAAAAAGAGGGGGGTGGGTGTTCAGGTAACATGGTGAATCTGACAGTAGTATAGACTTTTCTTTTCTAAAGAAAGCCATTTCATTTAATCTTGCTTACGAGGCTAAAATAATAGTGTTTTTGTTTTCTTTATCAAACACTGACAGCATTTTACATTCCCCAGGTTTTTGCTTTAAAAGAATGTGCATCATGAGATTAAAAGCAACCACATAAACATGTAGTTTAACTTCAAATATTAAGGTTTGGTAATTTAATTTAATTCATTCATCTTTTTTTATATATTTTCATGCACAGATTTTTTGGGCACCAACTGAGAAAAAGACATATGTCTAATCCAAATCAGTGGATTACCAAAGGATTACAGCTATCTGAAGAGATGCACATGTAAAAAAAAAAAAACATGTTGCAAGAAAACCACAAAAGACATCTGAGAGGCAGATTTCCTCATTACTGGCAGTAAAAAATAAACAGTGTGTGCAGCGAAGAGTCCAACTATTTTAATAGGCTTTGGAGGTGTAAATGGATGGTAATAAGATCAGATGCCCCGGGTCCCCTGCTGGAATTAATGGGCATCTGCTGGAGCTCACAGTTCAACTTGGACCACGCATCGCTTTGTTTAAGTGTTACTTATCGGAAGTTGTAAACTTTGAGCTGTTTTAAAGAATTATTCTTTGGGGGGCTGTCTTACAGTCTTACAGTCGCTGTATCTCCTATCAGCTGCAGCTGTTACTAAAGGAAATTTAACATTATGCAGAAATATTTTTTTAAAATATAGGTCTGCAGCAACACTGTTACAAATTGCTTCTCAGCAGCTGATATTTTTTACATTTACAATTCCACAGCAACTTACAAGTCCTCACAGAGGCAGGCGCGCACACACACACACACACACAGTCAGGTTAATCACCATACCGTGTAAGCATGTAAGAAAAAAAGGTAATGAATGTCCTTTTCTTTTTAGAAAAGTCTGATGCTTGCACTCAGAGATTCGTTCCTGTCCTCAGAGCCCCTCTCTCTTCTTACGTCTTTTCTCACCATTTCCATTTCTATCTATCTCAACCCGCTCTAACTTTCCTCGCCTCCCATTTCTCATTTTATCCGATGCTCTCACCCCTCACTCACCCTCAAACACACTTTTAACATCTCTCCCTCACTCTTGCTTTCTCTGTCTCATTACTGTGGCAGAGAGAGAAGGGAGGGCAGTGTGTGCATCCAGAAGTCTGTTCAATTACACCTGCTGCAGGGTCCCTGCTAGGCCGACTAATGGAACGCAGCATGTCTCCTGACAGGCTGGCCACAGCGCTAGGTAGCCCAGTAAAAAGCTTCATTTAGCTTCTCATAGCTCGAAAAGTTAGCTAGACTAAGAAAAGACATAATTCAGCCTCTAATACTGCAGCGACTGCAAGCCCAGGGAATGCTTTAAGATTCTAATTTTATTCTTCAATTATATTTATGTGTTTCAATATGGGTAACATTTCTCGTCAGCTTGACAAAAAAACATCAGTTGGCTTAAGAGGTTAACAGATTAAGAGCAGATAGAAAAGAAAAGAAAAGAAAAGATAGAAAAGATAATCTTCTCATTGTCCCCAAAACATCAGCAGTCGTCTGCCCACAGAAAAAACCCACTCAGTGGAGAAGCCCTAGTTAGTCCTGAAGAATTCAAAATTTCAAATGAGCACAGATGAAATAATTGTGCCTTTTTGATGCGTCCTTCAAGTGCTCATCTGTGCTGTTAGTACTCTTTTGCCCAGCATACTGGAGTGAGTGAATTTAAAAACACAGGCTTCTACTAGGTTAGCTAAAACTTCCATGTTTCCAATAGTCCTACTGTTTATCAAACATATAGGGCCCTGCAATGCTTCATTTACCTCAAAACTATTACAACAAATGCTAAATCATTATTATATCCTTCACAGATGCGTTACCTGGCCTCAGGCTTTTGGGTCACAGACACTGAGTCGGGCTTACTCAGGCTGGCAGAAGACTTAGCAGGAGATGTGGCCATGTCCTTTGTAGACCGCTCTATGGCCTCTGTTGAGAAAAGATAGGACAGGTATTAAATTATCATCATGATATACAGTACTCTTCAAAGTTTATCCTGGACTGGACGCCAGTCAGTCACAGGGCCAGTAAGCACATACTTCAGATTAATTAATTAATACAAGCTTACCACCGCCAGTGTCCGAAAGAGCAGGTGTGGTTTGTGGGCGTTTGTCATGCACGCTCTGTCCTGAAGGATTTACCTCTGCATACTGACACACACTGTAGACCACAAACACAATGTGTTAAGTTGGCTTTCATTTGTGTGACCTTTAGATGTGCATGTATGTATATGTGTTTTTTGATATGCAAGGAGTGAGAGAGCTCAAGTGAGAGAGAGAGGAAGAGAGAAAGAGTTAGCATGTATCAGACTATAGCAGTTGCAGTTTGAGTGTCTGTCTTCCAGTCTAGCGGTCTACTTGGTTTACCTGGAGGGTAAATCTTGGTGGGAGGGACCCTCCGGCTGCGGATTGCCATTTCTAGTGTTTGAGCTGCTGAGATCCGATTGAGTATCTTGCTGAAACCTGACAAGAAAAAAGGAGAAGAAAAAGAAGTAGTGGTATATGGACACAGAAAAAGAGACTAATTATATATATATATATACACACACACACACACACACACACACACACACATATATATATATACACTTGTGTGTGTGTGTGTATATATATATAAAAAATGGCAAGCCGTTTAGGAAATTATATATATATAATATGAGTGAATATATTGAATGAAACTTGAGAATACTGAATGAACTTTGACAATATTGAATAAAAGTCTGAATATATTGAATGAAACTTGAGCATATTGATTGAAAGTCTGAATATATTTGAAATTCTCAAGTTTCATTCAATATATTCAGACTTTCATTCAATATATTCAGTTATATTATATATATATATATATTACTTTCCTAAACGACGCTTGCCATAATATATATATAGACAGATGATAGATAGATAGATAGATAGATAGATAGATAGATAGATAGATAGATAGATAGATAGATAGATAGATAGATAGATAGATAGATAGATAGATAGATAGATAGATAGATAGATAGATAGATAGATAGATAGATAGATAGATAGATAGATAGATAGATAGATAGATGAGATGAATGATAGATAGATGAATGGTAGATAGATAGATAGATGAATGAGACACTAACCACTAGGAGTAATTATCAACTTGTGCCCCCAAATGTTAGCTAGCAATGTCATCAAATATGGTTCATTTCTTTTTGGCTTCTGTATTCTACCTGCTGTAATCGAGACGCGACTGGTGTAGCTGTTGATTCTGTCTGTTGAGTCTCTCCTCCTGCTCAGCCAGCCGTGCCTGCAGCCTCTCTCTCTCCATCTCCAACTGCATCTTCTGCAGCAGCAGCTGGTGCCTCTTCTCCTCCCAGTCCTCATGACCCAGCAGAGGTCTGGTCAGGGCTTCCTTGGCCTCTGAGTCAATGGCGTTCCCACTGTGGGGCCTGTATGTAAATAAACATTTCGTTCTTGTTTGTGCCTGGTTAAAATGCACAAGTTGATTAAAACTACAGGTAGTAATTCAGTCATGTAGGATGATGGCTCATGAGTGTACAGAGCACTACCTTACCTCTCATGTTGGTTAAAGGCCTTGTGATTGCCAATTTCTAGATGACAGCTATTATCACATTTCAATTGCTGTGTTCCATAATCGCTGTCTTGACCACTGACTTGGCAGTCCACACATCTGTGGTGAGACTCTGAGTGTGGCTCCCTGCACTCTCTTTTTTGACTCCTATGCTGTTTGGTCAGCCCATCGGTTGGACCTATCTCACCAGAAAGAGAGGCAGAGTTGCTAAAGGTTTGTGTTGCTCCTCTTCCTCCACCACCCCGCCTGTGCACTTGAGGCTGTCGTGCTCGATTAGCAGCAACGCCGAGGTATGAGCCATCAAAGAGTGAGCCATTAGCTCTGCTAGGAGATGTTCTGCTGGGGGCCTCCTCACTACTGAGCACCTGGACAGAGAACAAAGAGGACAATAAATGCATTTTGGCCAATTTAGGAAACCTCTGAAAAATTGATGGAGTATTTCAGCCAAACACGTTAGACTGCTCCATAAAGCCCTGATGTGGAGCTGGGCAACAAACTGAAATTCACCAAAGCTGAATTAGGAATCACTAAACAGCCTAATTTGCTCATGTTGAAATGTGCAGAAAAAGCTTTCCCCATGTGCTTGCAGGATATGTTCCACAAGAACTTAGTTATCATTTGCACTTTATGCAGGTTCTTCCATTTTATGCTTGTAACTACAGAGGCTGTGTTGGGCTCAGAGCACTGCCAAAATGCGGGTGACGTACACAGCAGCGCCTGAACACATCCTGTGTAGAGACTGACGGAGAACTCACACTGCTGCTGCTGCTGTGCAAACATGCTGCTTTCACTACGCAGCTTGTATAGACACGGTGTTAGGGTAGGGCTGGGTTTACAGCAGCACAAATGCAAATCATCCGTCAAAACTGTAAACTGGACAGTGGCCACAAGATTTAGAGGACAATTTTGACTGAACATAACTGGCAGGTAAGCCAAGGTCAGGACCATTATGAGATAAACATAAGAAGGAAAGCCCATCTTATAGTTGACTGGGGAAGAGACTGTGACTAATTTGCTGAGGGTCAGAGAGCAGGCAAACACACATTATTCAGAGGCACCGCGGGACAATGGGGTTGGCCAAGTCATCTATTCTTACAGAGGCTGAAGCCAGAGAGGCGTGTTTGCTTCTGAAGTTTCACCTTGAGAGAATTTTCTGTATGTTGTAGTCATATCAAACCAGCGACTGGAGTGGACTTCTATAGTGATTTATCAATTATTATGGCACTTGGCCATGGGGCAATATTGCTTTTGCATGCGTTTCCACTGGATGTCTCTGTGCCTGGCGGACGGCAAACAGGGGTGTCCTCTAAATCCTTCTCACACAGGAGCAGCCCCATCATTTTGCACTGCATGATGCACTTGCTCACATTTATTTACAACCTACCATACATCCACTCTATTCCATTCCTTACCTTGCTGTGGGCTGATGCCTGGCTGAGCTGGGCAATGGACTGGTTGAGTTTCGCCTGTTGCTGAGAAAGATATTGCTGGTAAAGCACAAGCAGCTCCTGACACTCTCTGTACTGCTGCTGCAAGCCTGGAGGATCAGGGGTTAAGTAACTAACAAAACAGAACTGCTAAAAACATTAAAAGCCTCCCCTCCCCTGGATTCAACTGAAAATAGGTAGACCGGGAGTCCCAAAAAATGTCTGCAAGCTTAAATATCATGATGAAAAAATTAAGTAAAAATGAAAACTATCATGTCTACATGATGTCTTGATATCACTATGTGGCACTGCTGAGAAGGTAACTTGGTGCACAGCCATTTTGGTGAGGAAAAAATTCCCTTGTGCAATTTAAATGGAACAAAAGATAGATGCTGGATTTAGATTGACAATCTGAATTAAACCCTTGTTTCTGCAATCAATTACACATTGGACCAGAAAAGTAGAGAGAACAGCAAAGTTGAAAACAGAGTGGGAGAAGAGGCCAGCAAAATCAAAGTTGTTGTTGTGGCACAGAGCTTTCACCATCTGGGTCGGGCCAAGCTGTGCTGAGTTGAGCCGGGCAGTGCCGTGCCAGGCTATCTGCCAGACAGAGAGCTGGCAGACGCAAGAAAACTAATCTAGAGCGGAACCACTGCTGCGCCTCAGGAGCCCACTAATGACAGTGGCAGCGCCACACCACACCAGCACATACAAAGATAATGAGCATGAGAATGGAGAGACTACACACAGACACACTCACACACGTTCAATAATCAACCTCGGTCTGACTCTTTCTAGTACACACAGACACACACACAAACATAGTGAGACACGAGAGCACAATCTCCCCACCTGGATTGTAAACAGCCCACACACAAATACTATCATGAAGCAAATAGTACACACACTCCCAGCCAAGCTGACCTTAAAGTGTGTTCCTCCAGGCCATATCTTTTTATGATGGTGGCCCAGCTCCCCCAGCTGATGAGTTTCTCCGCATCCGTTTGAAAAAAAAAAGCCCCTATTTAAAGAGAAAATCAAAGTTCAAAGTAGAGTTTTATTGAAGGAATAGTTGGCAGAACACTCCATAAGAAAACACTTTGGTTGTTAGAAGACTTCAATCAGGCTGTGGAAATGAAACAGAGGAAAAGAAAAGAGAGCGGGGACGACTTTGAATTGAGGACCAGACACCAGACAAATGCAATGCAGCAGCTTTCATAAACATTGGGAAACTGTGAGGAAGCCCTCCATCTAAGTAAAGCTCCCCTCCTGCTGCACTGATAATGTCCATGGAGATAGTTCTATATGGAAAACTTAAGGACATCACAAGGACATCACATCATGTAAACCTGTGCTGGTAGGTCTATTTATGCAGTGTGAATAAGGGTCTTGAAGGGAAGATACTGAATATGTTTACACACCAACTCCTCACCTGAGCCTAAGAAAGAGAGTTGTGTGTTGAGCTGAGGACACACAACAACATCACATAAAACACCATTTCCACATGATGTTTTATGTGACATGAAAATAAATGTTTCCAAATACACACAAATATAGAGTACAGATCACAGCAACACAAATTGGGCATGGTAGTGAAGAGTCTATCCATTCTGTTGACTGCAGCATCATAGCATCCCAATGCTACAAATGTAGGTAACGTGTGTTAATGTGTTGACAGGGTGATGCAGTCACTGGACAGTGAGCGTGAGGTAATCTGAACCGAGTGGAGCGACACTGATAAGATTCCACCTCTCTGCCCGTCACCACACTAAACATGCTTCATCCACAGCCTTGGACGTCAGCCAATGGGGCCCAAGCACCCGACAAGCCCCTAGTTTACATCAGAGCTGCAAAGTGCCAACAATGACTTACTCCTCCCTCTTGCTCCAAAAATACTCAGAATCAAGGGCTTGGGCTGAAGAGGCTTCAGACAGGGCCTGTCAAAATGATTCACTTCCCTGTCAGGCCGAGGCTCAAATGAAATAATGAAATCCACTTCAAGGTGGAACAAATTTGCACAGGAGGGGGGAATATTTTAAAGCCTGCTTTAGCACACTGTGCCAAATAGATTGAGTCTGAGCGGGAATGTGAGAGAAATGGGGGCGGGGACCGCTGTGTATGAATGTGCGTGTAAGTAAGCAATGACGGGGAATTAATAGAAGAAGACAGTTTACATAACTGCTTCAAAAATGCTGAAACCAGAGAAAAGACATGAGTCCAAGTCACACAATAAACCAACAAATACCTATGTATGTCAGCTAACAATAAAAATGTCTTTAAAATTCCCGAAGCAAACATACAGAAACAATTGTCATCGTCAGTGCTATATCACAATACCAGTTTTGTTGGCATACACTAAGTTGTGTCTTGCTGAATCATTACACATGACACCTGTATTAAAGATCTTGTGGCTATGGAGTGTCAACTGCACACCTACTAGACACAAACCCACAATTCACAAAGCCAAAATCCACACAGTACATAGTAAAGGTGTTCCAACAACAATTCCAATCAATTTTGACTCTTTTAGCAAACATTCAATGCACCATGCATTATTAATTTCACATTAAGCCCATGAATGGTTCAATGTGATTTTATTAGATTCAATTGGGCATTTAAACTGATTCAGTCAACAATTATAAAAGTGTTACACTAAGGCAACAGTTGAATGAATGACATTTATTTACAAGGTTAGCTTCAAATGACAGCAGCTAAGTTTGTTTGTATGTTTTAAACAATCTATTCATGGACACAGACTGCTGTTTAGCTCTGCAGAAATACTACACAATTGAGGCAACATCAGGCAGCTTCACTGAAGAAATGGCACATGGCTTCAACCGAATCACTCATTCTTACAATAAAAAAAGGTAAGATACACCTCATCTAGATCATGACAGTACCCACAGAGCAGACATCAAGGAATTTTAGGGGTTAATCTGCCAAAAAAATAAGAGCTAAGAATTCTCTCAAATCTTCCGATACACCCTTATCACAAAAAGCATGTGATAATACCACATTTCCACATTGTAAATGTCATCCATTCAAAATCTGGTAGGGAAAAAAATGGATTTTGTCCTGGCAATCCTTTATCACAACATGTAGCATTTTTCAATGACATATCCTAACAGGGCTGTTATTCCCCTCTCTCCATGGCCTCAGGATTCCCTCCAATTGTTTCAGCTCAATAAATGGCATTAGCTGTAGCACCTGCTGTGCCTTGTTCCGGATACAGTGAGTCGAACGGCGCACCGTGTTAGTAACACCACCTTGACTTCGGCCCATGCCAACATGCCTTGAAGTGCAAAAGGCATCCTCCCTATCTGAATCACAAACACAGTCCTGTGTGCCAGTCGGTTCCAAATGTCAGCTGAACACCCCAAATATCAAGAGTACTTTTTCCCTCTCATCCTAGGTGGCTTGGGGCTAAGGTATAGCCCTACATTCTTTACACCCCTGACAACCCTGAATCTTAGTTAGATAAGATAAGCTGAGGCGTAATGGAATTAGACTTGACAAGACTCTCATTCAGTGTGTTTGCCTTTAGTGTCTCCTTAACCTTTCAGGGAAGTGCCGGAACCTTCTGCCTGAGAAGAGCCTTCATGACTCCTGCACACACTTTAAAAGACTACGTTATCCCCCCTGAGGTGCTTGGATCCGAACACTTTTTCCTCTCAAATACCTTTTTAATGGAGTTTAGAAGTTTGGTGTAAATGCCAAGTCTCTGAGCCAAAGTGCCTTTAATTGAGTTGTGCTTTCCTAATTTTCCCCGCCGCCGTTGCCAATCGTGCAATTTACCAGCTGGGTCAATTACTCTTCATATTTCGCAGCATTTTTAACCTAAATTGACTGCTGGCCATGCTTTGGTTTGACCTGAGCAGAATTGTTATGAAGACAGTGGGAGGGTTGTGGAGTGCAATAAACAGCAAACTACCGCTCTAGCTCTCCTCATGCTAGATAATCAGGAATCAGCCGGTGACCCACCTGATCTTACATCGTAAGGAGGAACTGAGATTCTACACTTAACATTCACCAAAAACACATGGTGCTGATAGCATATGCTGTAGTCTGCTCAGTAAATATCAAAATTCATCTTGGGGTGATAAGATGATTTAGATGGTTTGGGCCAAGGCTTCAACCATGAAATTGATTCTGTACACAACAGAGAGTAAGCTACAAGCACTTGCAAAAAACAACTGCAGCAGGCATCAAATCATTTAAATGAATCTGCTCCATTTCTCTGTCTTTTGTATCAAATTGAAGACCCTTAGCCAAACACTGTACATAGCCTTAGCTAAGACAACACTGCCCCCTGGAGACTTTTTTATGGAAGAGCACAGAGAGCAATGAAACCGTACATGACCCTGCAAGAAATTATTTGTGACATCTTAGAGCTCAGCTTTTATTCCAACCAAAGACTACAGTAGATGATTTTACTGATTAGTCTACCTGCAGGGTTGAAGTTGGGCTGATTAGTGACATCACCGTGAGTGTGTTCAATGCTACACTTTTTCCTAGATAAAAAATGTGTTTTCTCCAGGGAATTCTCTAGAGAACGGGATAATGGAACCACACCACCATACTCTACTGTAGCACCGTCAGTACAATGCAAAAAAAGGTGCTAAGTGCATCTCATCATGGAATATTAGCATCCCATCCAAAGAAGCGATAATCCTACCGTACCCTGGAGTTCTCAAAGGACCTCATAACGGAAAACACACCAAGAAGCATATTTTACACCATTAAACAAAGTCTGTGTTATCCAAAAATAATGACTGAATAATACCAGAGTTTGAAACCCCTGTGTGTTTTAAGTGCATTAATTCAGCACTCCACAAGACAAGTGTAACAAATCACCCCACAGGTATTTTGAAAGGATACTCTCCCTCTCCTGTGCTATGATCACGTTTTGTTGCTCCAGCTGCTGGATCTTGCTCTCAAATTGTTCCTGTTCATTTTTTAGACGCTGCACCGACTCTTCTTTCTCCTCGCTCACTCTGGCCAACAGGAAATAACAGTGTTAAAGGGCAGGCGGTCTACATTATGCACTCCAACAGGGGCAGGGGATAAAGAGATACAGAAGAACAAAAATAAACATTTCAATCAGGTATGACACTGAATTACTCAATCCATTCATTCATATGAACTTTAACCCCAGCCTGAAGTTCAGTGGCGTGTGCTGCTGGCTACCTGGCTAGTTCTTCAATGAGGTTCGCAATCCGACGTTTGTCTTCAGGACAGAGGTCCTTCAAAGAGACCTGGCTCTTGGCTCTGCTGGTCTCAGGGATTACCTGTGAGAAGGATGGTAAGACAATATTAACAGAAAATAACAATTAAATTCTGTCGCCTCAATACATCCTTAATGGTTTTCATTAAGCAGTCAGATAATCCACCTGCTCTCTTCCACATTTAAACACTTTATCTTGGGTAAGGCCTAGACAAAGGGATAGTTTACCTGTGTTGTGAGGTGAAAAGTGCCATTTGTTGGACGGACATCATGCTCCGTGGCTGCAGCAGCACCGTGATTGACGGACACTTTCTCCTTGGTATAAGCCTGCGATTGGTCGCCGTGTAAGAGACCCTGTTTTTTGCCACCTTTCCTCAGCATGGTCTCATTCTTGCTGCCGGAGCTTCGCCTGGCTCGCATCTTTGCGCCTCTTTTACTGGAGGAGTCGGAAACGCCTGCTCCTGAATTGAAAGTCCTCACCTCTCCCTCCACTCCTGGGACAGTATGTAGGAAGACAGAGGACGAAGAGTGACAGAAAGAAGATGATCCCATGTGTACATGAGTGGTATGTACTTTTATCTCTCAAACTGTGTTCAGAAATTGTCCCAAACAATGAGACTCACCAGGGACAAACACCAAAGGCTGCTCCTCATCTGACACTGTGTGATGAAGGCAAACAGAGGACAGGCACTTCAGTTCAGTCAGATGGAAAGGAAGTTTGTTAAAGTATGTGTTTTTGTCTTTTCTATAATCCTCCCACTTCCTTTTCTCGGGTAAAAACTCAGCTTCCCTCTTACAATGAGAGAAGCAAAACAAAAGCTACCCTTTGTCTTACTTTAAGCTCGACAGGAAGCATTAGGAAACATAGCAGTGTTTACTGGCAGTGACAGCAAACATTAACGCTCTCACCACGGAGTTTCAATACAAAACAGGCCGCTTTAAAGAGGTAAATTAACGATAAATAAACTACAAACTTAACGCTGAGCAGCTGCCTCACTTCCTCTAAAACAGCAACATTCAAGCGCTGACACCGACTCTGTCACACTCTTCAGAGTACTTTTAAGACTTTTTATAAGATATCTAAAAATGTAGTTTAATGGAGGAAGACACACATGAAGCTTAGCAAACGTAAACATACCGCCATTCATCCAAAATATCCCTGAGCTTCCCCCTCTTGCTGCCGCTGCCGCCATGTTGAAACAACCGCCACCACTCCCTGAGAGCCAAGCGTTGCTAAGGAATCGTAGCCCCGCCTTCTCCTCTGAACTGAGCCGCTGATTGGCCAGTTTGTGTAACAGCGGCTTTCTATTGGCTTAAACGTGTGCCAGTCGTGCCCTCCAAAGCTGCACTTGTCGCTTCCTGTGCGTCGCCTGCTGAGCTGCCTGCAGAGAGGTGCAGAGGATGCTATCGGGGATTTGTACAAATTTGTGAGCAAGGTCGCGCAAATGGACGAGACAAAAGAGAGCTTTGTATTTAAAGGCGTAGCAGAGAGGCTGACGCTTGGCATCACTCGATTGCTCGGTTCGTATCCCAGTTTTTGCTCCAGTGCCAGCCAATAGACCCTGGTAGCTAGCAAGCAGATTGAGGTCTTGCAGGGCAGCTAACTAAAACGTGTTCTAAATTTGTCCCTGTTGTGCCAGAGAGCATGCCCGGTGTGGTGGATGTGCGTTTTGCAGAGAGGGAGCCTGCAGAGAAGAGGAGCCTGCTGTCATGGGAACAGGTGAGAGAAATGTACAGCTTTTTAAAGATATTAAAATGTAGTCTGATTTTGCATTATTGTCATATGAACCTGCTGCATGTCTACTTCAGAAAAACACCTGTATTCTGCCAGAGGACCTGCGAGATTTCTATCTGACAACTGATGGATTTACACTAACCTGGAGTGTTAAATTAGACAGTAGGTGACCTCATTAGTTTTTTGTTCTGCATGTATTAATAATACCACAAATGTCTTAATTCGTTTAAGTGAAAGGCTACTATTAAGATTGCATGATATGTTTAAATGCAAATAGCTTTGAAAATAATTTTAAGCCCCGTGATACAATCATAACTTTGTATTTTTCAGATGAGTGTGTCCCCTTAGGATGCATGATGATTAACAGCGTGGCCAGGCTGTGCCCACTACTCCAACCAGTATCTTTATTCTCTCTGCCCAATGCACCCTCGCTGGCTGACCTGGACTGGGAGGAGAACAATACAGAAGGTGGTAAATCGCACCTGTCAGACCCTCATGCTGGCTCAACTCAGCAATTTACAGCATGTCAAGTTTGATTATGTCTGTTTGTGTGCTCAGTTGTGCAGAAAACAGGCTAATGAATGACATGTTGATTGCAAAGTAAATATTTATTCAAGATTCATTAATGCTGTCTGCCAGGGACTGGACCCTCTCTCGCCACACCCCATTTTGATTCCCGGAGCCGCATCTTTGAGCTGGATTCCTGTGGTGGGAATGGCAAAGTGTGTCTAGTCTACAAAAACTGCACGCCAGGTGTTCTGTTTGTATCCACAAATTGCACCTTTTGAGATTTCTCTGAAGAAAAATGTTGATCTTAATGCAGACATATCTAAGCTAATTATGTAAGTAAAGTTTGCATCATTCAGTTGCTGGTTTCTGTATTTTTTACAGGTGTCGTAGCCCAGCAGAGTGAAATTTGGTTCCTTGACCGCTCGTTATGCTGGCATTTTATGACAGCAACCTTCACCTCCTACTACAGACTGATGATCACCCACCTGGGTCTGCCTGAGTGGCAGTATGCCTTCACCCCGTATGGCCCCAGCCCCCAGGCCAAGGTACTAAAGTGTCTAATCACTCTCTCAAAGACCATGTGGTCTCACACATTTGCAAGATTTTTTTTCACCTAAACATTTAAAACAGGAAATGGAATATTTTTAACAGAAGTCATGGAGCGAGTTGTTCACTCAGCAAGTTGTGACTCCTCCAGTCAGCCTGTCAGTGTGGCCTTGGGCAACTTACTGAACCTACTGAAATTGCTCCCAAAGGCATAGTCATTGGTTTGTGTGAATGACTATTAGATTAGATTCTCATGAGCAGGTTAGCACCTTGCATGGAGGCCTCTGCCATTAGTGTATGAATCTGCGAGTGACTGAAGACTAGAAATGCGCTGAATAAGTGCAAATCCATCCATCCATTATCTATACCTGCTTATCCTGACACACAGGGTCACAGGGGGTGCTGGAGCCTATCTCAGCTGTCATTGGGCAAGAGAGGCAGGGGTACACCCTGGACTGGATGCCAGTCAGTCAGTCACAAGGGCTGACATAGAAAGATAGACAAACCACTCACACTCACATTCACACCTAGATTTAGGGCAATTTAGAGTTGCCAATTAACCTAACCTTCATCATGTCTTTGGATGAACCCAGAACCCTCTTGCTGTGAGGCGACAGTGCTAACCACTACACCACTATGCCGCCTGAAGTGCAAATCCATTGAACTTTTTTAAGTCTACACAACTACAAACCGTATTTTAAACTATCTGTGTCCTGTTACCTCTACAGCAATGGGCATCGCTGTACCAGCCTCTGACTTTCAGCAGTGAGCTCAGCTTGGCCGATCCTGCTGGAGATTCCCATCTCAACAAGCTGGATCCGACAAAGGCCTTCAAAGGCAAAGCCAAGACACCCATCCCCAAGAAGAAGCAGTCAGCCCAGTGCAGCTCGGGGAACACTACCAAGAGCCAAGGCAGCACAGGAAGACACGTCGGGCCAAAGCGGTGAGAACGTTCCCATCCAAGGGAAACATCTCATCCAGCTTCACTCTCTACACAGCCAACGCGTCTCAGTGGAGCAGTCTGCAATCCTGTCGTCTGTCATTGGCTGTGTCTTAGCAGCCCTACGCTCTAGCAAGAGCATGTTGTCCAAAACTAAGTCTGAACTGCTGCATGTCTAAATAGATGCATAACCAAGGTTTCCTCAGTTTAACAACATGTGGAGGCAATGTGGTATATTTCTAACCAATATATTTTTAAATACAGGGTTGGTTCAGGGTTAAACAAGGAACATTGTGGTAATCCTGATAATTTTATTTTTGTTTATCTTTTATTGCTCTGTGTTAGTGATGGTGAAATGAGGCTTTCTGAAGCACTGAGGCTTTCCAGGCAATTGCATCACCAATAGATATATCATTTAACACACTGTTCACTAGTGACACCTTGTGGTGAAAATAATTCAAAGCGGCCAATTCATTAAATGGGATCATTCCCTCTTGACATGGTATGAGTAATACTGTAGTGTTATGCAGAAACAAATCGTACCACTGCTGTAACCAATAAGGACACAGTATCAGTTAATAACTGTAGTTACTGTCACTAGGCTTGGTTTGAGTTGTACATATTTCTATTTTGAATGCATATTACAACGATATATAATATATAACATTATAAAAGAAGTGTGAAAATGGGTAAGTAACATCATTTTATCTTTATTTAACATAATACTGTGAAGGTTTCAGTATGGCAGCAAAAGTGCTTGTATGACAGAAGACTTGTGTCTATAGTCTGAAACGCAAAATGAGATGATCACATGGTTTTCAAGAAAGAAATTGAGCATCTGTGGAAACCTCTTCACCTCCTGGACAGACTCCAGGACAGACGCCTCAGAGCTCTGGTACCAAACGTTACACCGCTTCAGAGTACATGCAAATCTGAATCATGAAACACATGGTACTTTATCAAAGACTGAAAATAAACCATAAAGCTAGGCTTCGGTAATCTGAGTTACTCACTGGCCATTGCATCACTACAGTTCCTCGCTGTCTTTCTCTGTAAACATCAAAAATATAAAAATGTGCTAAAGTTTAGGCCGAGTGATTTCTGTGTAAGGACATCTGCTTATGATTCCATATTGATGAATTGATGTGAGGAGGTTATATTCCAGCATTTTAGAGAGTGGTTTTATCCAGTTAGAGCCCCTAATGCCAGACATATACTGCTGAGCAGACTTAATAGACCTCTGGGATTAAATTTTGGGTGCAAGAGCTCCTACAAAGTTAATCAAGACACATTTACAGCTTTAGGCTGCTATGCACTGGATTGTTGGAAAGATGAACGTGTGCATCATCTTTGGTTGTGCTGCTGCCCTTTCAAGCTGTGAGGAGCCATCTCCTACTGTTCCTATTTTATCTTCAAGAAGATACATGTTTATATAAGTGCAAGTGTGCTTATTTTTCCTTACATATACTGAAGGTTCCAAACTCATGTAAGTGGTTTCCTGTCGATTGTTATAATGAATGATATTAATGGTGTCTTCCGAGGTTACATCAGCTGCTATTAATAATATAAAAATGAAATAGAAGTTGGTGAGTGTGTTGGTTTTGTTTTGTTTTTTATCTTGCAGATTTTAACCTTTTGGTTTGGCCCATTAGGCAATATAGGCAAGTGCTAAAGGCGCCGTGGCCTCCAGGGGGCGCCACAAAATCGGGAAAAAATTCATCTTCAATATAATTATATTAAAACTAGTTATCACTATTAACTCTTAAAATGGAAAAGCTCACATAGATTCAAATGTAAAGCAATGCCCAATTAATATTACTACAAATGATAATACCAAATAAGCCCCCCCCCTCCTCCGGCTGATGGTAGCCTCAACATGCTATGCTAATCATGCTATGCTATTTCTGTAGCTGGGCGGCATGGAGGCTCTTTACTTTATGGATCATTTGTAAAGATTAAACCCACTCAGTACGTTTCTACATTGGCCTAATCTACGCTTTTATTATTTGTTTTATTTACATCTGGCTAGCTAACATTTTTCCTGCTTTTAGTGGTCAATCAAAAATGCTTTTCCCTTTTCACCCCTTTAAATATCAGATTTTTAACCCTCGTTGTTTGTTGTGTTACAGTTCATATTGTCTAAAGCATGTTAATTGTTTTAAACTTTACATCAAGTGTTAAAGTACACATTATTATTATTAATACTCCATAACTTAGCATTCCCACATGCCATATTAAACTGCAGTTTACTTTGCATCTGCTAATCAACATTTCACTGTAATGACAATAAAGTTGTATCTAATCTAATATGTATATCAGAAAAAAAACATTGTATATTATACATGCATAGTAGACAACATGTATCTATTAGGTTTTTCATTTTTTCTAGGAATCATCATTTTTATATAATAGCTGTAACACTCCTCTTCTCTCTGCAATGCACTTTTGAGATATTTAAGTCCAGCCTCTGCAAATGTTGGGCCATCAACAGATATCACAACTTCAGCTACTATAATATTATTATTTAATTATGATATATTATTATAATTATATTTTATTTTATTTTTTTATGTGTACCAATCACTGAGCAGCACAGAAACTATAGCTGAGTAACCAAAGTTGACTAAATTAATTACATGAAACAGACTCATATTAAGATCTCATTTGATCCTATCTCTCTTTTTTTTGTGAAAGTTCTTCTGTTGCCCATCGACACAATTGGTTTTTGGTCTGTTTTTTTTTTTTTTTTTTAACTCATGGAAAGTTCTGACTTTACAGATATCCACACAGCTTTACAAGGGTGTTACAAGGGGTACGCTGTCCAGCTGGGGGGGTCTCAGACACATACATTAGCACAGATGTTGTCCGGTTTCCCCAGAGGGGCAGTCTCCTCCCCCACCAGCTCTTCAGTCTGTTCAGAGAGGGGAGGGTGGTGCATTTCCACCAAGGCCTTGTAGAGCCCCCCACCTAAGACTCCTCCAATGGGGGGGGCAACTAGAGGCACCCACCACCACCATCCATTCCCAGCCCTGCACAGATAAAAGACAAAGATTGTTTTGTTTAAATACTCTTTAAATCAAGCTTTTTTTTTCATTCACATTATTAGAAACATCTTTTAAAACAATCTTAATGTGTTAATACATCCTTCCTGTGTACCTGAACACGTCAGCCCCCCAGCCTGCTATGGCAGTGAAGACCCTGGGTGCAATGTCTCTGGTGGGGTTGATGGCATAGCCGCTGTTGCTGCCCAGAGAAATGCCAATGAGCAGCACCAGGAGACCCACTGCGACAGGCTCACTGCCCGCTGCGGCTGGTTTGTTCTTCTGGTCGGACAGAGCCATCAGGCACAGCAGCAGCATAGCCGTTCCAAACACCTGGCACATGTACACGGCGCAAACATCACACAGAAACACATGTCAAGGTAGAAAGGAAATGGTTAGTGCAGAATGTGTCAGATGGAAGTGATTTCCAGCTATAATCCTTTAATCCGGTTTCATGGCTACCTGATCAATGAATCCAGCCATCAAGGAGAGGTACGGTGCAGGATAGGTGGCAAAGATACCGGCTGTTGCTTTTACACCAGTGACAGTCAGGTTTCCTCCACAGTAGTCATGTATGGCTTCTGCATGTGGAGACGATATCGACCAGGCAGTTACTCTTAGATGCAGTGAGAGCAATGAAATACAGGCAAGGAGGAATAAATGTGCCCTCACCATAATAGACAGCATAAATTGTCCCTGCTGCCAGAAATGACCCCAATAGCTGCGCGAACACATACAGAGGCAGCATCTTCCACGCGAGGCGGCCGAACGCGCGCACATGGTGAGTGACACTGCTGCGTTCATATGAGCCCCTGATGAGAGCAATAAAGCATTAGAGAGAGATGTCAGATGGCTTGTGATGGCTGTCGAGGACTCTCGATGGCAGGGCTTACAAGGGGCAGCTCTCATACCTGACACCTTCCCCCCGACGTGAACCCCAATGGCAACACCCAGTCCGAAGCCCAGGTTGATGCTGAGGTAGTGTCCGTAGGCTCCTTCTCCTGTCACTACCTGGGCTACAGACCCCAGGCCAAACACCTGGACACAGAGACAGAGGCAATCGTGCACAGGCAAGGTCACGGATGACAATTAACGTGAAGCAAATTACAGGGGGAAAACGTCTCGACTTTCTAATTTAGGGAAAGCAAACAGGATATGTAAAGTCACAAAAACAATTATGGATATCAAGTAACTCTTGATTTGAGTCTTTAGTTTAGAAAATGTTAATATGGTTTCTGTACCTACAATTGCAAAATAACATGAACTGAACTGAGGGAAAGAGACTTCAGTCCCAGTGAAAAAAAAAATGCTGGCACTGAAAAACTGCAGCCGTTCATTCAGGAAACAGGAAACATGTGGTTCCTCCTGTAAAATCAATATACATTTAGGTAAAGAGTTAAGTCCGGTTCACCCAAGTAAAAGCTCAGCAAGTTAAAGTCTTTATGTGAAATATAAAATACCCATGAGTGCTTATTAATATGCTGCGTTCAGCCTGTGTTTGCTGAACGTGTATATGTGTGTGAATGTGTGTTTCCTGGAGAGTTCCCAGTATAGGGTTGTAACAGCTGACAGTAAACATGTGACTCTCGCAGCCCTCTCCATGTGGCCTACTGCCGGACTATTCCTCTGGTTACACTGGATTTCCTGCTTCACCCACTTGAACCCACCAATCCCCACCCACAACCCCCCCGCCATGTGACTGGGCAACATGCTTGTGTGTGTTTGAGAGAGGGGGCATGTTATCAGGGTCAAGAACATAACATTAATAATTAATAGCATGTGGTTGTCACAGATAAGGTTTACCCAGTGTTCAAAACAGAAAGAAGAGCTCAAAAATGACTGCTAAAAGAGAGAGTTTTGGCAGTTGAAAAACATGCATTAATGCTGTAATAATAAGCGTTGTGAGAGCTCTTTGGGAGCGGTTTTCTTTTCCTTACCATCATGACATATGTGCAAAGGGATTCAGCAAGTCCCACACGAACAAGTTCATTCTTAAGCCAAACTTTGGGTCGCGTTACGTGAACTCCTTTCCTCTGAGTGACCCCGAGTTCTACTGACTCCACCAAGTCCTCCTTCATTTCCCCTCTACTTTAACTACTACTACTACTGGTCAAGTCGATCCTCTAATTTAGGAAAAATAAAGCTCAAGTTCAGGTTTCCTTTAAGAGTTCATGAGGTGCCTCCCATGTCACACAAGTAATCCACAAAAGAGTCTCTCTCTCTCTCTGTCTCTCTCTCTCTCTCTCTCTCTCTCTCTCTCTCTCTCTCTCACTCTCTCTCTCTCTCTCTCTCTCTCTCTCCTTTACTTGCCCTTTTTTGACTTGTCTTCCTGTAATCCTGTAATCCCTTTCTCTTTGTGTGAGTGTCTCCAACTCTCTCTCTGTCATTGGGATTTGTCCACACTTTATAGCCTTGATCCGACCCCCTCCTCCTGGACACAGTCATGCACGCACAGTCAGACCCCCCCACTCCTCCCCCAGCTTTGCATTATCTCAGGATACTTGGCCATGAGGGAAAAATACTAAAAAATGAACCTGCTCTGCCAAACATATAACTGCCCCTATAATTGAAAATAACATGATATTTGTGATGTTTCATCTATAAAGAAGAGTTTTTACATATAGATGCGCCATCCAGTTTCACATCCATCAGAGTGATGTGTGTGAGATGTGTGGATGTTTGGTTTCAGTTTGAACGTTCAATGAATGTTTATCTGCAAGATGTGTAGGTTTTCCAGCAACAGTAACTGAAACTAAAAGAACAAATGCTTTTCAGTAAAATGCATTACGTAGATTAGTTTGTGGGATGATTTATGTAACTGCACAGTGATTATTTAAACTGTTGTCTTTTGTATATTTATTCATTTTTCATTTACAGTGTAACTCCACACTATTTCATGCAACAGTTCACCACACAGTCACATTTTCACTTTAAATAACAAACAGTATTGATTAAATGGAGAACTTCATTGACCACAGTCCACATATGCTCATCCCATCTGAACCGTTGCTCTTTTTTTTTTTTTTTTGATTACATGATGACTGTTTAAAAATAGCTGCAAAATGCCACAAGTCCAAAGGAGTGCAACGGAAATATACAAAGTTTCTTGGTTACAATAAACACTAGTGAACATGTCCAGAGACATGAATTGCAAACATTTTGATCACATGATTTCAATATTACTGGAGGTACTGGCCACACTTAGTTACACTACTAAGTTGTTTCTAGTTTGTTTATTTTTAGTGTCCCCTTGAAATGTGTGTTTTTAAACTTTTTTGCAGTATGGCACACTATGTGTACTGTCAAATACATAAATGTATGTTGTGTGTGAAGATTCTCAGTCATCCAGGTCATAGTAATTCTTAAGAGTTTGGAGAAAGTCAACTGGACCTGCTTGAGATTCTTGGAGACATTTATTCAGTTCTGAATGTGTGTTATTAATTTGCTTGTGTGTTATTGATTTGCAGGGCTTCCTTTTCTAAATGCAACATACATGTTGTTAAAGTGGTGATGATTTTTTTTCTCTTTACTTGTATTTTCTTCAGTTGCCGTGTGTAGAGATAACTTCAGTCAGTGAAATTAACTATGCCTATTTTCAGTCAATATAGTAAAAAATGCATTTTAGAGCTGCTGACTGCTGTGACACACTGTTAGCAGTAAGAATGTTGTCATGTCATATCCACCTTTATCTTGCTTTCGCTGCACACTAGATGAGTACAACAGCCTTCAGCTGACACTTTGATCATGGGTGTGGTCACAGGCCTCAGCCCACAGAGGTCAGCACAGCAGTGCTTTTCCTCCAAGCGATAACTAGCGAGGAGTTTCTCACATGTATCGCCACTCAATTTTTTAATGTATCCACAATATTAAAAATCAAATCACTGTGGCATAAATCAAAATCTGATGACACTGCAAGTCTACAGACCATAAACCTCCAGATATGTAAATGCAGGACTAATAAATGCATTATTAATAGGCTATAATAGGTTTTACTTACTGTTACACAAACACACACACACACTTAGAACCAGTGTAACCTGTTAGCGTCTTTTGCCCTGTAGTGGCTGAAAAGGAGCACCATAGTTATTCAAACACAAAAGTCAAATACCCACAAGACCCAAGTTCAGTCTATTCAAAGGTTCAGCTTTGCTAATATGCTAAGTCAGCAAAAGATACCAACATCCTGATGCTGCAAAAGATTAACCCTCAGGCCAAGTGCAAAAAATACTACCTCTGAGACCATTCAGGGCTGAAAATGTCCACATCAAAAACTGCTATAAAATATAAATATATTGAAATTATTTTCCACTTTCACTGAGTTATTTTTTCAACTATCATGAGTCCTAATAATAACTATTAAAATTATTTTCTTTTTTTTATTTTAACCCCTTAAAGCCATTGTATTTACATGATGCCACTATTTTTCCCCCAATATATTAAATCCAAGTTGAAAACTTAAGGTAGGAATTATTCCCGGCTGGTTCAAATCAATGACTGACTTCAAGTTTGCTTTTGATACATTTTTTTGTGCAGCTGCATAAAGTCAAGTCTACAAAATTAAACAAAATCAGACTTTATTTTATTTTTCCCTAGCGATGCGTCTTTGTGATACTGCAAGATGCCTGATGTTTTTATTTTTTTCAAAGTCTGCCTGTGTATATTTTGTCTGGACCGATGTGTAGGTGTATGTGCACTTGCATATGATAGGAAAAATAACAGAAGAGTTTTGAGTTTGATCTAAACAAGCTCGCTTTTTATCTCTGTGCATTAAACACACATGAATCAGATTGAATGAAAAACAATGTCCTGAGAACCATTTGCTCTTAGGTCAGGTGTGCTCATGTAGTTACAAACATTTGCAGGCACACGTGTACATCCCAACAAAGATCAAAGATGCCACTCCTCCTTACTCACACAAACACACACACAGGAGAGAGAGAGAGAGAGAGAGAGAGAGAGAGCATTAAAACTTAAAAGCATCTACTGCATCTCATACAGAAATGTACTAAACTTTGCATGATATAGTGTGAAGATCTGTGCATGCACATGCATGTGCGTGCATGTGTGTGTGTGAGTGGGCTGGTGGGTGCAAGTGTTTGTGTATGTTTGTGAGAGAGGGAGAGAGACAACAAGGATAGATAGGCAACTTGCAATACAATGGAACATCTAGCTCTCTAGCTGCACCCATGTATACACACACACTAATTTCTCTCTACACGCACACACACACACTCAGCTCTCAGACATCCATATGAACACATTCAAATAACTTTTTTGACAAGTATTTGTTTCAGTGGCCTGCAGTGCTCCATAATGCAGTGACAATAATTTGATTAGTCAAATATTTTAAAAATCCAAGGGTTATTTGCCTTTCTTTTATTTATTTTATTCTTTTATTTTACATATATTACCCTGTTCTAACAAGTACAGGTGAGAAACATCTCAAGTACAGCAACATCATCTTGTTATGGATTGGCTTCAGAGCAGGTGGACCCAAATGCAGGACACGAGGGCAGATAAAGGTTTAAAGGTTTTAATAAAGAAAAGTCTTACAAGGTGAATCCAAGCAATCTTGATTCTTGACTTGACAAATGGCTGAATCGTAAAACACATAAAACACAAACGCATGAACTCACACAAGGTTAGGTTGGCTACAATCTGGCAACAAGACAGAGGAAACGCTGACAATATATACACAAAAGGTAATGGGGAACAGGTGGAAACAATCACACAGGTGGGAAACACAATGGTAGGAAGTTAAGGGACCTGAAACGAGAGGGAAAATTAGTCTATCAAAATAAAACAGACACATCAGAACAGGAAACAGAAACATGACAGACATAGAAACTTAACAGACATGACGAGACATTACAAATATGTGCATATATTGAGAGTGGACTTAAAGCTGCATTAATCAATAGCTTTATGTCAACAGTGGGTGCCACTCATAAAGACGAAACCACAAAGAATTAGCACCAACTGCAAGTCTTTAATCTAATTGTTTTGGTTTATGACCAGTAACTTTACTGTTTTCTTTTATTCTCCCTGCTGTCATCAGCCAAGTTTCCAAACATGCAGCTGTTTTCATAGAAAAAGCTCAAATAAGCTCTGATAAACCCACTTCACCCACCTGCTCAGCAAACCTAAAGGCAAGTGAATATTGGACACAACTTCAGTGCTTTATCTCTACTGGACCTGTAAAAACTCAGAGGTTGGCTGCTCACTATATATATATCAGTACTAAGAGAGACAAAGAAGAGGAGGACGTCGACCAAATGGTGCTTTGCATATTTCTGCTGCTGAAGAAGCACCAGGTAATTTAATGTAACCGCTGTAATGGAAATTCCACCCTCACTATTATGTTTTCTTTATAAATTGCCTTTATACTATATTAGACTAACCAAGACCTAAATTCCTTTAAAAGACCAACAATGCACCTCTGACCTGCTGTAAAAGAGAGACCTTTGACTGATAACAGTCATCATACGACAGGGAGACGAGCCATCACAAGGTCGCAAGTCTCTGACTGGTTTTAAATCTTAACTACAATGTTCTGATTAACTGTCTTTCTGCCAGACTCCTTTTACGTACGATTTGAGACGATGTAACCCTGAAACTATCTACTAGAAGGACCTCACACTCCCTGTGTGAGGTCTTATCAACCCTTCTAGTAGATAGTTCCTTCCCCACCTTTCCTTTCCTTTGTTTGTATCCCACTATAAGAATCTGTGCTTTTTCTGTTATCACTTGTGAGTTCCTCATCCAGCTGAGCATGCATTCGCTTGTCTGACAGCTCACCTTCTTGCAAGAATACATTAAAATATAAAAGACACTCTGGTCGGATCAATTCTCTTTATTTCCAGTACAGACAAAATATATTTTTTCCACAACACCATCATCACAGATATTGTTGGGCAACATTTTACCCAGTGTGTGTGTGTGTGTATGTGGGTGTGTGGGTGCGTGTCTTTGTGAGATCATTGACCTGGTGCTGTAAATGGCTAGCTTTCGGAGCTGGCATATTTCTTTTTTTTCCATTCACTTGAATTTTTTAAATAAAAGACAGAATAACTTGAAATTAATGTTTTCCAGAATTAAATGAAAACGACCGAGCCTTCAAAATAAAAGCACAACAGTAAGAAGATGACTAATTTACACATATTCATGTTTAAAAGTCACATTTCTTTGACTTCATTACATTAATATTTCATGGGTGCCACAAGAGACACATATTGATTGATTGATTATATCAGCCCTGTTACTATTATATATATAAATATATATAGCATTTAAAATAAATCTCCATAAAGAAATTGTGGGAAGCCCTTATATTTACACATTAAACTGTATCATACTGTGTACATATACACAGTATAATGTGTACGCTATGTATTTCAAGTACAAGACCCATTTCAACACTATATAAATACATGCTAAACAACACAAACAGTCTAACACTACTCTTTGATACATTTATGCCAAAGTGGACACTGTATCAGTTCAATGAGCTGCAGCGGTGAAATGTAACTAAGTACATTTATTCGTGTACTGTGCTAAAGGATGTTTTTGTTTCTGTGCCTCAGTCTTAGTTTTAGTGATGTTTTAATGTGTGGCCTCCTTCGACCATTTTTAATTGTAAAGTGTCTTAGAGTACCACAAAAAACGCTCTACATATAAAATCTATTTGTTATTATTATTAGTAGTAGTAGTAGAAGTAGTAGTGGGGGTAGTATTAAGTACAAATTCATTGTTCTTGTACTTCACGTGTTTCCAATATATGCAACTTCGCACTCGTACTCCACCGCATCTCAGAGACAAATATTGTCCTTAATACTTCACAACATACATCAGCTTTAGTTACTAGTCACTTTTTAGATTACAAATCTTTCATCGCTTCTCCGGTGCAGTGAAAACCATTATGCATGTCGAAATCTGGTCAATCTGAGCACATTTTTTCTGATGAATTAAAAGTTCAGTCCGGGCTTGAGAAGACCCAGGGCCATGATTCATTGCTGTAGATTAAACTATGCAGCTGTGGAGTAGTTCACACGAGCTCAGCTTTAAAACAGCTGTAATATAAATCACACACATTAATGCAGCAGTAATGTAATGTAAAGTAACTCCAGCAACATCTGGTGTCACATTCAATGCTCTAAGCGACCAATTGACTGCACTGTGAGTACTTTTACTTTCGTTACTAGGAGTGCATTGCTGATCAAAACCTATAGCTAATAACTAATTCTTAGTAGTAGTGGTCTTAATACAGAGGGGGGTGTAGGCGCTGTTAGAAAGCAGAGGATCAGGGGACCAGCTGCTGCTGATCTGTGGGTGACAGTGAGCTGTGTTTTCTGCCTTCAGCTCAAACCACATTGTGAGCAGATGTTTTCATGACGTTATTTGTATCATCACCCTCCTCCCTGCCTTCCTAAAAGCACCTCTCCTCTCTCGTTGCCCCCCCCCCCCGCGTGTCTGCTGTCCGGCTGCCACTGCCCCGATTGGACGATCATCGTTGTCAGAGCTGCCGTGTGTTCGCAGGCACAGCTCGCTCACGGTGACATGAGCTGGCTGGATCTACTTTATCACCCGGTGTGGGCGCTCTCCGCGGCGCTGCTGGCCGTGGTCGTGCGCCTGCAGAGGAGGGGGCGCTGGGACCCCCGAGCCTGCGACGTGCAGCTGAAGGGGAAGACTGCCATCGTGACAGGAGCCAACACAGGTGGGCTGCATTCAAACCCGCTTCGCCCCAATGAGGGCAGAGACTTTATTTCTAAGCAACGTGCTGCCCATGTGTAAGTAAAGCTGGCTTCTTCTTCTTTTTTTTTTTTTTTTATCTTGATCGCTCGTTTAAATTAAGTTTAGGTTTGATATTTCCGTGAGAGCTCTGATCTGATAACAAGTCGAACAACAAGTTGGATTTAGCAGGAAATCGCCACCAGCACTGTTGCTCTGACCTGGTATTTTTAGTAATGATTGTGTGTGTCAGAACATATACAGGGTAACATTTCAAAAAGTAGACAGCGAGGTCAAGCTTCAGATCTGACTGTCCCCCCATCATGGATGTGGGATTGTCTGAAACCACATGAAACACTGTGTTTGTAAATTTAAACACTGTATAAACACTGTATTGTAGATTGTGAGCTTGAAATGTCAGTCAGCCTTGACCTGATCAAATCTATCTTAGGAATGAACCTTGTGTAATACTGGATTTGTTAACACCAAGCACTATTTCTCTCTGTGTCAGGCTGACTAGTTGAGTGAATCATTGACAGTCTTGACTCTTTATAACAGGTGCTTTCTGAATGATACATGATCAATATTGGTTTCTGGACTACTTTTTATACGACTGGGCGGGTAAAGTAGTAGTGGTTTATATAACCAAAAGTCATAATTCACTTAATGCAGGTCTGAAAATAATGACTTCAAAGAGGACAAAGTGTCACTAATTACAGATGGGAGCTCTTAACAGCCCACAGAAGTACGGCAGTAATTTCTACGCAGCTCAATCTGAACACATCAAAGAGGAACGCTTCTTATAATGACCAGCGAGGCTAAATGATCTTCTCCAAACACAAAATTTCCTGTTTGCACTTATATCGTCCGCTCCACCTCTTTTTCCTTCCCTGTTTTTCAGCATGCCAGTCCCACACCGTCTCACCTAGTAACCATACCACTGCTTGGGAAGGCATCAGCAGACACACCATTAAACTCTGAGTCAGCATGATGAATTTCTGTTTTTTAGAAAGTTACACAAAATGTTACACATATATTCACTTATTCCGTTACATCACCCTTAGTCTTAGTCATGTCGTCCCTCTACATGTAATAAAGGGGCAGACTGTAATATACTTAAACCTACATTAACGCTTTTTGCTTGTTTTTCTTGGCACTTTCCTACCAAGCTATAAACATTAGTATAATTTCTCTTACAATGCTATGGTCAACATGCTAGCTGACAGTTGCCTATTTACAGATCTAGCAGACACAGATAGATAAATCGGGCGCCCACTTATTGAAATACAGTTAAAAAACTCCACAGGACACCATAATCGTCCTGTGTTGAGCTGACACAGCCCAACCCCCCTGTGCAAGTCTACTGTTTCTACAAACAAATATTAGGCATTGGAGTGATTTAAAATATGTGATAATCTACACACAGTGGCTTTAACCTTTAATCCAAGGACAAAGATTATCATGTACCTCTGCTATGACCTGCTTTAATGTGAGAAAATAGCAGAATATAATCATGCTCAATGGAAAATGTATTCATTACAAACACATGGAGAACACACACCAAGAGAGGACTGAAATTTAAAACCATGACATTGTTGTTGTGAGGCGCGCACCACTGTGCTGTGTCCTGACCAATTCCTGGGAAAAGCGAAGTGAAATAAAGGAGAGACACCCAAAATGTGCTTTAGTTAACTATTTCATTTCATTCATTTACAAAAACATAAACTGCAAAAGAGATGAGATGTGTGGACAGTAAAGTCAGTGGTACATAAAGGCCCCATGTGAACCACAATGAGAGCGTCTCCCCAAGAGGACAAAGGTGGCAGCTTTTATAGTGATTGCTGTTTCCACCTACAAATTTTTGTTAGACAGCGTAAACAGACAGATAGTAACCAACCCTGCCTTCTGTCTGAAACCCAAGAACAGCAGGCTTTTGCTTTTGTGTCTCTATAGCAAATGAGATTTTCAATGTATTGTATGTATGTGTATTTTCCCCACTTCAAAAAGCCACGTGTTGACTTTATCTGTGTGGACATTTGTGTTATCAAGTCATCCAAGCTCATTATTGCTCTCTTCCACTCTCTTAGGGATCGGGAAGTTCATCGCCCTGGACTTTGCTCGGCGCGGGGCCCGTGTCATCCTGGCCTGTCGAAGCGAGGCCAGGGGGACAGCGGCGCTCAGAGAGATCAGGGAGAAATCAGGAAACCCTGACGTCCACCTGCGTCTGGTCGACGTGTCTTCTCTGGACTCCATCAGGGAGTTTGCCAAGGGGATTCTTGAGGATGAGAAAGTGCTCCACATCCTTGTCAACAACGCCGGAGCATCAGGTGATTCGTGCGCAGTCATTTCCAGGTGGTATTTTGGGGATCACAAAATTTAACAAGGGTTAACTTAATTCCGAAGATTTAAAATGGATTTCCAATGCACATCATCATGCAGTACCACCATTAACAATACAATGTGTTAATTCATTGCTATGGGATTGGTGCTCATTCTTAAACTTGCCTCGCACTAAACATAACAGTAACTATACAAAAATGTCAACAGAAAAATAGACAGAAAAAAATCTTTCCTTTTTTGGTTCTACATGAGCTAGTAAATCAGTGGCTTAACGAAATGCAGTGAAACTTCCCATCTGCGGAACATCTGGAGGCAATAACATCTGGGGGCACGTCTTATTATGCTCTCTTAGGCTGCAGACAGAAATTGAAAGTGTTTGACATACTGAAGCTCTATCCTGTTTATTGGACAAGTGATTCATCACAGGCACAGTAAATAAAAGATGATGCACCACCAAAAATAAGCCCTGATGACATTAACAATGGATTAGTTTCCCAGATTCCTCAAAGTGTCCTCCAGAGATGTGATGGTTAAAGAATGCATAATGTCCAGGTGAAGAACTCAGAAGTACAAATGTGTTTATAATGTGATATTTAGCGTGTATGTACATTACTATATGTAATCTAAGTATTTGTTTTTTACAAACTCAGGTTTACCAAGGGAGATAACAAAAGATGGGTTGGAGATTTCTTTTGCCACCAACCACCTGGGACCATTTCTTCTCACCAACCTGCTGCTGGGTAGGAGTCTGCGGCCTCTTCAAAGATATAATCGCGAAGATTTTCATTTAACTATATGTCAGTTACTGTCTGTAGCCGCATGAGGCAACACAGTGATGACTATGGCCCGCTGACCCGCTGATGAAGGAACTTGCAATTGTAGTATTATGACCCAGGTGTTGGCGGCAACTTTCCCATAAAAAAAAATCACTGGAATTGATTGGCGCACACTCACCAGTGTGTGAGACTACAGACGGTGAAACTTGAAACCAAAAACACAACTGCAGCTACTGATCGTTGCCATAGGTGCCCAAATACAACAAAATGAAAGTCTTTCAGATTATAACTTTAATGCAGCAGGTGTATTGCAGATTTGAAAAGATGATTACCCGATAGCACCTCATTGTCGCTACATACAAAATATTTTGTCTTTAATTTTGTCTCTCTTCTTCTCAATTACCCCAGACCTGATCAAGCATTCGGCTCCAGCGCGTATCGTCACCGTCAGCTCAGTCAACCACAAGAAGGGAAAGGTGGACTTCTCTCATTTTCATGGCGAGAACCTCACTTACTTCATGGATAGCGTCTACAACCACACCAAGCTGCACAATGTAATCTGTACCAACGAGCTAGCACGCAGGCTACACGGGACAGGTAGGCTAAAGTCAGGATTCCTGTATAATTATTAGAAAGTTCTATTACTTGGCCTTTCCTATTGCGTAGCAGTGCAAATGAGAAGCATTGACAATGGATGGATGGTGATCTTAAAATTCTAATGTCCATGTAGGTCAAAGTTGGCACCCTTTGAATGCTCATCTATCTCTGTGATCACCATGTGTGCTGAGTCAAACAGAGCTTTGATCACACCTCTGATTATGTGTACCAAACATAAAAAAAAGTACATTTTTGCAGACATGAAAGAGAAACAAGCTCATTCTCTGTAACTCTATTTAGTCTCCATGACGGTCACAAATGAGTTCAATGAAGGACTCTGGCTTTTATAAAAAAAAACTGCATCTGAAACCAATTTGCCCCTTTGAAGTCAATTAAAAAGGAAAAAAACAATCCTCAGAGGAATGTGGGCATTCAAAGGCTTGTTGCAGAGACTGGCTTACAGTTTCTCAGTCGCCCTTTGTTTCTCTCTCTTCTCTGAACGCATGTGTCTGCGTGTGCCTCTATGTGTTCATGTACGTGCAGGTGTTACCGCAAACTCAGTCCACCCTGGTATTGTCATGACAGAAGTGCTGAGACACTATCCAGTCATGGTTCGTTTCCTTTTCAATCTCATTGGATTTTTCTTTTTCAAGGTAAGTGCCTTTGGTTTCAGAGTCATTGTTCTCATACTTTCACATATCATCAGCTGCACAAAGGTCCAACCCAAGTGTGTTTGGCGTCTTTTGAAGAATCTCACCCTGTCGTAGAACTGGTAGAACCATTTCGTTTAATTGACTGCGGTTTTAATGATTAGCTTTGACGCCCAGACCACAAGCTCAAGGTACACACCACATCTCTTCAAACGAGTTAAAGTATTACCACGTCCCACAGCTCAGCAAAGGAAACCTCACTGAAAAAACAAGCACTCATTGTTGTAGGAATCAACAGGAAAAGACGCTGGAGACTCATAGATGCAGCACAGTCAGTCAGCACAAGCAATTCCAGACATGTTCTATATTTTGGGTTGGTTTGGCTTTGTCCTCCATAACACTGGATTTATAATTAAACAGTTAAATCACCATGATGTTGAAGTGCTGGCTCTCAGCTTTAATTCGTGCATGTTTACGTCCACATCAGATGAACAGAACCCCAATTTAAGGACACAAAAGGATACAGCTGGCGATATTCTGTATCATTCTTACCAACGATCAATTGATTGAATCTTCACCAGGGTTGTCACTGTTATTCAGACTTTTCAATCCAGCATATAATCAGATTAAAATAAAAGCAATCCTTTACGGAAATTCATGGGTAGAGGTAAACAAAAGCCACGTTTATACTGAATGGGCTCAGCTCTCGACTCTTTGGTACCAAATATCTTTCTCGACTTCGCTCTCTACTGCCGATGGTACCTTCTCAGTGTAGGTGGGATTCTAGCTGTCGTCATGGCAATGTCTCTTAAAACAAACTAGAAACAACAACCTAACGTAACAAACCATTAACACCAATCAGTGGTCTGCAGTGTTTTAACATCGTTGTTTAGTATCAGCTCACCTCGCTTGGAACCTTGATGGAGGGGAAACCAAAAACAATAACGACAAAAAAAACAAACAAACAAACAAACATATAGGCTAATATAAAACTTTTTTCAACTTTACAGATTAAAAATATATATTTGGAAAGAAAGCTACTCAGAAGCTATATTTATATTCTTTAATGTGAGAAAAAGGCTTTAACATGAGGCAAAATGACTGAGGAGTTTGGCAAAGTCACCTCTGGTAAACGTCAGGCAGGACACAGCTAACGTTACTCTACGCTTTGATAGCGAAACGTAGCATACATGCATTGGACGTATCAGCTGAGACTTTTTCTAGCATAAACTATAACCCCACATAATAATGTAGCTAGCTAATGATGTGCTATTTCATAGCTTTAATGCTAGGTTTCTACACTAGGTAACTAATTAGTGAGGAACACTGACAGTGGCAGTTAATGTTAAGCTAACGACAAACTTGTTTGGACCCCTTCTTATACTTTTGTTCTTTTTGTGACCCCTGTAACTATGGCCCTACCCATTTTCTCTACTCCATCAAACTTTCCAACAGCATCATGTAGTGTGACACACACACACACAAAACTTGCACATTTTAGGTTTTCACCTCCATGCCATGTTCATATACACTTTCAAATCTGCATCTGGAGTCACCACTTTATGTGATGTGGTCTGCTTCACAGCTGCCTTTTTGTCAGCTGACCTCGGAGTTGAAACACTTCACTGAGCACTTAACCCTTCTGACACACATCTGTGATGTACATCTGTGCTCAACAACTGGTTATACCAGAAACACATAAGGGCAGAGATGGCACAAGCCTCCTGGTTGCATACTTGCCCCTGTGGAGATTTATCTGTACTGTGCTTTAACGTTTCCTTTTCACCATTCTTGTCTCCCTCTCAGTCTTCAGAGGAGGGCGCGGTCAGCACTATCTACTGTGCAGTGGCGGAGGAAACGGAGGGGATAACTGGGAAGTATTTTGACAGCGACTGCTCCCTGGTTCTCCCTGCCCCTTTAGCTCGAGACGCTGCCCTCGCGGTCAAGGACTTTGAGATCAGCGAGAGACTAACATCAAAGCTGTGAGACAACTATGAGGCAAATGGGTGGTTTGATAGCAGAAAACAGGTCAAATTCCACCCGTCGCACTGCACTTATTGAGCCGTCAGTTCTGACAGGCGTGTCTTAAAAATCATCCAGCAAAGTTTCTGAATGTATTTTCATAGGCGATTTTTGAAGGGACATGAAGTGACTTGTTTTTTTTAATGGAAGGACAAATTAACCATGTGTGAATATTAATAAAAAGACAAAGCTTTATCACTTTTCTGTGCTTTGGTGTGAGTCCCTAATATGTTTAATCACTTGATAATAAAAACAAATTTTCACATCAGCAGTGCTGTGGTCTGGGTGATTGTCATTCCTGAAAAAGATGAATATGTTTTTCTCCGTGCAACACTTTGATTCAGGCATGTGGATGAGTGAAATGAGAGAGATGCTGACACCATGTGGCCAACTCAAGCTGGCATGCGCCTCCAGAAATGGCACGGGAAGCTCCAATAAGTGACAATCACTTCCCTTTATTGACTGACTCGTTAAAACACAATAAAACATTTGAGCATTCAGTGCTTTTTTTGAAGAATTTGTACAGCGTTCCTCCACTCGTGTCTTCAGCGTCACTATTTGGCTGCAGAGGCAAGAGACAGTGGGAGGACAGCGTGGTTACCAGAGAGGCTTTCAATCAGAGCGCTATCACTCGTACACGTGTCTACTAATCATTTTTGGATGATAAAAGAAGACTGGAGGTCATGACGTTGGTCCGCTGAGAAGCTTTTTTTTTTTTTAGAGTTGTACCTTTCTGACGTTCCTCCACTATTTCATGGATGATCTCCTCGAGCACGGGAGCCACATGATCCAGCTGTTTGGGTGAAAGACGAACGGCAATCTCCACTGTTTTATCCTGGACACACAGAAGAAGCAGTCGGTATTTTATGACACAGTTCATTGGTGAAAAAGACAACGATGCTGGAAATGAAGATGGTGTGTGTGTGTGTGTGTGCTTGCGCGCGCTCTCACAGGATTTCCACCACACGTTCCACTCGAGGAAGCTGTTGAACTGTCACCTCTTCGAACTGTCCGTCTTTCGACCGAGGCTCCATATCCTTTTTACCTTCTTGCTCCTGCTACACAGGCACAAAATGCACATATTAAAATACAAAAAAGGAAAAACGACTGTAACATACAGGGAACATTCATCCCTTAGAAACAAACTTTTTTGTTTCCAGAGCCACAGTAAGTTTAGCAGCTACTTACACTGATTTGGCACTGTGGGCAACCCCTACTTGAACTTTTTTGTGACTTTGTTAACTTTGCTAAACTAAAACATCAAACAGCTAAACGCTCATGAGAAATGTGTCTGAACTTGTCATTTCAGCTTTCCTGGACCAAATACAACTCACATTTTTTAAAATGACTCAGTTTTGCAATTCTTATTTATTATTCTGCCAATTATTTATTCAATTAAAATGATTGGTTGCTTGGTCTTTAAAATGTCAGAAAATACAGAATGCTATCTACAATTTTCTATAACCCAATAGGTTGTCATCAAATTGTTTATTTTGCCCAACTAACACAGCAAAATCCCAAGACATTTGATTTCCTATAACAAAAGACAGAGAAAAGAGGCAAAACCGAGAAGCTGAAACAAAGCAAAGTGTGACATTTTGGTTTGAAAATGATTAGTTAATTTGCTAATTATTTTTTTCTGTCTGACTTATCATTTCTGACTTATTTTTCACAAAGCTTATCATGCAAAATCACATTATATAATCAGACTTGTGTTCATCCACTGAAGCCAGTATCAGTATGCTGACACTAAAACCAGACACCAGCCATTACGACTCGTCACTCAGCCCCACCTCACTGTCCAATCAAACCCTTGCTGCTTACCTTCATCAGCAACATCTCCTTCGGGCTGAAGAAAGTGATGTGACCCTCTGTCCTCTCGGCCAGCAGCGCCACCAGGCACACCAGCACTAAGCAACCTGCCACGGCTCCGCGCATGCTCATTCTGCTCCGTCCTGGACACACACACGCAGACAAACATGTACACACACACTGTACATAGGCATGGAGCTGAGCAGTAGGTTCACATGAGAGTACAGTGCAGGCTGCGTTTCCACATGATCAGGGGTGAGTGGCACTGAGGCCAGGCCACTTACAGATGTTTTTAGCCGTGGGAAAGAGAGGCGGCAGCCAAAATATGCTCTGTGTATGTGTGTGTGTGTTTGTGCCAGAAACAATAACTAGAGATAAGAAGAAGAAGAAGAAGAAGGACACAGGGGATCCTATGTTATTATGCAAGAGAGAGGTTGACACATAGATAGCAGATAGGGAAAGAGAGAGGCGGGGGGAGGAGGGGTGAGGGAGAACGTGGGAGTAACAAACAACAAACTCCTTCATTGACGAGCGAGATAAGAGGCCTGAGTGGACCGGTCATATTTAACAACAGCAAGAAAATCTATGGACCCAAACACGAGAGAATGAAGACACCAAAGAGGAGAAAGAGGGGAGTAAGAAAGAGCGGGGGAAGAAGGAAGAAGCAGCAGAAGTCGTGTGTTACTCACTTTCTGTGTCTGCCTTGGTCAGTTGCTGAAGGAAGCGTGCTTTAATATGAGCAGAGCTCCACCGGTCTGAGTGTCAGCTTGTCCCAGTCAGCCTTTATATCGAGCCCTCTCCTGATCTCTGAGCTTTTTACTGTCCTCCCTCACATCCACTCCTCAACAGGCTCCTTCAAGCACTCTCCTCCATGTTCCTAGAAACACACATGTTGTTCAGGAATCTGGCTTTTTATTAGGGCAGTAAGCTCACAGCGCTATATGTATGCAGGTCTTTGACAAGAATGAAAAAGTGACACATTGGTGAGTGGCCCTGAGGTGTTAGTGTGAAACTAGACTGGATACGTTTGATGTGATACTGTACTTTGAATTATTTGGATGAGCCCTCGTAGAGCACAAAGAAAACATTACTCTGTCTCATTTATTCATACTCATCCTAAAACTGCTAACTGAGAGGCAACATTCAATCTGTGTATGACTTTCATTTGGGTCACCATGTTAAATACTTGAAAAGATTATTTTGGTTAACATACTGTCTTCAATTGTGTGTGCGTGTGTGTGCATGTGTGGACGCAGCAGCCCAGGAACACAATCTGTCCAAAGAGGTCTGTCATAAATTTTATACCCTAAACTAATATCCAACACAATGTGATATTTATGACCTGCCAGTAATTTATACTTGTGTACAAACAGAGCCACATGCATCCGTTCCCTCGAAACCTCATGACTCGAAAGAACTTTAATGATGCTTTTTCCTGAATACAACACTTAACCCTTTTCCTGCATGATGGTGAAATATTTTCGTGGCTCTGTGTGTGCTATTGTCAGAATACACTGCAGGAGAGAGCAAATGAAAATATGACCACTGTCATACGTGCTTTATTGCAATTTCAAGTACATAAGTGCAGCTTTGTTGCTCTTCTGAAGCACTTGATTGAACACCACGACAATGACGCACAAGCTCACTTTACATTTTTTCCTCACCTAATGTCAGGATTTTTACATTATGCTGTCACGTGCATGAAATTTCACTAATGTTTCATTTTATTTTTTCTGCCCAGTGAAGTTGTAGTTGAAGTTTCTGGCTTTTTAAATGTCTTCTATAACTGCAAATCTTTACAATGGATTGGTTTTGTGAATGTATGTACTATGTACATGTACTACAGTTATCATACTTATGTGAGTAAGTGAGTTTTTAACTGTTACCTATATCCTTGTACTTTTTTAACTTTTCTTCATTAAGTAGATGAAACAGAAAATGTTGAGCATTCAGTACAAATCACAGCAGGATAATGCATATCACTGCAGACTCACTCTTTGACCGACCTGAACACCATTTGAAGTATTCAGAGAATATCTGTGTCAGTTTGGTAGAATTTGAATGAATGGATTGGAGAGTAGCAATATGGATGTTAGCTGATTTAGCATATTTTAAAAGATATAGAGTGATGGTCACTGATTACCTTGAGGCAAACTTAAGTTACAGATTGTTGATGTGCTAAAAAGAAATCCAGATCTGTAGGACATACAAGGTATTTTGATTTATTTTTTGTTAAGAATGTGAAATTTCTAAAATTTTTAATTTGTTGCAATAAATCACACCCACTCTAATCAATCATTACCAAACTGTATGCATCGACTGACTCACGATCCTTGATCATGCAAATTTTGTACAAATCAATGCAACCGATGACTAGATAGGAAACCTTTCACATTTGTGGCGCCCCCTGGATACAAAGTGCAGTGAGCTTTAATAAGTAAGCCTGGCCAACATGCGTGTGAAATTTCAGTATAATATCTCAAAATGTTTATCAATCTTTTATGAAAGAAAACTAAATGGGTTTGACATCTGTGAATGATCCTGTTTCGGGATGATTGGCCTGACAGTCATTTGTGAGTTCTTGAAAATTGGATTTTGGGAAAATTGAGAAAAGCCTCAAAATCTGACATTTTTAGAGCAGAAGACCATCAGAACCAGCTGCAGAATAGAGATCAAAGTGAGATTTGTGACACTAAGCTAACCCTATTTCGAGACAAACTTCATTAATACAGCGCCATCTTGGGGTCAATGCGTGTCATTTTCTTTTTTCTGAGTTGAGGGGAGATTTGCAACCAACTTGCCAATTTTCGTGAGTTTTCGTCGCACGGTTTTTGCTGCACGAACACTTTTGACGGACAAAAACGAGAAGAAGAACGAAGAACGAAGAAAAGAAATAAGAAGATCAATAAAAGCAAAAACAACAGGGAGCCTTAAACTTTAATATCTAGTTTTACCTCAAGGATGCAAACTGCGTCTCCAGCAGGTGGGGGCTTCTCGGCCGGGTCTCGCGGTGTTAGCTCGCTCTCGCGGTATTTGGTTCGTGTGGCAGTGAGCTGAGAAGTGTGCACGCAGTCTTTTCCTCGAGGTGAAGGAGCAGAGCAGACACGCGTTGCGTGCTGCTGCAGAAACTTACTGATCATGGTGAGACACGGGGATTTATCAGTTTTCATTATAGGTTACGGTCAGAAGCTGTTTGAACTTAACGAAGCTTTAAAAGTAGAAATGACGAGTTTCGTATTTTTACTCCAGGTTAAGGCCTTTGGGCCTATGTGGCTAACACTTAGCTGTAACGTGCGTCTTAATTTAAACTGCTTAGACTTAACAGCAGTAAACAGGCTCATCTATGTGAATTACAAACTTCAGTGGTTCATAATTTTATCTGCCGCATGTTAGTTGGTGATTATTTAGTGTTACTACACTAACATTAGCTGGGCTGCTAGCACGAGTTAGCGTCGTGGCTCTTTGCTGCACGGGCCCAGTCAACACGTGGGTCCATTGTGACGACAGCGTCTAAACGTGGAGGTGTTAATCCACTAAGACAAAGACTCAGTAATACTATATATGTTTAAATACAGCAAGTAACGCTAGCTGCGGTGCTACCGGAAGTAAAGGTTAGCTCGCGATTCAGCTCTTACCACGTGGAGACTGGTGAACACTCCACACCGCACGTGAAGTTCGGCGAAACACTTTTAGTTTAACACGGTTTAGTATTATTTAATGTTACCTTGTGTCGGTAGTTGTGTGTGTCTCGAGCCTTGACCCGGTGTGTTCACGCTCCACAGGTGCTGTTGCACGTGTTGTTCGAGCACGCGGCGGGCTACGCGCTGTTCGCCGTCAAAGAGGTGGAGGAGATCGGCATGCTGCTGCCTCAGGTGAGTCTGCTCTGCTCTCTGTTGTGTTTGTCTGTTCTCCGGGCGGCGCAGAGGTGATAACTGTGTGTGTGTTTCAGGTGGAGGAGAGCGTGCTGAGCCTCGGAAAGTTCAACAGCATGGTGAGCTTGGCCGCGTTCTTCCCCTTCAAGTCGGCCCAGGCTGCTCTGGAGAACATGAACGCCATCTCTGAAGGCAAGCTGACCCCCCTCCTCATCTTCTCTGTGTGGCTCTTTAGGCGTCCTCAGTTGTGATGATGTGTTATAATCTGTCAATCCACTGAGTTACTGTGCTGACACCTTAATGTCAACCCTGAACATCTGAGGACGGACTATTGAAATACAGCAGCACGGTGAAATATGCTGACCCGATAGTTTTTTGTTTTTTTTTAATTATCAAAGCCTCAACAATCTAATGTATGAGCAGAAGGTAGAGGGAAATCACTTTGATAAACAGCCAAAATATCAATAGGAGAGAGAGTTTGCTGTAAAAGTCACTTGCACACTTTTATTAACCAAAGACCTTTTCCAACTAAGACTGCTGGTGCACATGGTATGCAGTTAAATTGTACAAACTTTTCTTGAGTAAACAATGACTGTCAAGGAATCAGCTTGGTTAACCGAACCAGGTGTGGGAAAAAGTAGTAGCAATAGGAGTAGCTCCCTCCTGTGTGTTTTTGTGTTCAGGAAGTGGATCTGCACGTTAACAGTTAAAGGGCCTGGTTGCAGTATCAGAAGCCACTTCAGTAATGCGTCACATCTTTCAAATGGCATTGCTGCAGAATCATAAGCTTCAGTTCAAAAAGGCAGAGTAAGACAGATAAGTAATCTCTCCACTTCACTTCCAGGTGTGGTCCATGCTGACCTGAAGTTGTTCCTTGAGACAAATCTGCCCCTTTCTGGAAAAAAGAAAGCCACGTTGGGGGTTTCTGATGCCAAGATCGGAGCAGCTTTACAAGAAGAGTTTAACATTTCCATCCAGACTGGTGGAGTGGTGGCAGAGATAAGCAGAGGTGAGGAGATGGCGTGTCTGTGATTTGTCTTGCCCTGTTTGGGGAAACATGCTTTTTGCTTGAAGGAGGTCAAGTTACTCGGACTGGAGCTTGATGGGTAAATTAATAATTATAGTATTTCTTTAGAGGCGTGGTATGTTGTGATGTGATTTTGTGATCCTGAAACTCATGAAGGTTCATACTGAAAATCTGAACAGCCACTGCCACATGCATCTCTGCTAGTCTTCCACTTAACTCCCACAAACCCCTTGTACCTGTCATCTGCCCCACCAGGTGTTCGTCTGCACTTCCACTCCCTGGTGAAGGGTCTGACCGGCCAAGCAGCCTCCAAGGCGCAGCTGGGACTCGGCCACAGCTACTCCAGAGCCAAAGTCAAGTTCAATGTCAACAGGGTGGACAACATGATCATCCAGTCCATCGCCCTGTTGGATCAGCTGGACAAAGACATCAACACTTTCTCCATGCGTGTCCGGTAGAGTTCCCTCCACCACACCACAATACAAAACGTGTGATTTTGAAATGAGACGTAGCACTGTGGATTGTGGTTTTTCAGTGCTTGTACGCTGTTTGAGTTTGGCTGTCACTTCTTGTGTCGCATGGCAGTGTGGTTGTCCTGATCCTGTGTGAGCACATTAGTAATACAATAACTAGCTGTGTGTTGAGGCAGTGGCCATCATGTCAAGTGTGGAGTCTTAAAAGAAACACTTTTTGTACCTGGCTCCAGTTTGAGTGTGTAATAGATTAACACACACTGTGATTGGCTTGTTTTTAGTTTTTTGTTTAACCATTCATCATTTTGTGAGCAGCCTCCTCATGCTTACCACAGACGGTACCCGTTAAAGTGCTGGCTGTATAGAAACGGGAGGGATAATAAGCTCTCTTGACACATTTGCTCTGCCAGCTGTTGTCTGGTGAGGCGATACTGTTGGGTGAGACATCCATTGCCATGCATTCACACGTGCAGTCACTCTCAAAGTGTGCTGTCAATTTGTCATGATTACAGATGTTTGCAGCCTGTGCTCCTGACAATGCAGTGGTTTCACATGTTTTCCCTTCTCACCACGTCCACTCTGTTTCTGCAGCGAATGGTACGGCTACCACTTCCCAGAGCTAATCAAGATCGTGCCAGATAACTCGATGTATTGCCGCCTGGCTCAGCTCATCGGAAACAGGAAAGAGTTGTCTGAGGAGAGTTTGGAGAGCCTGGAGGAGGTGGTGATGGATAGCGCCAAGGCCCAGGCCATCCTGGAAGCATCACGCTCCTCAATGGGTCAGTACGCAAGTGTTTTAATTAAACATTAATATACAAATGTAAAAAGTCATTTGGTTTTTGTGCCACGTTGTGCAGCATCTGTACCACCATGTGCGCACAACACGCGATTTGTGAACGTTTTAAAAGCACCTCTATGACTGAAATGCACTGATGCCCCTTTTTTGCCCACCTTGGACCAATAATTGTCCCTGGTGTCTAACACAGGGGGGCAGAGTAGCTCTCTCATAAACCTGTAGTGAAGGCACAAATCCTCACTGCGGATCCTGTCGGGAGAAACAAACATGTCATTTCGTATTACAGTGTAAATGTTTTAACCATTCCTCTAAGTGGAAAGCATGTGAGTAGCATTATCCCTCTCCTCAACATTCTCCTGATTTGATGTTTTCCAGGTATGGACATCTCTCCAATTGACTTGATCAACATCGAGAAGTTCTCCAATCGTGTAGTGTCTCTGGCTGCCTATCGGCTGGAGCTGCAGGAATACCTGCGGTCAAAGATGAGCCAGGTGGCTCCAAATCTAGCAGCTTTAATTGGAGAAGTGGTAAGTTCATTTTGTTTTTCTATATTAAATGGGGACCAATGATGTTATACCAAAATCTGTCAATCCACTGAATCTATGTGTTGACAAATCTATCCGGTGCTGATGGTCCCCAGCTTAGGTAGAAAATCAAATCCCTTCTCAAAGAGTTCCACTAGGGCTCTGACACACTTTTCCTTTCTTCAGGTGGGAGCTCGTCTGATCTCTCATGCCGGCAGTCTGACTAACCTGGCCAAGTACCCAGCCTCCACCGTTCAGATCCTGGGAGCAGAGAAGGCCCTGTTCAGGTACTGGGGCACCCCCTCCCTGCTGGGGAATGAAGTGGCTGCGGTGATGGCAGGGCTGGGCTGGAGCAGAGCAGGGTGACCAGAGAGCAGGGTGACCCAGTCTCTTCTGGAGTGATCCCTCTCGCCCTAAAGCACCCCCACAGTCTGAGCAGCCACTCACAGCACTGAGGTAGAACATCTGATCAGTTAAAGCCCGCACAGCAGAGTCCAGGGATTTTTAATGAATTTCTTGTATAAAATGTAGAGACTGGATATTTTTCACACTTTAATGCAGATGTCACCCCTGGGCACAGGAGGGCGCTCTTGAGTTGAAAACGTTGACATTTCTTGAAGGCCAGAGACATCCACACTCGGAGTGTGATTTCTAAATGTTGATTCGTACAATAGTTGTTTTTAGGTTTTATCCCAGAGATGCTTTTAATTTGACAAATTGCCATTAGATAAACACGCTTTCTTACAATAGACTTCCTTTTAGGCCTTATTGGATAGTATTTTACGGTTTCTTTAATTGTCCACGTGAAATCAGATGTATTTTCACGCAGAGCTTTAAAGACTCGTGGCAACACTCCCAAGTACGGGCTCATCTTCCACTCAACCTTCATTGGACGTGCAGCCGCCAAGAACAAAG
Organism: Scortum barcoo; assembly: GCA_023238725.1. Classification (NCBI taxonomy): domain Eukaryota; kingdom Metazoa; phylum Chordata; class Actinopteri; order Centrarchiformes; family Terapontidae; genus Scortum; species Scortum barcoo. Next base: position 22,264,413 of record CM041537.1, read on the forward strand.
GTCGCATCTCCAGATATCTGGCCAACAAGTGCACCATCGCCTCGCGCATCGACTGCTTCTCTGGTGAGTGTCGAGACCTGATGGCCGTGACAGCCACATTGGCTAACATGTGGAGTAATTGCAATGATGCTCATATTTTTCGTCAACAGCATTCATCCCTCGGGTTGATGTTGAAAAGCTACTTCCTGAGCAAAATCACATGTCTGTCAAGATATGTTAAAGCCTGCTGTAATCTTTGGCTGGCTCTCATTGATCTGCATTGTTTGTGTTGCAGAGGTACCCACATGTGTGTTTGGTGACAAGCTGCGTGAACAGGTGGAAGAGCGCTTGTCTTTCTACGAGACAGGCGACGTGCCGCGGAAGAACGTGGACGTCATGAAAGAGGCTGTGAAAGAGGTGAGATCAGAAAAATGAACCTTTGTCGAAAGCAGTAACAGGACAAGGATCAGTTGTCTATTAAAGTGAACTCATAGGAACCTTTAGAAAAGAGAGAAAACTAATTCAAAGTCTGTCAATGCTGTGAATGATGACAAGTCCTTCCCTGATATCGCTGAGGGTAAAAACTGATTTAATGAGCCTGACGCAGCATTATGGTTCTTGAGTAAATCCTGATGTTTTGACCCCAACAGTGATTTTAAATATTTTCCTCTCGTGTCAGGCTACTGATGTTGCAGCTGAGATGAAGAGGAAGCTGGAGAAAAAGGAAAAGAAACGCAAGAAGCGTGAGAAGAAGTTGCAAGAACTTGAAGCAAACGGCGAAGCTGAGGTGAGAGTTGATATTTATTGTTTGGTCACGCATGTTTTGATTTGAGATTTGACCCCACACGTGGTCCTGTCTCAGTGTACGACATGCTACATCAGCCTGACTCCGAACCATTGGCTGGTTCTAAACAATGGACTTGATCACTGAAGAGAGTCGGACATTTCAGCTACTTAAAGGGTATTTAATAGATACAGAAGTCAATATTATAACTGGCCTTTCACTGACCATGTTTATTTACTTCCTTGCAGGTGGAGAATGGAGAGGTGGAGACCCCCGTGGTGAAGAAGAAAAAGAAGAAACAAACAGATGAGGAGATGGCGGCCCAAGCAGAGGAGACCCCTGCTGCAGAGAACGGAGAGGACACCCCAGCGAAGAAGAAAAAGAAGCGAAAAGCCGAGGCAGAGGAAGCCGCCGCCCTCACAGATAACGGAGCTGAGGAAACAGAAACACCAGCCAAGAAGAAAAAGAAACGAAAGACTGAGACTCTGGATGCTGAGCCAGCAGAAGAAGTTCCAGAAGAACCAGTGACTGAGAAGAAAAAGAAAAAGAAGAAAAAGGAGGCAGCAGAATAATGAATGTGGTCAAAGACTGAATGTTTATATTTTTTATGTACAGTTTATTTTTATTTTACTCTTAATCTGATACTAGGTCATGTAAGCGACTTTATGTTGTGCTTTCTCTTTTTTTTGGCAACGTTTAAAGCAGGTTAGACTGCAAAGAAAAGCTTAACTGTGCCTTGAATGATGACAAGTCTTGAAGTTGATGACATTGATTTGTACTTCTGTAAATAAATTAACCATTTAAACTTTTGGTCATTTAACATCTTGTCTGTCATGTTTTGCAGATTTACCCATTTTTGGATATCCAGTGATCTTGCAACTGTCACAGTGTAGTCCTGCGATCATGTTAACTAGTTTTGTTAGGATATGTAATTTGACTGGATCCTCATACTTTTTTTGGGGTGAGGTTACTTGGACTTGTGTATGCTGCAGATATTTTGACATTGTATAAAACCTGCAAAGTAAGAACATTTATGGTCTGAAGTGTTGCATTCAGCCATGTGTACCTGTGCATCCTGGAACTTTCATCACATTGCAGCAAATATTAACATACAGAGCCCGTAGAGGGGCTTGTTGGAGGCGCTGGATCCATGTATGATATGAAAAGCATCTACATACTGCAATAAATAAATATTGCACACTGATCTGGAATTAGATTGCCTTGTGGTGTTTGTCATTGTCACTAGAACTAATAACTTAATGGTGAAAAATAATTGTGCACTAAGAACTGAATATGCATGTTTTTGTGTTAGGTTTTCTGGTTATTGGTACATGTAATTTGATTTCAGAGCATCAGGCATTAACACCACTGACACTACAGGTTACATGATTATTGGCGTCCAAACCTGCTCAACTTGTTCGCTCACCTCAGCAGTAAGAATGTGTGTATTTTGGTACAAGCCTAAAAGTACTGACGTCCACCCAGAACATGTTTTGCACGGTGACATTCTTTGGTCATTTAGTTAATCAAATATTTTGACGTGTTTGTTTGTTGCCATGACTACCTCACACTGTGAGATGGAAAACTTTTCCTCATCATGAATCAGTACGACAGTGTGTGAGTGAAACTTGTGGGTCTGAATCCAGAAAAACAATGTGGTTGGTAAATATTGATGCCAGACCTGTACCAACTGTTCATAACTTTTAATTTGGACAACAAGGGTTAAACCAATGTTAAAATGACATCAAATCCAAGGCCTGGCTGGCTAAAACCAGCCACCTAGTATGAGTTGAGGAATGAGAGACAGATGGAGGGAAACAGGGCAGAAAGAAAAAGTCAAGCTATCAACTTGAGTCACCCTCAATAAAAGGATTCACAGATGCGGGAGACCAATGTTACAAAAATGTATTTCTTCTAAAATAAAAAAAGGCCTTTGCCGTGAAAATGATGTGTAGAATCTATATACATCATTCTCGATTCATGTATGCATACAAAAAAATCCACATCACAAGATGCTTGTGTTCAAGTATATTCACCAACTTCATCTCCATGATTTAGCATTCTCATTGTTCCACATTTTTTTGAATAAAATGTCCTTCAAAATAAAAACAAAATGCATAAAACCACATTTTATGTCCTACCAATACATATATACTGTATAAATACATACATAAATATATTTTACATACAACAGCCATAAATTTGAAAAGGGGATATACAGAGCAAAGGGGAGGGGGGTGGTAGTGTGTGTTTTAGCTTGTGTTGTAAAATGGTTTGTCCCTCTATGATCTCATCAGTCAGATACGCAGGAGTGTGTGTTGCTGTGTGTCGGCGTTGGTCCACACGCACACACATCAGAGATGCAGCCATCTCAGTTGGCCCAATAGGGGGAGCTGCCGTAGCTCGACTTGTTGACTTGGCTCTTCTGCTGCAGGCTGCTGGACTGGCCGCGCTGGCTCGGACCACCCTGAGCGTGGAAAAGACATGCAGGTTAGAACATCTGAGGAAAGTTCCCACCTGTGAAACCTGCTCAACGGTATCTGCGAGAGTTACCTGTCCATCCTGAGCTAGATGGTGGTGCAGCAGCTGTGAGTGTGGTTGCTGGTGAGGCAGGATGTGGAGGAAAGGGGCCGGTGCATAGCCTCCAGGAGCTGCTCCAGGGTTCAGAGGCCCTGGACCCCCCAGTGCTGATGGCAAGCTGAAGGGAGGAGGGGTCCCCGTATGGAAACCCTGCTTATCAAAAGACTGGGGTCAGAGGATAAAACACAAATTAAACTTATTTATTAAACTTAATTATTAGTATAAACTCTGATGATATATGAATGATTATGAAAACAACAAGATGCATTGGGGGGGGTTGTGGGGTTTGATGCTCACCTGGGTCTTATTGTAAACACTTCCACTGATATCTGGCACACCCGAGTTACTGGATGTCACTGAGACACCTAGAAGAACAACATTTATACATTATCATTCAAACAACTTAAAAAATCCAAATGACAATATTAGAAAGTGAGTGTTTTCATTTTTCTCACCTTTCCCGGGCCCAGTAGCAGCAGATTTGGCTTGTGCCTGTGAGGAGGAGTTGTATCCTTTACTGTAGTCCACTCCTGCTGGCCCGGCTGTCAGCTCCTCATACCCTGCACAGCAAAAACATCAACTTCAGAGTGAAAATAATACACAACATTTCCACTGCACAAACATCCAAAGTACGACAGCTAACCTGAGCTGAAGGTGTGCTGGCCATAACCGCTGGGCTGCTGCTGTGTCTGCTGCTGGAAGGGGCTCGCCGAGGGGTTTCCCAGACCGAGGCCCATATTGTGCTGCTTGGCCGAGGCTGGTCCTGGGCCCCCCGGCGGAACAAACATGGTGGGGCCGTACTGGAAGGCAGCGGCACTGGGTACGGCGCCCGGCACCCCGGGGTAGTAAGGCAGGCCTGTGTAGCTGTAGCCTGGAGGCAGAAAAGCCTGCTGACTGCTGTGGTGCTGCGGCTGGCCCTGGGGCTGAGGCTGGGCCTGAGGAGGCTGAGGCTGGGCCTGGCTCTGCCCCTGGCTCTGGCCCTGGGGAGGCTGTGGGGCTGCCAGGCTGGTGGGGGGTGCTGGGGAGGTGGAGTCATTCCTGCCAAACTTTGTGACTTCACCTGGGGAAAATGGGCGGTATCAGATGAGACACAAATGCCAGATTTGAGCACTGAGTGACTAGATCGGCAAAGGGTGGAGGTGCTTTACCTGAGTAGGGGTTGTTGGCTAGGCTCCCTTCTCTGCCAGAGAGAGTCGCTGTGGGGCCAGGGAATGTGATTCCATAGTAATCCTGCAAAGAGGGCTAAAGGAACAGAGGAGGATTAGGAGGAGTCACACAACAAAAACAAGTTGCAAAAAAATCTGTGAGGAAGAAGAGCTGTCCCAGGAGCATGTTGGTGAGACTCACCATTGGCAGTCTGGACTGGAGCATATGGAGGTCCTCGTAGCCATAGATCTGCTGTGAAACACAAAAGGACAGGTATAGTCAGCTAGAAAATCTGCAACATATGTCAAAATAAAACACAAACAAACACATTGTCACTAAATCCTCATCAGTTCTCTGAAGGGGCTCCAGATTTTCAGGTGTCTAATCACAGACAAAATAAGTGTAGTTCAAGACTAAATTGACCTTTACTCCATGGCAGCTGACCTGCAGAGACTGACAGATGATACATGGGACTAACAAATTTCATGTTTTGTGTTCACTGATTTAAAAGAAAAGATCATTTAGATCATGAAGGGCTACTTACTGGGTATGCTGGCAGCAGCCCTCCTGGGCCCATGATATACTGGTTGGGCAATAGAGGCGGCACTCCCTGGGACAGGTTAGGAGGAGCTTTACCTGTCAATATAATTACAAAACAACCATTCACGCACTTTACTTTCATGTGACGAAATGGCAACAATTCAAACTATCTGTGCTTGTGCCAACATGAGAGCTCAACAGTGAAAACAATCCATCACGCATTAACATTCCCAATGTCTGAGGTGTGTACCAGTGGAGGAGGAGAGCAGGGGTGTGGTCCTTGGTGCAGAGAGGTTGGACGTGGCAGTAGCTCCATTGGAGCCAAGTCCCAGCACGGTGCTGGTGGCAGCGGCGGTGGCAGCAGAGTGGAGGCCGCCGGTGGCCGCGATGCCACCGACTGTGCTGCTCATGTTGGCCAGGTGGCTGATGCTGCTGCTACTGTTGCTGCTGTTGTGGGTGGAGTGGAGTGCCGAGGGCTGTGATGACGTAAATGATCCGGACGAGGGGGCCAGGGAGCTTACGCTGCTGCTGTCAATACTGGTGTACTGAGGACAGAGGAAGGGGGAGATGGGTTCAGTTTCAAATAAGGCACATACAGTCTGTGTACTGCCATTTATAGACTGCAGATCAGGGGTCTTCAACCTTTTCTGTGGACACCCAGGTGGCACCGGTTCATTACCCTCCATGTTTTCATGGCATCAATACTTTTATAATAGTCTCATTTATTCTGGCAATAATGAAACATCATTACAGAAGTTGAGTTGTCATACAGAAGGTGTAATGCTTGCTTGTAGAAGACTTACAGTGAGAGAGCTGGAGCCCAGAGCTGAAACTGAGGAATGACTGCTGACATGGCTGTAGAGTGAGGGCAGAGAGGACAGAGAGTTGATCACTGTACTTTTTTGGCAATGACAACTTCATAATATTTTACATAATTACTCTCCTCAAATTAATTACTTGGCTTATTTTTTGTTGTATACACAAAACAATTTTAAAGTACCACCATGTATTCATGAATTTACATCCAGTTTGCTTAAAACTGTCACCTGTTGAGGGAGTTGAGCTGGCTGACTGAGGGCAGGTCCTGTGCCAGGTTGGAGAGCGTGGTGGAGCTGTGTGCAGGCAGCGTGGAGGGTAAGTGGGAAGAGGGCCCCGAGGCACCGTTGGAGTTGATGTTCAGAGATGGCGACTCTGGCTTCGGTGTGGAGGACGCTGATGAGGCTGGCAGGTAAGAAAAGGGTCTTCATTTTTATGCATTTCTCAGCATAAAGATGGACATTTACAATAAAGAATTATCCGTATATAAGTCAGTAGTGGGTTACTTACTGTCTAGAGCAGCAGACGTCCTCACACCATTTAGACCATTCTGGAAACCACAGCTTAGTGTTTGTTACATAGATACGATAGAGATCTTGACCTCTTATCAGTACAGAAAACACACAGAATGCAAACTGACCACTTTTATTCACCAAGGTCAAAATCAAACCTAAACAGATTTCAATACTGTGGGTTCAGAAGGCTGTCTCAGGGGGCTATAAGCAAATACTCTGGTGAGGAAGTGCTGGCAAACAAGTGCTCTATGTTCACACAGCCAGATGCCGTTTCCCAACATAGACGTGACCCTTGGGGTACCTGTTGACCCGTGACCTGCAATTTGTCACGCTGTTTATACAAGATGCAGAGATGCGATGCGCTTGTCTACTTTGGCGCAGGTTGTACTACTTGAACAGTATTTTTTTTTTTTATTTGATCATTTCCCATCTCAATTCTGAAAAAAAAAATGTTCATGATGCATTTCTGTTGACTGTTTTGACTCACCATGACTGGCCCCGAGGCCTCTTTGCTCTGGGAAAAGGCCAGCCGTGCGTGGGGGGGCATGGTCCCATCATAACTTCCCCCGACTGTGGAGAAGTGAGAGGAGGAGGGTGCTGAGGCGGAGCTGGTGGATATTGTCGACGAAGAGGGGGGAGGGTTGGTGGAGCTGGCGGCCCCTAATGAGGAGGGAGTGAGGCTAGGCAACGCCACCGAGGAGGAGTGATATACTGGCTCTGATGAGGAGAGTGGCAGGGCAACAGAGAGAGGGTTGCCCAACGACTCACTGCAAGAAAGAAGAACCCCAAGGTATTACATCTAATTGGACCAGATGATGAATTAAAAGGAAATATTTGATATTTTAGCAAATCAAGTATTTAGTATGCTGTAAACATTGTGAAAAATATACAGATCTTTGTTTTCAAATGTCAGCATTGCAGCTGTTTGATGCTATGTATCTTTTATATCTTATCTGTGGTAGCAGTTGTAGAATTAAACTCAAATCAAATCAAACTCACAGTGTCTGTAGTAATATGAACTAAAAGAGATGGAACTAGTCAGTGGCCAGTGACAGTACCTTAGCGGTTTGGAGTACAGGCTTGTCTGGCTCTGTGTCCCTGGTCCTGCCGCCTGTGGTGCTGAGACAGGGGCCGGCGTGGACTCCCTGGATGCTGCACTCACACAATTGTCCACAACTCCAAACTCAGGCAATGCAGACTCTGAGCCAAAGTCCAAAGCTCCAAACTGGAGGTTTAGCCCGGGGACATCAGCCGAGCCTGGCATCTCTACTGCCGTGGAGGGGATCTGCCAGGATGTAGGGAACACGGTCAGGTTTCAGGACGATGCTATCAACTTCATACCACTTGTATTTGGTCATTTACAGGAAATTTGTTAAAATACAGGCACTGCTGCCTTGACAATCAAGATTCAGAATCACACAGCAGAATATTAAGAAGGAGGTTTTAGACTGAAAACTTTTGTGTTAAATTCAAGAGTAGCTTCGTGTGCACATCAGTTGTAATGGTACGCTTTTCTTCATTTTCATCCCCTACCTTTGATGTGGGAGGTATCCTTCGTTTCTGGCCTTTGAGTTGTGCCCGTTGCTGCTGTGGTGTGCTGCCGCCCTGAGGGTCCAGCCCTGCACTGGGGGCAGGAGGTTTGACACCAGCAGCAGCCATCACTGGGCCTGCCGTGCCGATGTGCTGGGGAGCAGGCGAGGCTGAAGCAGGGGGCGCTTGTTGTTGCAAAGGAGGACTGGGTTGACGTGCCAGGGGCAAAGGGGGGCCAGCATGCCTCTGAACTAGCTGGCTCAGCACAAGAGAAGGCTCTGGTTGCATGCCAAACTCACCTGCAGACACACACACACACACACACACAACAAGGATTTTTAAATAGGTATATAAACACACACATGCCTGGCTACACTGTGACTTTTCCACTTGATTACTTACGGCTGAACTGTGATGACAGCGAGGTGGCATTGGATTCTGAAGCCTTTATATCCCAGCTAGATGAGGAGGGAGGAGGTACAGGTGCTCCCAGGCCTGGCAGTCGGCCTATGGAGGCGTTACCGCCTTGGGTACTGGCGGGAGGCGCGGCCTGGGATGACGGTAGCGGACCCAAGCCAGGACCCTTTAGCTGTTCCAGTATCTGAGCTCCAGCGCTGGGCTGAGTCCTTTTGGCCTGGCCCAAGTCCCCAAAACCAGCTCCCAAAACTGACGACTAGACGAGACCAGAGGAGAGGGTGTAATCATGAGTCTTTTTCATGAGTTTCTGTGTCTGCGTGTATTTACATGTGATCAATGAAGGTGAACGTGTGTGGGGAAAAAAAAGGGGGGGTGCCAAGCATGTTTTTACCAGAGCAGCATGAGCGTAGCTTGTGCTACTGGTGGCATTGCGGCAAGGGGGAGGCTGCGGTGGCTGGTGGTGGTGAGAGTTGGTGAAAACCAGACTCTGAGAGGAAGAGGAGGATTGTTCTCTTCCTCCACCCACAGGCTTCTGCAGCAGAGAGGCGAGATCCAGACTACCACAGAGACAGTTGGTAAAGCCGATTAGAAAATGAAAACCAAGTTTGAAGTTGCCCATGTAATTCAACTCAAAGTTAAGCAACTTTTTTTTGTTCCTGACAATCTTTTTGAAAACAGGACACTAAAACTACTGAGTATTTTATAGGACAAAACAGTCAATAAATGAATTGACAATTCAGTTCCATTGTAAAAGAGATCGGGGCCACTGTATTATTTTAAAAATTGAGCCAGATGCTTACCTTTGCCCAGGTGTGATGTGATTCTCAGCAGCAGGTGCACATGAGGAGGTGAACACTTTGGTCTCCGAGAGCTGCAAGAACACACAGAATCACAAGAGACAGACGTATGTTAAATATACACCGAAACATTTTGTTGCGATCGAGAGACTTCTCCTGTAATGTGCTTCCCTTTGTGTCAACTCACACTAATATCCTCGTTCCAGTCCTCAGCTGCCCAGTCTTCCACCAAGGTACTCCTCCAGGCAACTAGAGGACAACCAATGATGAGTTGTACGGAAATATACAGGATGCCTGTGGCATCTGTACACTTGCATTAAATACACAGTATTGTCTGGTCAATACACTGAATGAATTTGTTGAACACAGATTTGTTGAACTGTCTATAGAGGTCAAGAGCGGCGTGTATCACCTGTCCCATCTGTGCTGTTGTTGGCCACCGTGTCCCACACCTCAGTTTGTGTGGTCGTTGTTCCAGCCTCTGAGGTATAGTCCGCTGGATTGAAGGTCCTGTGGAAGAGTCAAGGACGGGTGTGTTTAGTTATACAGCAATAAACTTAAGGCAGGAAGGGGTTGACAGTAAGTGAAATCAGAATTAGTTTACTATTTCCCTAATAAACAGTATTTGTACTATTCATTTGAAGACTTAATGCTTTCTGGCTTTTGAGTTTCAGCTGCTATATAGAGGCTTACGTGGGATATGTTTATTATTTTATTCTGACACCACATCTGAATGGAATTGGTGCCTAAAGACTAACAATCTTTTAGCAAACATAGCATAGCAACATATTAGAAAGTTAAACCAAATCCCAACCAAAAAATAGCATTTTTCATATCCTGGCCTGAACATTACACCTAAAGTATGTGAAAACTCCTCTGTGTGTTTGTGTGTGTGTGTGTATTTTTCCACCGTACCCCATGCCCTGGGCTGAGAACCGGCTCCCTGCTGGTGCTCTGCCTCTGCCTCGACCTCCAGATCCTGCACGACATTCACAAAGAAGTCAACAACACCCACTCAGGTGTGGGGCGACATGAAAGTCTTTTAACATTCATCTGCTTACCTCTGCCACCTCTGGCCCTCCGACCTCGATCTGAACCTCTGTCCACTGGTGTCACCTCCACGCCATTCTCCTCTGGACGTGCTGGACATGTACAAACACGCATGTACACAAAAATGAGAAAAGAAAGACAGTAGTGGTGTGAAGTAATCAAACATGATACTGAAAGGCTACAGAGGAGACAGGAAACTCTGAGCTAGAGTTGAGTAAATATGTAATTTAGGCTCCATACCCTGTCGGATGCGACTCGCCCCCCTGCCCTTGCGGTTGGAAGCCGCTCTGCCCTTGCTAGCCTCCCTCTCTCCTTTCTTCTCCCTGTTCTCCTTGTTCTCCTTGCTTTCTGAGGGACCCTCTTTCACCAGGGGCTTCTTCTTCCCTACTGTTTCCCATGAGGTCTAAACACAGAACAGGAATGAGAGGACAGAAGAAAAGAAATGCAGAAAAAAACAAAAGAAAGTGTGCAGGATTAGTGATCTAGAGCACAAACTATATAATTAATGTTCATTTCACCAACTTAAAAAACATAGTCAGCAGTAAAACAAGATAAACATGAACAGTGTGCTTCAGTGAGCTTAAATTAATAAATTAAATTTATAATATAAGATAAATACATTTCTTTGCTTCTATTTCAGAGACTTTTCACTGTTGTGCCATGCTGTATTAAACGCTGGGGTTCTGTTGTTGGTTGAAAACCTTATTTGAACTTTGTTATTTTGTTCAAGAGGATAAAGAGACACTGTACCAAACACTACAGGACACTCAAACAGTCACAGAAAAGCTGGGATGTGAAGGTTTTTTTTTAACCAACTTGTGTACTAAAGTGTGCTCTACGCAGTTGTGTTGTGTAAGAAAAACAAACATCAGGTGAGGGCTTGTAAGAAGTATATAGTCAGTATTAAATGACTCCAGGGAAAATAACATTTCTAAAGCAACAAATAATTATAACTATACAGTCACTTCAATCAGTGTGAATATTCAACAGGCCACTCTCCTCTTTGCTGCACCTACTACCTTTTGTTCACGACAGCTAAGATCTCAAAGATTACAGTGAAAGGAGATGTAATCAGAGGGTTGCAGTGTGTATCATAACAGTAGGCTTCCACGTAAAAGGAAAACCAGCTATTTGCTATTTTGGGATTTCCACGAAACCAAAACAACACCATGGATAGCTGTCTGGCTGGCTGCCCTGCCCTGCCCTGCCCTACAGCCTCTCCACGCCATCTGTGCCGGCTGGTATTTTTCAGAAATGTTGGGAAGCTCACGCGTGACACACAGGCAGAAAAAAACCTAAGTCTTTGCAGGACATTTGGTAGCCTGTCTGACTTTGCACTCTGAGTAGAAGAGGGACAAATGGTGTACAATAGTGTGCCTTCATGCTAAAAAGACACTGATGTTAAAAAGAGTGAACTGCTCATCAGTAACTTTGGCAAAGGACAGCTCAGAAACTCATTTTACTGAGCTGTATTATTAGATGCCAACTGTTTTTTTCTTCATATATACAGAACTACCTTATCTTTTCCACAACATTTGTTCATGTTTTAAGTATGTAAAATCTACTCATGATGTGCCAGGTTTCTTTCTTTCTTCTTAACTAAGAAAAAGGGGCAAAGAGAGATGCAAAATATCTTTGTGTACTTCCTTTTTAGTCGTGGTGTTGAACATGGACCTGCAGCCATGACAGGCTGTCCACACTGAATGTGTTTCAGCTGCGATTTTTACTCATCTGTCTTTCACACATCTGACAGAACAGATATGATTCTATTTTAAATCAACACAGCTGTCTTCACAGTCTTGCATTTTGCTTTACACGCGTTTTAAGAGTACTGCAGGGATTGTGTCCTGAGCTCTGAGTGCAGTCGAAACGCGGGTGACTGCACAGCAGTAATCTACCTGAACACCCTGTGGAGACACTGTGGAGGATATGCTGCTTTCACCACATGGCCTGTGCAGACATTGTGTTAATCTACAGTGATTAAAAAAATCTGCATGGTGACATTCTGGATGGATGATTCCACCTTTCCACAAATGTATTCAAATTGTTTAGATGTGATGATGTGGTGTGAGCAGCACATCAACTAAGACTTCCAAAATGTTGTTTAATGGTCTATGTGATTTGTGTCAGCACAAGAACAATTTTAAATTTAGACAATTAGCTATTATTCTCACTTATTTTCACAGTTCATCCTGTTGTTTTTACCCTGGGCTCATAAGTTTACAACTTTTAAATCACACATCTAAGTAAAAACGTTCCAAACTAAATAAGTCTATTCACGCCATCTGAAAGAGCAAATTCATGCTGCTGGCAATGAGTAGCTGAAATAGTTGAAGTTTAAAATGAGAGACGGTGTAATTTACCATGTCCGAGTTGCTCTCCAGGAGAAAGTTGATGGCTCTACTAACATCCTCGTTGCAGTCGTGGAGCGCTACTATGCACTCATCAGGGTTTTTCCCAGTCACCTCCACCAGCTGGGGAAAGCAGAAAAAACACTTTCATATTATGGATATTGTTCACACACCAGTACAAGTCTTAAAACGTCACTCATAGGATCAAACACGCATTTTTCACAATTCCACATTAAGGGCTGGAGTCGTGGTACCATATGACAGCTCGGCCTGACTTAGCCTAGTGTTCCTCACCTGGTTAACTTTGTCCTCAAAGTCAGCATCATTCTTGTCATAGATCATTTGGGCAAGTCGAATTTGCTCAGCAGTAGCCTGCAACACAGACACCAAAGGGTAAAATTTTGGTGAGACCAGAGAAACCTTTAGCAGCCACTTTATTAGGTAGATCTGTAAAGCTTAAATGGAGTAATTAATTACACCTTTACAAAGATAATACTCAGTTTCAATTGACACAGTCAGAGAGGTATTGTTTTAACTATGTTTATTATTGAGGATGTTGTTTGTGATGGTGTTGAACTGATTATATTGAGAGGCATTTCCATTTTGCCCACCTCATTTATAAACATTCATCAATTACAGTCCGGCACAACGCAACCTGAGATTACATCCTCAGTAATAAACATACAGTTGACATCTGTCAGAAGGTTTTAACAAAGCTTAAAGTTATAAGCCTGTCCTAGATCACATTACATTGTGTGGGTGAAGCTAAAAGGATTAATGAAACTGTTAGCTGGTTTTCACTGTCTGAAATGACTGAAAACAAAGAAATTGCTACTAAGCAAGTGCCTCCAGTTGACACTATTAAAAGTGAATGTAATATGTAGCCCAAATAAAAAAAAAAAAACTTTTTAAATATTGACCCAGGCATCCCCTTGCATAATGTGTACACTGTGGTTTTGTTGGCATGTCATGTGAACCCTGGTGTTTTGTGTGAGTTTCTGTGGCTGAGAGGAGGGTGCCTACATTAAGCGTATTCATGTTTGTGTGGTTGCGGGACTCACCTGTATCTGTTTCTGTGGCTGTGATGTGTGAGTGACAGCAGGCAGCGCTTTTTCCCGAGGGCCCCGGGCCTTCTCGCCGCCCAGCGAGCTCATCATATACAGTATATACAAAACTCTGTATGTACAAAATAGAAAAATCTGCAAGAGGAAACAGGAGACACAAAGAAGGATGAGTGAAGTCAGCTGACGGTTATTAAACCTATAGATCATGTTCAAACACACACATCACCACCACGCACACTGTCAGTTCATTTACAACGTTGTTATAGCAGAGCCTCAGCACTTTCCCTTGTGTGAGTCCATAGAGGGAAATAAGTGTTTAATACCAGAAATATGTGTTGTGAGCACAGCTAAGCCGTATTGCACAATCATGAATACTGCCCCTATGGAGGCCGTAACACACACACACACAGAGCTGGCCTGGTGACAGAACAGCTTTGCTGAAAATCTAGGTCAAGGAGGGAGAGCGACCCAGTGTCCTCTTACAAACAGCACAACCAAGGTTTGTGCAAACCAGAATAAACACTACACACCCTGACCCCACATCCCCTCTGACTGTAAGACAGTTTACAGTAACTAAGATCACCCAAACACACACCCTCGACTATAAACGTGTGTGTTAAAATGATGAATTCCTCTGCGTGCATTTGACAACCCCAATCCCGTGCAATTTGCTTCTTGCTGCAAATTGAGGATGGCACCAAACAGCCAAGCATTACAAATGTTTCACCAGCAGATATTAAATCACTTAAGACAGTTTCTCTCTCTCACACACACACACACACACACACAGGGCTTTCATCACCTGCAAAAAAACGGAAAAGGTGATTTGCTCAGTATCTTGTAATGCAACCTGAATTATAAATACTGACTGTGGTGTGCATTACTGGAATAATAAGTCCATATATCACCACTGACCCATTTGTTTTCTGTCAGAGAACAATAGCGCTCCAGCGCACAGTGTCTGAGTGACGATGGGGAACGCAGCGCTGCCATTGGCTGCTGGACTGAACAAAGCTAATGGGACGAGCTGGCTTTAAATGCAATTTCAGTAAAAAAAAAAAAAACATCAAGATCTTTCATTTAAAAAAAAAACACATATAGCCGTGATACCCGATGCAGCAGCTGCCACCTGTGTTTAATAAATAAAATATTAACATATAATCAATGCAAGTGATTGTGAGTGCACAAACAAAAACAAAACAATGTTTCAGTAACTCTGCATCGCATTTACTAGAGTAAAACGTTAGAGAAATCGGACGTACATGCCGTGTTTATGTATATTGAGATCCGCTTGTTTGCAGCTGCCAACCTGACAATCAGACACAATTTATTTTAGTCATTAACCGAGCGGAGCGTTGTTTTGGAGCGAGGCTAACGTTAGCCCGCCGTTGCTAAGGTTACTTATTTCTACATTTGGAGCTGTTCGGTAACGGCTGAATGTAACGCCACATCTCGCACAAACAAACACACAAGACTGTCGTGGCGTTGTTTCCCGGCTTCACACTGACCGACTGGGTGCTGCTGGTGTTGGAGTCCCTTTGTCCTCACTAGCATGGGCTCAGGATAGCTGCCGATATGCTAACACCAAATTGAGAGCAGCGGGGATGAGGCTAGCTGGCGATGCTAACTAAATCTGGCCCGAGTTGTCGACCAGCGGCCGTCCAACCGGCTGTCCGAGGTCTTAAAACGTATTTATAGATCCGCACAGTTATCTAACGATGGCTGCGGTCAAACCGGGCTTTACATGTAACAAACAAGAGGCTGCCCGACTAACAACATGGAGCTAATGTAAAGAGAAAGGCCTCGCAGCGGAGCACAATCCCATCCCGACATTTGCTCGCCGGGAAACAAGACAACAGAAAAAAATAGCGAAAGACATCCCTCACAGCCCGGTGTGAGAGAGCGGCCGCCAGTAACATCGGCGAAAAAGCCCCCAAGAGACTGGTTTAAAGGCGACAGATAGAGAGAAAGAAGCTGAAAAACGTGATAAATGTGTGTTTTTGTTACCTGCTAACACGCTTCAGTCGGCCAGCAGCAGACGAGGTGGTCACGTGACGTGCGCTGCCGCGGTGGATGCTCCGCTCTGCTCTCCAACTTGTTCACCTTCAGTGCTCTCTGATACACCGTGACACTGGGAGCCAGCTCACACTTCGATGTCCAAATACTGTGCTCCTGTTGTGCTTACGGAAGATGCACTCGGCTGGATCACTTTCTGATCCACGGAGACGTTCATGCCCTGAGAGCCACCACAGGGGCTGCAAACAAGTACTGACAAATCTGAAGTAGCGATGAAAGAGGAAATCTTATCAATATAAAACATGATAAAGAAAGAAGAATCGTTACATCAATATACATTTTATTTTTATTATTTACTCTTTTTAAAGATTTAATAGCTTGTTTTTTCAGATGTTTGTATGTTACAATATCCTCAGATTCAGTCATTTGTAAAAACATTCATGAGGCATGTATAAAAAAACAGGGCATCACCAAGTAGACAGATCAATCCACACACACTTCCTCAGACATATACATAAAAATGTATGCA
The DNA here is from genome assembly GCA_023238725.1 of Scortum barcoo. NCBI lineage: Eukaryota > Metazoa > Chordata > Actinopteri > Centrarchiformes > Terapontidae > Scortum > Scortum barcoo. The sequence continues at coordinate 22,280,527 of CM041537.1, forward strand.
ATTGTCCCTATGTATTTTACACATACATATACACATTTATATATAAAATACACTTTAAAAGTGTTGGTTATTTGTTCAATTTGTCATCGTCATTGGGGTTTTTCTTTTCAATCGGTCATTATCATGAAAACTGGAGAAAAGTTCCATGTAGAAAAGGAAAACTGATCGCCTGTGGCAGTCTTTCACAGAAAGACTTGAGGGAGTCAAAAAAAGTAACTCAAGCCTCCCCTGCCTCTACCAAACAAGAAAAGAGAGCAGAATCACTCACTCATTGGTACAAAAAAACAAAAACAAAAAAAAAACAAAAGCTTTACAACTGTGACAACAAATGTATGTGCCTGCAGCATCTTAACTCCTGGGTAGAGTCCAAAAATTCTCTTTAGTTTCTCTTTACGTCCTTCTTGCAAGATGGTTGAGAAGATCTAAGTGAGCTACCACTGATCTTCTCCCCAGTTTAAGTGGAGGAGTACCAGAATCACAGAATTCAATCCAGTAATTAAAGGCTCCTCTATCAATCAATCACCACATTTGATGATGCCAAGCTTTCTACCAAAACTTAAAATCTTAGGGAGCATTTTCTAGTAATGCCAGAAAGGCATTACAGGTTTGAACACCACCACTGGACATATCTGCAGAAAGCATTCTGGTCAAAGAGGACAGGAACTTAACCGAAGGGCAAAAGACACCATATATCCTTCAAAAGAAGCAGATACAAACACCCCTGACAAATCCAATAAAGGTGACAGAGAAACAGGAAAATAAATAGACACAAAACAAATTAGAAATATCAGCAGGGGTATGCCTGTCAAATCACACAGTCAAAAAAAAAAAAAAAAACAATACGCATTTGTTTGGATTAATTCATAGCAGAACAACAACACTGCATTGAGCAATCTTAATACTTCTCCTTTACATCATCTCAGTGAGAAAAATATGAACACAAAGTCCCATTTCTGATTGGCCTCTTCGTTTTACTTCCAACAGGAGAAGAGAGAAGTTCTTTGTGATTGCTGTGGGACAGGACGGGCTGTTCCAACCAATAAAATTTTCTATCAAATGTCAAACTGCACTCCGGTTCAGTCCTTCAAAATCTATTGTCTCTTGAGTCATTCTTCCTCTCTCCCCCTCCCTCTCTTTTATTGCCGTCCATTTCAGTGAGAGAATGAAAAGGAACTTTTTTGGGGGAGAAAATTCCACAGGTTTGTTTTTTTCCCCACAAAGTCATCATTTATCACAGAGGAAGCAGCAGTCAACACTATCCTTACTTACAAAAACTAGCCAGCAAAAGACCACAGCCTAATCCCTGCGGGTTGGATGTAAATGTTTTAAACAGTGAGACCATGTTTTACTTTATTAATGTTTCTCAAAACTCATTGAGTTCCTCAGTGGCAGCTCTTGAAAATTACTAGTTAATTGTTTGTACATTTCCATATTTAAAAAAACAAACAAAAAAAACCAAACAAAAACTGAGTAGCTAGAAGGTGGAAGGAGCTAAGGAATAATTGGAGGAGAAGGGACAGTGTAATGGTGGACAGAAACAGACACAACAACAATAGTCTAAGCAGTGATACGGTGGGGGCAAGATCATGCTCCTGAGTCCACATGTGAGCAAAAGAGTGTGACAATTCAATGAGCAAGGGGGACACCGAAGACGGAGACACCAACAGACTTGAGGAAAGAGAGGGATGGAGGGACTGGTTGAGTAAAAATCTGGATGAGGACGTAGTGATGGGAGCGATGGAGCCGACGAAGAGGCTAGCTCCACAGTCCGGCGTAGTTGCCGTGCAGGCCGGAACAGAGGGGCCCACCTGCCACGAACAGCTTGGTGGTGCCAGAGTCATCGTAGCAGTGGGTGTACACGGCGTTGGGGAAGGAATGAATGTCTGAGAAGTAACTCCTCCACGTCTCATCGTGATTCTGAAAGTAAAACAAGAGAGAGGGGAAGGTTACGGGTGAGCAGAGAAGAAAAGGAGAAAGTTGTGAAAATGCGAGTGATCTATGAACAGGCCAACTCCAGTTTCACATGTCATCTTTGGGGAACAAAAAAAACAAACAAAAAAATTTGTACCAGCCAGCCTTTCCCTGTAGTGAGCTTGAGGATGCCATCTCCTGGGCACTTCCGGTACCCCCCAGCTGGATTCAACGGGTTCTCCAGGAACCTCTGGGCCCGGATGTCGTAGAAGAGTAGAGAACCTTGGCCAGTACCCACTGTCACGATGTGCTCGTAGAAACTTACTGAGCGAATCCCTGCACAGACATAGACAGCTTCAATGCAAAGCTACTTAGAAGGAAACATCAACCCTCCCTGCTTGTTTGTGCTAAATTTGTTACAGCCAACCGTGGGAAATGTATTTAACATGCAAACATCTCCAGGAAGTAGTTTAGGGGGGGCAGCTGCTGTCTGAGGAAGTTGACAGATCACCTACCGCTTCCTCTCTCTCTGGAATTGACGGACTTGATGCTGTGTGTAGGCTGCCGGGGATCCAGGAAGGACACATGGGCCTGAGAACCCACAGCGTACACCGACCAGTCCTGTCCGTATGCCAGACACACGTTCTCTTTGCAGTGAGGCAGCTTGGTAGACAGTATCTAGAGGGGATGGGAACCAAGTGAGATTTTGGCTCAACACTGAAATGCATCACATAATGATTAGACGCCAAACCATGTGATGTGCTTTACCTTGCACAAGTTGTGCTCGGCTTTCCAGAGGTGGAAATAGCCATCCAAAGACACAGCACCCAGTTCCTGGAAAGGGAAAAATAACGTAAAGACAGAAGCCGAGGTGTGTGGAGCCAATTTTTCCTTTCATAGACCACTTCAGTGCTTTCCTTCCCAAATATGGTGTAAAATGTAAGTAAATACACAGCTTCCATATCTTGCTAGCTTAGTCAGGTGTTTACATGTTTGCTTAACTGGGTACAGTCAGCTCACAGCTCAAGTAGTAAACGGAGGAAGTGTATTTTCCAGATGTTGATTAAGTGGAAGTGAGCATTACGAATCTGTTACTACACAAAACAACACTCCACCCACTCTTGTATAAAGAAATAGGGTGATCACCTATAGCAAATCCCTATATCACACTGATAAATGGGCCTAAAATAAAAAAAACATAAAAATGGGCTACACTGATCTCCTGACAACAGTCAATTAATAATTAACCCTGAGGGGTATTCATCATTATAAAATGACACTATGCTCAAAGGTCTCTCATTTCCCATTTTTCCCTGAAAACTGACACTATGTGAATTAACTTGTAAGAAACAGTTCACTGACAACAGAATCACACAGTTTCCCAACAGCTGTTGCAGGGTGATGCATACTTTATGGTTGTTGTTGAAGGCCAGAGCACGGACTTTACAGTTGTATGGGTTGGTGTACTCCTTTGGGATGTCCTTGAGGGCACGGTGGGAGATGTGTGCGTAGGAGGGTACTGATTCCTCATTCTGACTGCGCTCTGCCTGGCCCATTACTTCCTCTGTCACCTCCCACAGGCCCATGGAGCCATCTCTGGATCCTGGGAATTTCAACACGAGACATATTAGAACTACATTACTGCTTCGGCTATTTATATTTCTAATGACCAAATACAAGAGCCGCAAATAAAGCACGACTGTCATCAGGGTATGAAATGAGAAGACTTGAGGACTTGCACAAGCATGTCCTGCTCACTGACCAATGCTAACACAGCAGTGATCATTCATACAGATCAGCTCACACTGACAACTTACCAGAGACCGCCATGTTGTCACTGATCCATGCTATGGAGAAGATCCAGTCATTATGACCCTCCTGAAAAAAACAAAAGGGTACCAATTAAAATCAAAACAATTAGTCTTGAGCATCCTTGTGAGTTTCAGGTTGGAAGGTGTCAGGGCAATTTTTACAAAACACAGACAGGGGTCAAAAACAGACTCGCCTAGGAGCAATGTCCCTTTAGTTTTTCCATAATGAACAAAAAAAAAAAAAAAAACAAAACAAAGAATTATTTACAGCACGAACTTATGTACAACAATTTGAAAAGCTGCATTCATCTGTGCCCATTTCGGTCATCAGTTTTCTTATCACTAGTCAGGACATTCAGCTTTGATTGGTCGGTTGTTTTTCAACCTAGTGAAAGAGTCATCGTTGTATACAACACCAGACATTCTTCAATTTGTCCAAATCAGTCTGTGGGCAAAATTAAGAGATCTGAGGATTAACCCTCTGGGGATAAAGAAATATCTGGCAATTATTCCAATAGTTGTGGAGATTTTTCAATTTTGGAACAACCAACATTATCATCTCTAGAGTTCCTCCACTGCTGAGGTAAAAAACTACCTAAATATTATCTATATATATGAACAACATCTCACTCACAAATTGACTGAAGATATACATTAGAAGCTATTTCAACAATAATGATGGAGTGGTAAAAAGTTAAGCCTTCAATGACAAACCCTCCGTGGATAAGCAAAACACTGTGGCTGATGCACGGACAGTTCAATAAAGTTTGAAAGAATCAAAAGTACCAGCACACACAGATTCAAACCACTTACATCTCCAACACAAACAGGGTCCAGTGTGGGCAGCTGGTAGATGGCCAGGCTGTTGGGGTTGTCTCCTCCAGTGGCTAGCAGCGTTCTGGAGGGGTTGAGTTCAATAGCATGGATCCCACAGCCCTGCTGGTCCAGCCGGGAGCGAGAACCCCCCGTGGAGTGGAAATGCCGCCCCGCCACCACTGCACCCACCACCCCAGACCCTCCAACGCCACACTCTCTGTCCTTCAGCATGGGAATGCGTGTTATCTGCCCCGTCAGAACATCGGCTACAAAAAGCTGAAGGTAAAAGGACAGAGAGACGTCTGGTTAGCCTTCCAGGTCCAGAAAAGGGGAAAATCCTGAGCCTGAGTGTGTGTGCAGGGATCGGATTGAAACAGTTGACAATATTCATCTAAAAGAAACTATATATGGATATTACTCTGTTGTTGAAATGAGTTACTGAATGAACACATGCTGACCCTCTCTCTGTGAATTCTTTATGGAAATGATTAGTAGTTAATGATTACTGTCAGTCTGGATTTATTATTCAAAACAATAAAAACAAATCAGCTTTGCATATGGAAACCTATTGGATGGCAGACACTTTATAAGGACGATAAATGCTGATAGACTCTTGAAGGTACAATAATGCTGAAGTGGAGGTGCTGCATTACTCTGCCTGACGATCTTATCTTCAATCTTCACCTTACTCATGACCTAGATCTGAAGACAATTAAAATTAAACTCCTTGACTTGAGGCAGAAACTCATAACCAAATCAGTAGGTCATAATCAAATTATGTTAACATATGTAATCTTACTAATTGAGTGATAGTACTCTTGGTTAAAACCAAACATCTGAGCAGTAAATGTAGGTTATTAACAAAATGACATCTCACCGTGTTGCACTTGGTCCCACACACCACCTGTCTGTGGTTGAGCCACTGTGAGGCAAACACCTTGTTGAGTCGCCCAAGAGAGAACTCCCTCTCCTTGAGGATTCCAGGGAGCCTGCCGGCTGCAAAGCCTCGCAGACTCCGCTGGAGCCGCAGCTCGTGCTGCTGCTGCTGAGGTCTGAACTCCCGCCCCCGCAGGGCACATACCCCTTTCACTGAGCGCCGACTGCACCACCATTGCTGGGCATGACGTGATGAACAAGAAACACGGCTCCGCTTGTGTGGTGCCTGACACCAGCCCAGCTGAGGGAAGGGAGGAAAAGAAAGGTCAAGTGCCTGAAGATTTTCTGTGAGAAAAGCATGTGACTTCTGACAAATCTAAAATGTTATCAGTAAAAACAACTGTGGAGAAGTTAGCCTACAATTGTGTTCATTTATCACAGTGTTTCCCCTACCATTATATTAGGGGGGGCGCCCCACCCCCCCAATGGCACCCCCCTGCCCCCCTTACAGGTCAAATTAGTCGACGAAATTGCTCTCTGTGTGGCGCGCAACTCCCCCCGCTCGACATGTCGTGATGATATACTCTCCGTATCGCGCCTGTTGCGCACACTGCACACACAAGTGAGCACTCACTGGTTTTCACTGTTAGCCAGTAAAGCTCGTGAGACCTACCAATAGCATCATCATTGGTCAGAAACACATCAATATATCTTTCACTCACTGACACAAAAGCAGAGTTACACTTTTGATTTTTGTCTGTATATTTCACATGTGCAGCTCTGGGTGGCTTGTTGCTAAGACTTTTAAAGACATATTAATAAATCAAACTTGGGTCACACCTCACAATGACCAGCCTCAGTTCACAGCAAAGCTTTTAAAAATGACTTTATGGGGCTGGTCTAATATTTTCCTTTTGTCTTTTTGAGATACTGAAGTACATAAGAAAATCTAATACACTACCAGTGTAAACTACAAGTAAACTACCAGTACTTGCTTCATAATAATAATAATAATAATAGTTAAAAAAAAAAAAATCAACTACGTTTCTGTTTACTGATTATTATTTGTCTTATAGGTTGTGTGACAGCACGGGGCCAGAGGAGTGGAAACAGAAAAAGATATTTATATTCCCTGAATCTCAAAATCAATCTGTGGTGCCATCTGCAGTTTCATTTTCTCGTTGTCTTTTTTTTTTATTTTGCCTGGTGTGAGTGTTTAACAGACCGGCTCAGATGATATTGATATGGTCTGATTGTACTGATGGATGATGGTCTCTGCCACAAAACCTGTGACACTGCTTCTGGTTAAAAAGTCAAAACATAATGTTGTGGTATCTGTAGCTGTGCAGCAACATCTCCAGTACAAATAGCATCTTTGCAGCATCTCTACTGGCCTGTGTGTAAGTCAGCTGTTAGTTACAATTTAAATGGCTGGTGTTTACTCCTTTAAGAGGTAAATTTTCCGTGATAATTATCATTATTCTGGATGTGATTTCAGGGTGACAGCTGATGACCCCAGCAGAGCAAGACACTGTCAGAGTAATCTACCCACTACACTGTTGTTTGATGGTGTTTGTAGTTAAATAATAGCCATAAACAAATGAGGTGTCCGTCCATTTGGTCAACGTTGATGTAGCTGACATGCAGATAACGGACTGCCGTTGGCTAACACCATGCTAATATTAGCCGGTGCTGACTTTCAAACAGAAACACTCCTGTGTTAACGTTTCTATTAAAAAAACACCATAACTGTCATTACCTGGAGTATGTTTAGTCAGGCACGGTGTGCGGTATATTTCAATGGTGTATGTGTTGAACTGACACTGACGTTTTGCCCCTGAAACAGCCTGTGTAGGCTAGTTAGCCCGACGCTAGTTAGCATGCTAACGCGTACTAGCTTCCTGCTAATGTTTCCGCCTACCTGTTGTTGGTCCTTGGGCTCTCCTGCCTTCCTTTTCCTGCTAACTGTTTTTCTCGCCATAATCGGATACACACAGCTCCCTCACCCACATGGAGGGTAAAAGCGACGCTGGACACTGGATCATATAATGGCGTATATGCTGTTTCTGTTCCTCGGCCCTCGCTGGCGGCGTCCGACGACGAGGGAGGGCGATCACATACGGGAGAGGTCGCCTCGTCGCTGGCTAACACTGTGGCTCAGTCACAGCCCTTCGCTGTCCTCCGTGGCTCCCAAAATGAAGCAGCAGTCGGGGCCGTGTCACCTCTTCAGCTTGGCCGCAGTCTCCACTTACTGACAGAGGGTGAACTCTCTTTTCTCTCTCTCTCCTGGCCAAGTCGCGTCAGCAACGTCCAAAGCATTGAGCAGCGCGCAGCCGCACTCAAATTAAACATCAACAAAAACAAGGTCGTACGTGAGCGCGACCGTCGTGCGTGCTCGTTCACGTCGCTGCGTGAGTCCATTCATCAAGAGTCTTATCAGTGTGTGTGTGTATGTGTGTTAGAACATGTTATTTTGTTCAATGACACAGCTGATGGTGCCATTTTAAGCTGCGAAATGTATTATATTATCATATACACAAATGTAATAATACTATGGCTTATTTTTTGAATAGCTTTTAAGGCAATATATACATAAAATCAAATCTTAAGCTATCAAAATCTCTCTTATGTTCTTTTATGATTCACAACATCCTTTTAATATTCCTAACATGTCTGTTATTTATCCCCTGGTATAATTGTTATTGTGAATGTTGAGTCCTTCTATTGTTGTGTCCACCTGGATATTCTCTAAAGGCTGTAGGGAAGAAATCATACATATTAATAGTCTGATTTCTCCAGAGAGTTGGCTACCCAGATTTTACTGAAGATGGCCATTACTTCCACAAAGCACAAAGACAGGGTTGACACTGAAATCTGCAATCACACAGACAGCTGGGCACTATGTGGGAGCTTAACTTTGATCCATTATCAGACGTCATACATGTCTTCATAATAACCTGTTTATTAACCCGCGTGAGCCAAGGCGGGCCTCTGTTCTGATGCATAACCGTCTCCTTTTCTGCTGACTAGACCACACAGTTGGATGTTTCCAGTTGCCACTGACAATACGTGAACGGACAATTATCTGTATTGTTGCTGTCTCGTCAACTGAACAGAGAGAATAAATAATGCATTTACTGTAGACGAGAGCTAACAAGGAGTAGGGGAGCTGTACTTGTTCACTGCTTTATGTGAAAACATCCCATCTATTGTGACCATCACTTGAGAGAATAAAACCATGTCACATGGAGCTCAAAAAGCAACACCGGCAACCATCAACAGTCTCACCACTGAAAAGATGTGCACATTTAATCATGTAGATTTTCCAAATCATTCAAGAGGAAATTGAACATTTGCAAATCACATTTCAGGAGCACTGGGAAAGAACGCTCAACCTGCCCACCTTTTCATTATACCAGTAAGATATTTCAATCTTCATTAGATTCATTAGCGCCCCATGTTCAATTATGTGGTGACTTAAAAGTGGATCTCATATATAAACCCTTACACATGACGCCCTAAATAATGAGAACTTAGTTGCGTTTCATCCCCACACAACTAGATCGTAACAGAAATGGAACGAGACACTGAGGAGATCCAGAACCTGCTATACTGTATTCACTGCAACTTGTGTGGCTGTCACAGAGGAAAGCTGACATCAACCTGCTTTATGTATGATTAAAGAAACCACACTTGAGTTATGTAAGGCGACAATAATACCACTTATGTGTCTGTCTGTGAATTAAGTGTACCTTTCTTCTTTGTCACAGTAAATCAAGAAGGAAGGCAATCAAAAACAGAACTAGGTGAAAACACTTATTTGTTGATCATGTCAACCATTTATCGGACAAAATGCCCACTTAAACAGGGATACTAGTCCCATGACACCTTGTTCATGTCATGTTATTTGCCTGCACCGGGAACTGTCCTGACCAAAAAAATAAGGGAAATGGATAGATTCATGATGATATTAATTACAGGCTGAGATGTTGGTTTTTAAAGATGCTTGCAAGTTTGTTTGTTTAGGTTTATTTACTGCAAGCATGTGCTCATCCTACTGGTTTGGGTGGTACTGCATATTGTGCTGACACTTGGTTGTGAATATTTCCTATTAAAAAAGTAAACTTTACCTCTGTATTAGCAATAAACTGCACTATTAATATACTCGATCTGGGGTTCTTCTAAAATAGATTGGCGGTTTATCCTTTGTTCCACAATGGCAAAAAGGTACTGGTCCTGCCTCAAGCACAGTACCAGTTTTCAGTCACATTTTGCTAACTTCAAGCCCTTAATCTATTACCATGCCTCTCACAGTCGCCATCAGTACCAAAGGGCTCAAGATTAGGGAAATTTATGCCACCTTTGCCCTCAGTGCAACTGAGCAGACATGCTTTTTAAACATATGTAGCATGGAACTCAGGAGGTCCTTTAACACACACTGTAAAACTAAACAAATGACATCCTATCAACACCTGGGAGAAAGATTTTCACATCTGGAGGCTAGAGCTTTTTTTTAACTTTACATTTAAGACTTTGGAGATACCAACAAACCTAAAAAAAAAAAAATCAAGATGAACAATCATTTTATGTTACAGAAGAAAGGGGGACAAGTCAACAAACCAAGTCATGTTTGATTAGATTTTCTGGCATGAAATCCAATAACAGAGAATAAATGATATAAATCAGTGAAATAAAACCTTTTTCTAGTTACATCCAAATTTCCAGCAAGGCTTGACGATCATTCCTTATTTCCCAACAATTGCTTGAGGCTCAAAGTGCCAGTCAACAATCACACAATATGAAATGTCTCTATTGCACTGTGATGTGGCTGCAAAAAACAACCCTCACTTACATTTTGTTTCTTTTTTTTTAAACCACTCACTCTTTTCCAGTCTGAAAACAGAAGTCCATGACAGTAAAAAGTGTCACTTTTATGAGACAACATATCTTACATTATCATATCAAACTCTTTATTTTTAAATGAAAGTTTTCAGTGTACTATTTTAAATAAGTCGATAGTTATGAAACATGTGTTTGTGCCTGTGCAGTATATGACACATCAGTGTCAGTGGGTTAAGGGACATTTCTTATTTCTTCCTACAGAGGAACTTTCCCCATTTCTCCACACTCCTTTAACAGGCCATTCCAGTGCAGGTCAAAGAGCATACTGGGGCAGCATCTCTTACGTTCGTAGTAAAAAGACTAAGCATCTATTATGCAGTTCCTAAAACAGAAAGCAAAGAAATGGAGTCTTTGAACTGACATGAAAAAGTGCCCAAATGAACAGAAAATAAACAGCCATGAATGAACAAACAAAGTAGAACAGAACTAGGTGCAGGGCACCAGAGCAGAGAGGGCACTTCTTGAGAGTCAGTTTTCTGTCTGGCGACTGGGCGTTTGTTTTTGTTTTTTTTGTCTTTTCATGTTAGTTGGTTCAGTTTGAAGAGAGCCTTCTCAAGGCCCCCGATCCCCTCCACTATTTACTAGGTCTGCACTGAGCAGTGGAAGATGGCAGCTTAGTTGTTGCTCAGGGAGTTTCAAACTGGTCTTTCTCCCCATTCGGTCCCACAGCTTTGCCTGCAGTCAGTTAAACACTTCCAAGTGGAAGCAAATCAGAGCGGCATCAAAACGCCGCAGTCCAATTCTCCCAGTTTCTCCTTTTCCGGCTCAGACATTCTTCCCATTCTTAAATACAATACCCTAGCAGAAACAAATCCCAGAAATTAACCCCAGGATTTATAGGGGGAAAAAACACCACCATGAAGCACTGTTACACTTTGACTCCCTCCACTCTAGGCACACATTCTTTAAGAAGTGCTGAGACACAATACGTTTTAGCACAGAGAGAAATACAACTGTCCCCCAGCAGTCCCTTCCACAGCCAAGGCGAGGGCAGGGCATGGTGTGATAGGGTAGGCAGAAGGAAAGGGGCTGTGTTGGGTCGTAGCGGGAGGCAAGCCCTGGGCCAGGCTTTGGTTGGCTGGTTAGCTCGGCTCAGCTAGCTGCAGCCCGAGCCATCAGGTCCTCAAGAGCCTTGTCCTGATCATTGTTGTGGACCAGCAGCACTTCTTTGATGGTGTCCCGCTCAAATCCCATCTCGCCAAATCTTGACATTAGCTCAAGGAACTGCAAGGCCTAGGAAGGATGGAAAAATAAAACTATTATAGCCATCAATTGATGTCATCTACAGACGTTCGGATAAATTAAATACAGCCTAATGTAGAGGGTTTAAACACTGTGAAGCATTCAATGAACAGCATGCAGGTTCTAGAGATGTAGTTATCTGAGGGCAAATTGTACAAACCTTTTCCTCTGAACACTGGTACATCTCTAAACATTCCTCCACTGCACTCGCATCGAAGCCCCGCTCACACAGTCGTCCATGGACAAACATATAGTCCAGTACCTTAGACAAACAATAAGTATGTTTATTATGCATCTGCTTTGAACACCACATTGATCCTTAGGCATAACGTGGGAATTACATAAAAAAATAAAACTAAATGAGATTTTCAAGTTTTATTTAGAAAATAATAAAAGATTATATGGAAATGATTATAGAAATGACTTAATGTTAATGTTATTTTTGGTTAATTTATTGTCCTCTTGATGCTGTATGTGCCTTACATCTTATAAATTAGAGATGTCTGGTGCTATTTCATCATTTCAAACCAGCTGATGCAAATTAGATCTGACAAGCCAATTGCACAGACCTTATTATATTTTCCTCTAATTTGATCTCATATCTCCTTATGCTACCATAACCATGTGACCACAGGTGGATGGGTTACGTTAGCTGTTCAGATCACAGGCACGCATCTATTCCCATAACGTTTGAGACAACAGACAGTTGTGCAACAACTTTATTTCAGTTTAATGTTATATTTACAGCACTGATGCGTCACTGAACACAATTACATAAACAATGAACATGTTGGACAGTGAGTATGCTAAGAATCCAGATTTCTGAACACTCTGAAAGGGGGTCGCACCTGCTCCACGTTCTGCCCTTGTCTCTGCATGGCCCGCAGGACACCCTCATAAGAGTAGCCCATGCCAACGAGGGTTTCCACACACTGGCGCTCGCTGGGGGTCATGCTGAGTAGGGCCCCTCCACATGGTAGACCTGTAGATCCTGACCCTTGGTTGGCCTAGTGTAAGAACATGAGTTAATGTTGATAATGTACCTGACATTCCTTATTTACCATCACTGGTTAATCTACATCACTGTTTCCCATACAAACTATGCACACTATTAATCAGGTATCCATTATGTAATCTCACCGGTTTTGGTGCGCCACTCTTGGCATGGCTTGGTGGCTCAGGTGCAACAATAACTTGGGTCTTGTTTATGGTCTGCGGGCTGCCGTTGGTTAGGTTCTGTCGGGGAGCAGGGGTGGGTGCAGGGAGCAGACTGTACCTCACTGGCTCTGGGTCACCAGAATCGGAGAGCTTGGGAAAAGTGAGAGAGCGGATGTTACAGGGTCGATCATCTGTGTCGAACCCCGCTCTCCCAGGATGCCCAACTTTGTCCATGTCCAGCAAGGCAACCAACCCGTTGGGTTTATGGGTAAAGCTGGGTTTGGCTGTGAGGCTGGTGTTGGTGCTGGGAGGAGATGGGCTGCTTCCACGTGACCCTTTCTGGGAGACCTCTGGTGGCGATACAGAAGGAGGAGCTTGAGGTTGGGGCTGGCTCTGGAGGATGCTCCGGAGCTCCTCCTTATCGTCCAATGTTTTAAGCTCCAGCTTGTCGAAGGGGTCCTCTTCCCGCTCAAAGTCAGCTAGATTGAGACTGTGCAGCTGGGGGGTGCTAGGCTGGGTTTTCCTAGGGCCAAGGCTCGGGGCAGGCAACGGAGTGAGGATGGCGTTATGGCTCAGCCCCGCCAGGACAGGGTTCAACGCTGGTGGCGGGAGGTCTTGATCCTCTGCAACAGACCGGGGCTTTTTCCCTCCACCGCTATCAATGTCCTGTGCCTGAGCCAAACACTCCCTGCTCTCTGCCTCCTGCTTGGCTGCTGCCTCTTCGGCTCTGGCCTCTGCTGCTCTGGCCTCAGCCAATTCGATCCCCCAGCGCACACTACGCTTCTCCAGAGAAAAGTCATACTGTTGAGACCAGAGTAAGAGGAATAATGGGGGCGATGGGCAAACAGGGCACATAGAGTAACAGAGAAAATGAGAATGAATATAGAGCTACATGATATTACAATTTCATCTTGACAGATAGTACATGTGAAGAACTTGTAGAACATCATTTGAATAAAACACAAAATTGAGATTACATGTATGTAATTTAAAACTTTTTGAGCAGGCCCGTTAAAGCAACAACTGAAATAACTTCTGGGACCAACTGGGACCAATTTCTGGGAGGTATAAAAGCACTGATAGCATGTGCTTGACTACACCTTCCTGTAAAAATTACTCTAAGGTGGGCATAAGGATCCTTCTTGAAATGTTGCCTTCTCTCTGGTCTTCAGCATGACTACATCAGACCTAACCAAACACTGATACCGCAGGACCGAGCATAACGATCAGCGCCGTATTGTTATGGGTCAGCACACTTAAGCCCTGATGTGAGGATGCTACAGAAAAGTGTTTCAGTGCAGCGTACCTGTGACTCCACCAGCGACGACCCACAATCTGGCAAGCAGAAACCAACAGGCAGCCCAACTTTGGCCGGGCAGCGGAACTTATCATTTATCTTGAAGGGAACGTCATCAAGGTAGCTGATGGGTCCTGTATACAAAAAAGACAAAAAGAAAAGCAAAGTTAGAAGAATGGATACGTACTAGAGAGACTGGCAGATCTTAAACTGACACAACTTCAATCATCAAGTGTAGTCAAACAGTAAAACCTGAAGTATCAAAAATAGACCCTCACCATTGTTGAATGCATCTGATCCAGACTTCCTTGCAGCCATTTAGAGACTCTGAAAACAGACATGAACACATCAGGTGTAAAGTTAGTGAACAGCAGCAGTGCCATGGTTTTATAATTGACAAAGAGAGTTGATAATTGCAGGCACACAACTAACACACGCTGTGGTGCATTAGTGTGAAAAAGATAAATAAGTGATTTCCTCAGCCCTTCTTCCACCTGCCCTCAGTGATGTTTTGTCTGGCACAGTAAAGGAAGAATTACTTTATTACTCTCTTTTGGGATATTGAATTTTTTTTTACTCTATTTTGTTTTACAATTTACACCCACACACAGCTTAGAAATACAAACAGGCTGACATGTAACAGCACCGTTTAGGGTTAGTTAGGGGTTAAGTGATCAAGGCAGTGCCCAGAAGGTAAACTGTCCAGCTACTGGACTGCAGTCTACGCTTGTCTTGAGCCGACCACCCTCCAGTTATCAATCCCTACTGCCTGAGATACTGCCGCCTAGTAGTCCCTGATATTTACAGTCTGACTTTCAGAGGTCCCATAAAACAGTTTCAATCAAAGCAGAAGAGCAATAACAATCATCATGATAGTGAAAGGTGTCCTCTCTGCTCAATCCCCCCTTAAAATCCTTCATTAACCAGCTGGCTTTGTACATTCCACTGCTGGATCTCAAGTCACATAATCCCATTATTTGGTTATGCCGCGCCACAATGCCTGACGTTATCAAGACAGAGACACCACTGTTTTCACATCTGTACATCATCATTCAGTAGAAAAAGTTATCAATTTGATCCACTTACACATCTGAAAGGGGCAGATTTGTTAGCCAAAAGTACTTAATGCTCTAATATGATCAATTCAAAACAACCACTGAATGAAATGGCCCACTGATATATGATCGGTTTGCTCCTACCGTATACTCCACTGAAAGTCAACACCCAACTCTACAGCTCTTTGCTTTTGTGTGCCTGCTCATTTGATCAAATCCCAATCTCACCAATCCCCCATATCAGATTATAGCCAGCCACTTCCACAAAACAAACTCACACAAGCCAACTGCACACTGCTCACCCAGCACAAAATACCACTGAGACAAAGAAAATGAATAGTTGGTGAAGTAATCTGAACATCTGACAAGCCAAAAAGAGGCTGATCATTTTCTGGGGAATTTGTGGGAGCAAACTAAGGCAAGTGGATATTGGACAAAGAGTTACATAACTGAGTCAAAAGACCAGGTTATTCTGTGTCTACTGGACATGCAGGTGTCCACACTTACTTACTTACACATTATCCCATAGACAACTGATAATAAAATCATAGAATGTTATTTTGCAGTCTCTCTGCTTCCTAGTTTTCAGACATTGTTTAACACCACATTAATGATGCTTTAATTCACTGAGACATTCACTCATGTAGTTACATATTCACTTGCACTTGCAAATTAACTGTTTTACCAATTACCAGTAAAAATTACTATGTTATGTAGTTGTAAAATCACCAAAGACAGACTAATAAAGTGTGACTAAGGACCATAAGTAATGTCAAGCCTGATGCTGGGCATAAAAATCCCTGTTATCAGTCTATCCTTACAGGAAAAATTACTTCATCAAGTGCCTTCATCCTACTGAAATTATAATACTAATTATAACACAGGATGGTCTGTAAAATGCGAAGAACTGCTGAACTTTCTGATCTGGTACGGGTCAGAAAAGGCTCCAGGATCTCTGACACACATCACTGTAAATCACATCTATGTAAAAACATAGCTTCAGGCAGGTCAATCACTTGTACTTGACTAACATGGGAGCTGTACACATCCATTATCCCCAATACTGAGTTAAGTTAAAATATTTAACCACAGACTACATGCTCTCTGGCTGCTCATGTGTGTTAATGGACCACAAATGATCAGGAGGCATCCCTCCTTTCAATATCACATGCAATAACACCTTTTATCATTTTTCCAATATCACTGCCAATAGAACAGTTAATTATAATGTACATTACTATTTTTATTTCTCTATCTTTACTTTTGCATTTACTTTTCATACAGTTTACATTTGTCAATACTGTTTCTTGATTTTAATTCTTATGTTATCATACAATTTTGAGAAATCTCTGGCCCAAGAATGTCCTTCGGTAATTAATACAGCTTTATCTGATCTGATTTCTTCTTCTTTTAACTGAGTAGTTTACATCGTATTGTACGTATGGTACTAGATAATATTACATAACTATAACGCGACTCCACCACAAGTTGTTCTCCGTGGCTATTTCGAAAACCTTTAGCGGCTACAGTTAAACTAGTATTATTAATCCGAGTGTGAGAGAACCACCACCACCACAACATCATATGATGGTTTGATTACTTCATTTAAGGGGAAATTGGTCTGCTTAAAACTTAAAGTCATAACGAAAGTACAGTAGCTGTGCTTCATCATCTTTTCAGAGGAGTTTACGTTAAAAAAGGTCGTTTGAAAGCTCCTGGTTGCCAGGTATGTCTCGTAATTGAAAGTACGACATGTTGAGTAGCTGGTGTTATGTTGAGTTATGACAGCGTTAATTAGCCAAAGAGCTAAGCTAATACTACGTTTTGTTACTCAAGGCGCTAACAGCGACACTTCGACTGAGAAACCAGCGACATTAGTTGGTTTTGACGGGATATAAGCGTCTAATAATCTGAATTCACTGACACCCACCATTCGTCAGTCTCTGTCTAGTGTGTTTTGGGGGTAAAGCTGCGGTCCATGCTAACAGTCTTAGCTCCTCCGGTGGCCTGTGTGTGATGTTGTGAGACCGAACAGGACGGACTTCTCCGCCGCCACCGCCCCTGACAACAAACTCGGCTCACTGACACACTCCGCCTGCTCTCACCTGGTTCTGCTCCCTCCCGCTCCTCCGAAATCCAAACGACGTCTCGTCAAGGTGCGACTCGAAGAAACAAACTGGTGTGAGGGGCGACTTTTATTTATTCTGAGATCTCTTTCCTGCTTCAGCGTGGGACGCCATCTTGATTTGTCAAGCTTCCCTTCCACTGGTTCCTGTCTGACGTCACCACGCGAGCATGACGTCAGACCGTGCCAGCAGTGCATCCAGCTGTGACTCAGGTGTGTTGACTGTATTAAATATACATACCGTCAACACACCTGACTTGAGGATGTTCTTTACACTTTGAACTTTTGCACATCCATGGAAAACATTTCAGTAAAGTTCTTTCAATTAAAATAAATATTGCACATATTGTCTTTATTTTTATTTATTTATTTTTCATCTTTTCTATTTTTCATCGTGTCTTTATCTTTCTTATCTTTATATTTATCTGTATTCCTCATCTATATTATCGTTATTTTGTATTTTTGCTACTACTGTCTTCTGACTTCTGCCCCTATATTTTTTTACATACTTTGTTCACATGCGCCAACATATCAAGACAAATTCCTTATATATAGATAATAAACCATTAACAACTGATTCAAGTGGTTGTTAATAATCATATGGCATATTAAAAAACATTTTACAGGCAAGGAGAACTAACATTGGGGTATTACTCAAGAATATAAGTTACATATCTAATTGGTGTGTTCATTTAAACTTATCTAAAGGTGGTGTGCACATTTCATTTGATTTCATTCACTCAAAGACTTGGGGCTGACAGGGGCTGAAGTTTATTCATTTGTATTGCATCTGATCTTGACTGAAGTATTTGTTAACCATGAAAATGATAATAATCATGACTGAAATTCAGTCAGTAAGGAGTTGATTAGGAGAAATATTTTATTTGCTACTACTGTGTTTATTGGGGAAATATTTACTGTCCTACTACAAATGTTAAAAACAACTTTTCAAAGAGGCAGATTTCTGTGGACGTACTATTATTATTATTATTATTATCATCATAATTATTTTTTACAAAGGCCATAACTAACAGGGTGAGGAAGCCTTGGAGCCCCTCTCTCTGATTAAAGGACACACAGCAGGGCAGCATCTTCTACTCCATAATTCCTGATATCAAGTAATAGCCTAACATACCAATGGTCAGCTGAATTTATCACTTACCACTTGTTCATTAAAAGTAAAGCTGTAAATCTATCAACATACCTGTATTTTTTTTAAAAATGATGGCAGTAAAAGACACTAAATGGTGTAATCAAAGACAGTAAAGATAATGAGGACATCTATTCAGCTAATCCACTCAGAGTTTTCATGTCACTGATCAAGCAGTGGTGATAGCAGCATGATGTCAACTGTTGATCAGCTTTTCCATTAATTCACATGGGCAATGAAAAGAAATCCCATTATAACACAGATCCACACTATTTACAACTTAATCAAAGGTACATTATAGTAAAATAAAGGACTTCTGAAAGTGGCTGATGTGAAATTAATTAAGCCTCTTTACTAAGTTCAGCAATATGACATTTCTGAAGTAACCATAGACCCAAGCATAACCTCAAGCAGCAGATGTTTATTGTGTGTTTAGGTCATACTTGAAAAGAGAGAGTTAAAAACAACAATGTAGCCCAACTTAAGTGAGAATTAACATAGTAAAGGTAATATGGAACCATTTTGGATGTAATTGTGAACAACGTGGGCACACGTCATGCTATGTGGTTATAAACATGATTGCAAACTGATATTTACGCATTTCTGAACGTTTCAATGGTTATTTTTTTTATTTATTTGAGTCTTATTTTCGCTCGGCGGCGGGCGCGCGCACGTCACGCTCAGCGCCGTGCGTGCTTTACGTCCTGCAGACACGCGCACTGATAGCCGGAAGCACCGAGGGTAGGAAAATAAAAATCGATGAAATCCTGTGTTGTTCGCGAGTGTAAACCCCTCACTCGCCGTCCTTTTTCGCGACTCTCGGGCTCGGATCGATCGCTGCGTCTCTGCGCCGCCGCTGCGCCGGAGGGGGGGGACGGCGAGGAGCAGAGCAGCTGCTCCGCCTCGACCAAGTTGCTCGGTGGGGGTTTAGCTGACGTGTGGAGAAGTTGAGACTGCCAGAGAGCAGATAAACAAACACAAACAAGACGGGGGGATCAGCCGAGCGCCCTGCCCGAACCGAACCAGCGGCACCGGAGGAGGGGGAGAGGGGTGGAGGTGGGAGGAGGAGGAGGGGGGGTTGTCTTTTCCCCGGTTTGAGCCCGACCATGATCCGCGGGGGACGGTGACTTCCACCGACACCAGCTCCATGTCAGCTGTCAACACTCAAAGAATTGGGGAAACACAGTACGAGGATCTGCCGTAGGCTCCAGCAGAGGAGGCTCCGCTGCTGCTGTCACTGCCTCCCTGTCAGGACTTAGCCAGGCTAGCACGGACAGCCAATGAGGTTTCCCTCCTGTGTGCAGCTGTAGCGACACGAACACACATTACAGTGCAAGGAGACAGAGGTAAACACTTTTTATTAACTTTGCTGCCCCCCCTCCTCCCCACCATAAAGGGCCTGTATCTACACCACTGACCTGAGCTAGGCCACACATCCTGTCAGTGTTTGGAGTCTGCATGTAGCAGCAGAGATGTGATCTGTGCAGGTTTTTTACTCTCTGTTGTGTCTGAGCGTGCTGTAGAGAGAGTCCAGTGTCAGTGGAAACAGAGCCGACAGGTCGCCTGAGTCTGCTGCGTGTTAAAATACATGACATTTGAGTGGCAGCGTACTTAAGCCCATTGTTTTTTTTTTTTTCTCTCTCTCTCCTCTCTCCTCCCTGATCACTGGTGTCAGCAGAAGGATCAACATGGCCCACCAGGCGACCCCCAGTTCCCAGAAGGCCCTGATGATGGAGCTGAAGTCTCTGCAGGAACAGCCGGTGGAGGGCTTCCGCATCACTCTGGTGGAGGAGTCTGACCTCTACAACTGGGAAGTGGCCATCTTCGGGCCCCCAAACACCCTGTACGAGGGGGGCTACTTCAAGGTAGGACAAAACTCCAGTAATACTGCAAAAGGGGAAGGGGGATTATGAAGTTATGGAGACGAAATAGGGGTTTTAGTTACAGAGACAACTTTCATGAAGCTAATTTGTATTCAGGAGCTGAAGCTTTTATATGTGTTTATGCTGTGATCCTGAGCATGTTTTCTTCCTAAGTAGGATATAAAGGAGATTGCTGCAACTTGGAAAACAGCCAAGTAGGTCACTGACAGCAACTGTGTTTGAACCCAAAGCGTCAGAACAAGCAAAGTCGTATTATAATGGTTGGTGCACTTTTACAGAACTATAATTCAGCAGTGACCTGGCTCACTCCTGCTGGTCTAACAGTGTTCTGCGCTTCCAGGCAGCCATTTATATTTCTCTGATTTTGAGTCTTTCTCCCCTGTCCCCCCCCCCCCCTCACTGCTCTACGATGGTTGTGCTTCAGATGCCTATTTTTAGCTGTGAGACCGATATATATGGCACCTCAGCACAGAGAAAGAGTAAGAGAGAAGGGCACGAAAAGACTCATCTTCCTTTCTTTCATGTTACTTATTCAGTGAGATGTCTTGGGAAAAAAAGCGGTGCAGTGAGAGCCCGCAGTTAAGCTGGGGCAATGCAGATGACGGCATACCCCTCCAGGGAGATAATACACAGCAGGTGCTGCTGTAGGCTGCTCTTGTAGGTGACCACTGCTGACAACATCATCCTCGTGTTATCATTTGTCAGGTCATGTCAGATAATTTTTTCTTTATATAGCCTTACATTTTTTCTTTTCTTTTTTTTTTTTTAAATTAAAAAGTTTTTCAGAGGGTTTCATACTGTACATATTACATCACTTCCACTGTATGTCAGATAAGGAAAAAGTCCACACACGTTTACCCCTGAGCCACTGTGACACCTACATAATTACATGAATAAATATACTTCTGATACTGACTTGTTGAGTCTGTTGTCCTGCAGAAAGGGATGCATTGACTGACTAACCCCCAAGGCTACAAGCCTTTCACCTAGTTATTTGTGCAATACTTTTTGGAATACTTTGGAAATCAGTTTGTTTCATATGAACAAACTGATAATAGAGATATTGGCTGCTTGATAAATTTCTCTGCTGTGACCTATTTTCAAACGAAAGAGCACAGGAAGCTGCATTGTGGTTGAATACTTGTTATAAGTCAACTTAAGAAGCTAGAAAGTCAGTCAAGAGAGAGCTTCTTTTTAATGCAACAGGGAACAGAATCCAGTTTGTCATATCACTCCAGCCTTAGTAGTATGTACTTTTAAAGAAGTTCTTAACCTTTCTGGTTCATGAATTGTGAAAAAATAAGTTAATAGCAACTTGAGTGCTCCAGCAAAACGCTGCTGTTTTGCCCCATCTTTTGTTTGAGGAAGAGTAAAGTAAAGGAAGAACTTAATTGGTTTCATTAGAGAAAGTAGGTCTTGCTGATTTACGTGTATAAGGTGTTTCTTTTATTACACATTCCACATTTCAATACATCAACCCACCTTTCCCTGGAGCCTCTCTCCACCCTCAAGCATGAAGCCCACATGCTCAGAGGACTTTAACTTGAAAGCAGAACTTAGCTTGTCAGTCTGTAGAAGATGTTGACTCTCTTGTGTTTGTCCTCCCAGGCTCACATCAAGTTCCCTGTCGACTACCCGTACTCCCCACCAACCTTCCGCTTCCTCACCAAGATGTGGCACCCCAACATCTACGAGGTAAAACATTTTCTGTTTCTCATGAACTGTGTTTATTATATACTATTTACTGATTAAAATGTAGAAACTTGGCAGATGTTATACAGTGCATTTTGTTATGTTTCCAGAATGGAGATGTGTGCATCTCCATCCTGCACCCTCCTGTCGATGACCCTCAGAGCGGGGAGCTTCCCTCTGAAAGGTGGAACCCCACCCAGAATGTCAGGTAATCTCCACACATTTGCCACTTAATCTCTGCTTCTGTATGCACTCATCCATTCTACAATATGGGCATTTCTCATTTTGGGCATTTCAGTTTTTATTTATAATAAATTCCACTATATATAGAACATAAAGCAACACAAGATACAGAGTTTTACAGAAATCAAAGAAGAACAGGTAAAAAAACAAAACAAAACAAATCTGGGCAAATATAGTAGTTAACCTAAGTAAAATAAGCCACCCCAATAAAGAAAAGGGAAATAAGGTGGGTTTTATATTATTTTCAATAATATAAAGGTAGGAGTATATTTATTCTATTTTTAATATACATGTTCAAAAGAGACATCACAACACTTCCCATGGTTATTCTTTGTATTTGTGGTATAAGTTTCAAAAGAGACAATGTCTGTCATTCATTTGAATAATTAATCAAAAACAGGCTTTGTCTGAGTCATCCACGTGGACAAGCAATCAATGGTGCTCCAGTAAAGCCTGCCAAAATAAATAATAATTTTTATTTGATTACACCTGGTGCTAGGAGAGACTGTCCTCCCTAAGCATGACTGGGAGATTCTGGCAGTAGTTTCTGCAACCACTATCAAACACTAACACCAACTCAAACTTCCACAAAAGAAAAACAAAAGAACCAGCCGCAGCACAGACCACAAAACCACGAGATTCCCAATTTGATTCTCCAGGACTCTATCTCATAAATGCAACAAGGCTAAAAAAATTTTTTTTAAAGAAAATAAAAGAAAGTAAGGTACAAAAAGAACAAAAAAAAGGAAAACATGAAGCATCATTTGAGACACAGAGCATGGATCAAATGCAATTTTCAAACTGCAAATGTAGAAGGGTGTGAATTAACAGTTCACTTTTAGCAGTCCTATGTTCTTTGTGTAACATCTTTAAGAACAAGACACAACTGCAGAGAAGCTTTTAGAATTTCTTTTAAATTCAACACATCAGCAGGACTGGTTTTGTCGAGGACTGGAGGTAAAGTGCTAAGTCTGTATTTGAAAACCTGAACAGATTGGGTGTGTAATTGAGCCGCAAGGGGAAAGGGGTGTGTTACCGCCTTCGTCTGGGATACTACGGTTTCAAAATGACAGTGTAAAGCTTTCCTATTGTACAGCGACAGGATCTGACATTGAAGTGTCCTAATTTTCTGTCTGTTTTTCTGCCGCTCCCTCACAATCAGGACTATCCTGCTCAGTGTGATCTCCCTGCTCAATGAGCCCAACACCTTCTCCCCGGCCAATGTGGACGCTTCTGTCATGTTTCGCAAGTGGAGGGACAGCAAAGGCAAGGACAAGGAGTACGCAGAGATTATCAGGTGATACATGGTGATCAGTTTCGACCAGACAACTGTTCTAACAGAGAATCTCTTATCCCCCAAAAAACTACATTTCCAGTCAGTCCGCTCAGAAATAACTTTGATTTTATTTTATTGGCCCACAGGAAGCAGGTGATGTCCACAGCGGCAGAGGCTGAGCGCGATGGTGTTAAGGTGCCGACCACATTGGCGGAGTACTGCGTCCAGACCAGGGTTCCCTCCCAGGACAGCAGCTCAGACCTCCTCTACGACGACCTCTATGACGACGATATGGAGGAGGAGGACGACGAGGAGGACGAGAGCGAGATGGAATCCATAGGCGAGGCCGGCGGGATCAGCACCGCGGAGGATGGCGGGACATCCACCAGGCGTTATGACAACCAGGATGACTCTGGCAACGAAGACTCATGATGATCTGGATGATGACTCCTCCCTGCCAACTTCCCCTCACCCACCCTCCGTCTTTTTATGTGTTGCGTTTTCTTTTCTGTGTGTGTGTGTGTGTGTGTGTGTGTGTGTGTGTGCCATGTGCGTGTTTGTGCGTCTGTGGACGTGTTTGCACATACAGTGGGGGTCAAAGGTCTACTGCCAAAAACCTTTCATCATTTATAAAACTAATACAAATGATTAGTTAAAGAACAGTTCAAATGCTGTCACATACATTTTCAGAAGTTTGTTGATACTGTACTGTACGCTGAAAGTCAGAATATGGTATCCACCATTTGCCTTAATTACAGCTCACACTCTGTCCGGCATCAGATGTTTTGCAGAGTTTGGGAATTGCTATTATTCCAGCACTGTTTGAGAACACTACCAGAGTGTTTGATCTCATGTTATATTTCATGTTTTTTAAATGTCCCCATTGAGGAGGTCAAGGCTTATCCTCTTTTGCACTTCTTTAAACGATGGCAGGCTTCTGCAGAGTACAGTGGTATTACTCTGTGATCAGTGTATGATTAATCATGTGCAAACTACAGACAAGGCAAAACATCCCCACACCTGAACATTTCAATCACCACATTCAACTCTAGTTTTTAGTCCCTGCTTGTGTTCTCTCTTTCATGCAACCAGCTCCTCTCGTACTGTGCTGTCAGTTGTTTGGTTGCAACCATGAAGTTTTCTGATGGCGACAAAGAGTTTCTTCAAGTCCTTAACAGTGTTGTTCAACCCAATGCTAAACCATTAGACTTGTTTTGCTGTTAAAGAACCCGGGGCTGCTGCAGTTTGTTGGTCTTTTAACTGTGGTCTTGTCAGCTAGAGACTTTCTCATAAAGATGTTGGCTTGATACTACGCTTGATGCCATCTCCAGGTTTGTCCGCTGCCTGCTTCCAGTCCTTCTGTCATGTTTAGGCACTCCATGTAGTACCAGTAACAGCTGCTTGGTTTTTAAAAGGCCAGTGTAATTAACATTGTGCAGAAGCATGCATGTGTTAATTATATATTGTTATTTGAATTATAGAAAATCTCTTTTATCACATAAACCAGTATTTTACTTCTAGTCACTTCCCAAAGATAAAAATGACACAAATCGGTTCTAAATAATGTTTTCTTTATTTGAAGACCTTCCACAAAGTAAAGAAATGGTCTTAGTTTTTGATAAATGATGAAAACAAACTGTCCTTGTGGTGGTCACTTGAACCCCACTGTAGCTGGTCAGCAGTCCATGTCAGATTGTTTTGTCTCTATCCACCCTGTCTTTTCTTGTTGCTGTTTTTTATGTACTCCTTTTGTTCAGTTGGTCGACATTCTGTCGACTCGTCCCCTGTGTTTTCCCCAAGTTGGCTCAGACAGTCTGGCTAATGGACACTCTGCTGTTTGGCTCATTAAACAGTGGATGAGCTGGCCAGCTTGTCCTGTCGCTGCCTATCATCGTGTCCCGTGGCAGAAAATCTCTGTCCCTCTCGCGCCTGTCTGTTCGACTTTGATGCAATCAACTAAAACTCGCAGGCTCTGCTGCGACTCCACCCTCCTGGCCCCGCCCTCAGTGGCATCCACCACGACCGGTCACCCTCATGACCCCTCGAAGCAACGTCACTTGGATGGGTGGTGAACAAGGTTGAGACCTTTTTCTCACGTCGCCTCCTACACCTCTCTCTGCCTCTTAAACCTCAGGGCCTCAATAGACTTTCACTGAGAGAGAGATAAAAAAAAAAAATTAGAAACTTAACACACAGACAGCTCCTCACCTTCACCTCCTTTTTTCTTACGTTCTGCATCACTGGGTGGTTATAGAGGGCAGAGCGTGAGCTGAAAGTCTCCAATCCCACCGCCAGTGTGTTCACACGTGATCGAGTGTTGCTGTTGGTTCTGATTAGGGTCCTTTAAGTTGCTTTCTTCTTGGTAGGCTAGATTCAGATAAAAAAAAAAGTCAAAACACACCTGTGGGGACTAACCCTCCTCAAGACAATGCTGACATTGTTGCGATAGATGTGAAGATGTTACATTCTTGCGCTGTGACTCCAACTTAAGCTTAAATGCAACCTAGTCAAATTTGGACGTTGTTACTGTGCTACACCACATCCAGAGTCTGTTTATCGACAGGGACAAAATCAACATGCAGCTTAGCTACACATTTGCATTTGAATGAATATGACGCTGATTGCCTGTTATCTCTGTTTGTGTGTGTGTGTGGTGTATATTTACATTTAATATTCATCTATTGACTAAAATGTCAGGGTTTTCTCGTTCCTGTCTCGGCAGAACCGGTGGAGACTTTTGTCACTCAAGTGAGTTTGCCCAAATGACCTTTTGGACTTTGTGCAGTTGAGAAAACATTGAGTGTGTTTGTGTTCTAGTGCTGGTTTGGGGGACTGAGGAGTTGACTGATTCAAAAAAAAAAAAAAAAAAGGAAAAAAAACACCCTCTGAGTATTAAACTTTCAAACACACTGAACAGCATAGTGTGACTATTATCACTTGTACGACATCAAGTAAACCACACGTTTTGAGCCGTGTTTTAAGGTTGTGGGTGAATCTGTTGCTTTTTTCAACGCAACGGAGCGCTGCGCAAACCGCTGATTCAAATGGATGGATTTTATGCCAAGGAAACCAAGTGCAGCGTCACAACCGTTCATTTTAAAGACTATGGAGCAGTGGATGCATGTGGTTAAGAGAGACCTTTTTGGATTTTAATGTGAAGCCAAAGGAGTGAAACATTTCCTCCTGGCCCTGTGCTTTGAAGGCTCACAGAGACTGGATTCTGTTGAGAGGAAAGCCACTCCTGAACCGGATCTCTAATGGATTTGATATTGAAACACAACAGGAAGTGGACAGATGCCAGAGATTCTGAACTTTTCTTGATGTGGTGCCCGTTTCTTTTTTTTTTTTTGCCCATCCATCACCATATAGAGAGGATGTAAAATCATAGTAAAGAAATGTACCAAATTTTGTGTGTCTGCTGATGGACTAGTTTGACACATCAACTCTATACAGAATATGCTTAATCACTTTGAAGCTGAGAATTAGATGAGAAAATCCACATCAGTCTAAAGTCTGACTGTTAAAAATGAAAACTAACAGCAAAATTGTGTTACACAAATACTGGAAATGAGTGTGGCTCTGTCTAGTTTTAACAAAATATGCCAACCAGCTTGTTTTAAGGGTGCTAATTAGACAGTTGTGTGTTGTTGTTTTAAATTCAGCCAAAAACTAAACCACAGAAATGGTTGTTTAATGGAGATTATAGGCTGGACTATTTCTTGGCATGGTGCAGTAACATCCCGTAGTCTCTGCTGGTTGACTGGCAAGTGGTTAGAACCAGGAAATAGTCCACCACATACCTCCCCCATGAAACAGTAAATGTAGGTTTTTGTCCAGATTAAACAAATGAGATACAGTGTCTTACTGAGCGAGCTTTAGAGTTGCTGGTAGGCTGATGTTGGTACCGCAGGACAGAGGCAGGCTTCCTGTTTCCCCTCTGTTTCCAGTCTTTATGCTAAGCTGAGCTAACTGATGCTGGCTTTAGTTTTGCATGAAAGTAGTATCAGTTTTCTCATCTTTACCAGAAACTCCCCAGCAGAAAGCAAACAAGGGTATTTCCCAACATTTCAAACTATTCCCCTTGATATGAAGCTAGCAGCCGGTTAGCTTAGCATAGCACAGAGACTGGAACAGGGGAAACCTGGCGCTGTCTGACGGTCACAGAGTCTGCCCACCAGCACCTGGAAAGCTCATTAATTAGCATATTTTATCATGTTTGTTCAATCAGTCAAATAATAAATGAATAAAGAAAAGGGTAAAAGGACAGGTTGCATTTTACCATGATTTATGTGGTGGACTGAATCTTGGCAGTGACTTCCTGAAGTCTACCTTTGGACAGAGCCAGGCTAGTTGTTTCCCTTTGTTTCCAGTCTTTGTGCTAAGCTAAGCTAACCGTCCGCGGCTTCATGCTCAACAGACACGTGAGAGCAGGGTCACCCTCTCATCTAACTCTCGGCAAGAAAGCAAACAAGCATATTTGCCAAACTGTCGAACAATCGCTTTAAAGCCAAGTTTTTGCCTCCCATCGTAAATTTAGAGATCTAAGTCATCATCAGTGTTTTTGTTAAGAGTGAAGCCTAGCTGTAGTGTAGCCCTTATGATAGCAATTCAGAGATCAGCTTAGAGCTCTTTAAACTTTAAATCCTCCTCCTTTTTTTTTTTTACTGAAATGTATGCCTTGATTTTTCTTCAGAGGGCAGGTGGAGAAAAGCTAAGGAGGCCTTTTGAGGGGAGAGAGCAACCAACAATTATCTCTGAGGGATGGCGATAATTCCTAAACTCAACCTAAGAAAGGACTCACTAAATGGGACTGCAGTCTAAGGTGTTGAGGTGTTATTCCATACACACTGTTACGTACAAAAGACTGAATGAAATCATTTAATTCATTTAATCTGTGTGTGTGTGTGTGTGTGCATGTGTGTGCACAAGTGTGTTTTATTTTGTTTTGGTTTTTTTTGTTAAGTGTGGGCGGTCACACACTCAATGGACTGACCTACGTGTGTCCACAGTGCCACCACAACATGTCCACACCTATTGATGTTAATGCTGTCCTTGTTGGTTTCTTCTTTGATTTTGTGTCATTCCCCCACCCTCCCCCCACGCTCCACCCTTCATCATTTTGTGTTTGTGAGGATGCAAATGTCACTCATAAAGTTTCTATTGTAAAATAAAGTTGCATTGTTGGGTTTGTTTGCAATAATAGCTTTGATATCTGTTGCTAAGCCCACGTGTCATGGAAAACAGACAGCAAGTTGGTTTTTGGAGTTAAAACAGAAGTGATATGCAAATGGAGCCATACAGTTATTGTGGTTAAATTGGAAAATTATTCAAAATAAAACAGTATGTCATTGAAGCCTGCTGAAAGGTTTACACCTTATTTTGCCATTGACCACTGGTCAATACTACATGCTACACAGATTAGTGATGTGTTATAGTACATTTATTACATTCAAGTGTTGGTTCACCAAAATTCATCAAACACGTTTGGTTTAATTTCCAGGTTGCTGATCTGGATCTGAGATTTCCACCTTTACTCCTATCCAACTGATTTGAATAGAAACTTGTTTGGTGTGCACACAACGTTCAAATAAATTACATTAAAAGATTCCTGCTGCAACAAGTATAAAATAATGTCCCTGTTGCTCTTGTTAGTCCACACCTCACTGTGAACAGCTTCTATTTCAATACTTTCTTCTGAAGAAATAGTCCCTATGAAACCTGTTGACAGTGTGACATTTCTCTGGAGAAGTTGTGTTGCCGTTGAATGTTTCTATTATAATTTTTCAAAGCTTTGAGCACTACAAACAAAATTCTGTTCACCTCCATTGTATTGAGCTGGCAGCGGAAACCTCAAAAATGAATGAATCTGGACAAAATTGAACCAAACTACCTGCACTGCAAAATACAAGTAGAGAGGGAATTATAATTTTCATCATTCTGGTGAACTACCCCTTGAAAGTGGCCAACCGTAAGCAATTTTATGGTCCATTATTGCATCCTAAATAAGGCTCAAAGATTTTAGGATATTTCACTCCTTACAATAAGACAACACATAAACTACCATGTTGC
Source organism: Scortum barcoo (assembly GCA_023238725.1). Taxonomy (NCBI): domain Eukaryota; kingdom Metazoa; phylum Chordata; class Actinopteri; order Centrarchiformes; family Terapontidae; genus Scortum; species Scortum barcoo. The sequence continues at coordinate 22,310,033 of CM041537.1, forward strand.
AGAGAAACGTTTAATCACGAGGAGAAGCGAGTTTCAATTCAGAACAATTAATTGTCTTTTATCATTGGGAGAGGAGCTTTTATGCTCTTCCAGGCATGAAATTAATTACGGGTTCAGTGATGCTTTGATAGGTCTTAGAGCAATTTTTCAGCTTTTATTTAATATACAGTGTTACTTTATAGTATAATGAAAATACCTCATGAAAGTAGAAAGACACAGGTTACTTTGAGTGACTTCCACTTAACTGTTTGTTTCCTCAAAGTACCCAGAAGGAAAATTGCAGTTAATTGAAGTGAGCGCGTCCACTCGGCTTTGGAAGTAGAAGAACAAATTTGTTTCTTTAATTACTCTTATACCATCCCTTCAGCAGAGGATATTAATGTAATCCTGCGTGGCTGTACCGTTGACCAGGGTCGAGTCCTGCTTGAGTTTCACCAATTGCTTCTAAGAGAACAAGCATTTTGAACAAAATGTGTGTGTGCTACCTGCAGATTTTTTAGGTTTATACTAGATCGATAAAGTATGATTTGTTTTCACAAAACTGTTAGATTGTTGAACAATACAAGCGATATCTGATTGGATAAAAAAAGACATGTTGCCCAGATTATTAACAGTGTTTGTGCAGACTGCCCATAAAAACATTATTTCTTGTCTTAAATCACTTGCTTTCTCACAGAAGAAAAGCTTAACTAAACCTTCATCAGTCAATGACAGATGCCACAAAAAGTAAATAATACCTGGAGATGTGTGAAGTGTCCAACAATGTAATTGATGATGTTTGCAAATGGTTTCATTAGTATACTGAGGGCTATAAAATATATAGTTTAGTGCATCATTCGTGAAAAGTATTGTTAACCTAAAGTTCATTGTTGGGCGTTTATGATAATGTGTACATTCACCCAGAATCATTGCATAATAAGTCTCTCTTAAATTTTATGACCATAGTTTCCAACATAATGAAATGATCTCCATTATCGGCTTTTAGTCTCTGGACAGGAACTCATTTGCAGAAGTAATACTGAGGTATATGTCACTTTTATTTGGATGCTGAGGTAGAAAAAATATTTTCTTCTCTATGGTAGCAAATAAGCGCCTGCGTTGTTCAGATTTCTTGTTTTGTCTCCACCCTGTGGCTGCATTGACTGCTTACAACTTATTTTTTACTCCAGTACAGATACAGTATTTTTTACAAATGTGAGCTCCCTTTATATTATATTGTTCACATTTTACAAAAAATATTTTAGAAATATCCAGCTACACAAAATGTGTTCTAATTCATTTGAATGCATTTGATTCCAACTGCACACACATAAACAGTATTAAAACATAAAACAGGTCTCCAGTTTCATGCTGTTCCACTGAGTTACAATGGGATAAGAAGGTGTAATTCATTTAGACACTTCGTATGACACCGACATCCGTCTACATTCTGGTTCATCATTATTTGTCCTGCAGAGCCACCAAGTATTTCTGTGCTGCCCTCAGTGTGTCCTGCATTTCTTTGTACTCAGCCAGAGCGCAGGCCTCCTCCAGACGGGCCCAGCGGAAGTCCTGGTGCTCATCAGACAACGTCACCGCCGTCCCTGGGTCTCTCAGCTCGGCCAGCCAGTAAAGCACGTCTTTGGGTTTCCCTCGCACCTCGTAGTGCAGCTCCTGCACAAAGTCCTTGATCACGCGCAGGTGCTCCGGCCCCAGCCCCGCCTCCTCCTTGGTCTCCCTCAGGGCTGTGGTGAGGTCGTCCTCACCTGGGTCCACATGACCTGATGGCAGACAGAACATTTAAAGCCATATGAACAGGAGTTGAGCTCGTTAGGATCTGTCATCAACTCTGTTTCTGAAGTTATAAATACCTTTGGGTGGTGTCCAGTGGTGTTTCCCATAAGAGGTCTGCAAGAGCAGGTACTCGATGTTGTCTGGTGGAGGGACACAACTGGCCAAACGGCGAAACACTATGAAGCCGCAAGCACGCAGTGCCATCTCCCTGTTAACAAATTCACACACAAAACATTTTGCATCAGGTTGTGCATTTGCTTTTTAGTTTCTACATGATGGTACTAAAATGTAGTTTTACATATAAAAGGTAGAATAATAATAAGTTTATTTGACAGTGCATATGATGACATCATTAATAATTAACAGATGTTCAGTAAAGGTACATGTCTATACAGACTATGATGTGACATTTCAGGTTACCTGTGTGGAATCTGTTCATGTAAAACTATGAAGAAGAAGACACAGAATATCCAATACAACAGGGGGTACACACTTCCACATGGGAATGACATCATGCTGGACAATATCACCAGCACTCCTTACTCTATTGAGTTTGAAGTGCAGGTTTTTTTTGCCTGTCCAACATACTGGCCTAATTTTAGTGTCTGCAGCTGAGTTAAGCAGTCAGGACAAAGTTCAACAGTGTTGCTTCTGACTGGAGTTAGCCTGAGTCTGCCAAGAAAAGATTATGGGATTTGTTTAATACAGCAACGTTGGTAGTAACCAGTGTAACTACGTACATTTATTCAAGTACTGTACTTAAGTACAGTTATAAGGTACTTGTATTTTACATTTTATTCTTCTTTGTAGTTCTACTGCACTACATCTCACAGGGACATATTGTAACTTTTACTCCACCATGTTTACTTAACTCTTTTACAGATGGGTGACAAATTAAAGGAAAAACCAACATAAAGTGTTGTAGTAAGCATTGGGGCCAGGGGCCCACCACGTGCTGCAAGAACAGCTTCAGAGCTCCTTGTCATTGATTCTCCAAGTCTCTGAACACATTTCTTCAAAAACATTCCCTCATTTGGTGTTTTGATGATGGTGGTGGAGAGCGCTACTGTCTAACTTGTTGGTCCAAAATCTCACATAGGTGTTTAATTGGGTTGAGATGTGGTGACTGTGAAGGCCATAGGATATGATTCACATCATTTTCATTCTCATCAAACCATTCAGTGACCCCTCGTGCTCTATACATGGAGGCACTGTCATCCTGGAAGAGACGCCTCCCATCAGGATAGAAATGTTTCCTCACAGGATAAAGGTGATCCACTCAGAACAACTCTGTATTGATTTGCAGTGACCCTTCCCTTTAAGGGGACAAGTGAAACCAAACTATGCCAGCAAAATGCCCCCCACAGCATAACAAGGCCACCAGATCTCCTCACTGTAGGGTTCAGGTTTTTCCTTTATTTTGTAGTTACTAGTTACTTTTTTTCAAAAAAGACATGGTATGATGCAGTATCATACACATAATCTCCCCCGTAGTACACAGAATATCTAAAGTCAATTTTCATATTGACAAACTACAACATTAATCCTACATGTATGTATTAGTGATACTAACAGAATAACATATTATACTGTAATAATAAAAGTCTTTGAAAGAGCTATTCTGCAGCAGGAGTACTTTTACTTTGATACTCTCAGTACATTTGGCTGATACTTCTTGTGTACTTTTATTTAAGTAGCATTTTGAATTCAGGACTCTTCAGCTGTAATGACTGTTTTTAGATGAAGGCATTTCTACACTTACTAAAGTAAAAGGTCTGAACACCTGGACCTTAATCAGCCTGATCTTCCGACTGCCCTGCTGTCATCAAACATTAGATCATTAAAATCTACAGCAGACACCTTCGCAGACCCACATCCAGACTTGTAAGACTTGTTTCTGTCTTGTTTGTTGCTATGTGGCTGATAGCTCAGGTGTCACACAGACTGACAGGACTCACTGTGACACTTCCTGCTCTCACTGCGGAGCTTTGTCACGAAAAGCCACGATGACCGCTTTACTGCCTTCACCTGAGAAATGTCTCACACTTACTGTTCCCTGGTCAGGACGTGGTTTGTTTATCACAGCCGTACAGCAGAGCGGAGCGGGGCAGTGCACCGACTAATGGGTCCGGGTGTCTCTGAAGGCGGACAACGTCAGTTCCGCACCACGAGTGAAACCGCGAATACTAAAAATACTACAAATATTATTACTACCATTAATAATCAAAGGTAAAAGTACTCAATATGCAGAATGACTACATTCAGTTATATTAATCTATTTAATTAACATATGATCCATACATTAAACGCTATAAAACATAATATAGTTGCCTATTGTGTTAAAATAATTGATTGTTTAAGTTAGTTTTTTTTTTTTTTTTTTAGCAAAAAACAATTATTAACTATAGACACACTGCTAATAAATGCAGTGGACTAAACAGTACAATATTTCTCTCTTAAATGTAGGGCAGCAGAAGTATACACTAGCAGAAAATGGAAATACCAGTAAGTAAAGTACCAAAAAATCAAAAAATGATACTTAGGTACAGTACTTGAGTAAATGTACTTTATTACTGTCTACTGCTACTATTGCAACTGCAGATGATGGGATTAGAATAATTAAAGGACACAAAGCAGGTGAAGTGATACTGATACTCAAATCCCTAATCAATAATAATAGATGTATTTTAATAATCAGATTTTAATGTTCCTCCTGTTGAACACCTGGGGAAATGGCAGATTAAACAAATGGTTTTATGATAAACTTGTGATATTTCCCTACAATGAAATAGCTACTCTGCCTGTGGGAGACAGATAAGAAATGTAGCCCGGTGTAGATAGGCCCAACTGAAAATGGCTTGTGTCTGAAGATAATAGAGATGGGAGCCTCCTTCCCACCCGAGCCGAGCTGTCAGCAGAGCAGTTGTTCAGCTTGACGGAGGAGACGCCGCTGAAGAGTTTCAAGGTAAAGACAAAAACCCAGCCAAAATGCATGTTTGGTTTTTTTCAAGTTAAAATATAAAGGGAGAGAGACAGACTGACAGGCTGACAGACAGAGAGGATGCTTTCTGTAAAAAGGGAATTGTACAAATGTGGTCTGTAGTCCCTTAAGGCTTACTTAAAGAGAATCTATTTTTTTCTCCTGACATAAACAATTATTTTGCTTTTCTGGAGCTGTCTGTGTTTAGCCAGAGGCCTCAGGACATGTGACTTTCTCTGCTACTACTACTGTGCTTACTCAGCCTGCACTGAAGCGCTCATTATTCCACTCCGCTATACATGAATCACACTCGGGGTCAGGTCCCCCCCGCATCCAGATATTTTTGGTATATACTGACTGTCACACGGATTACACACCAGTGTAGGACTTGTGGTTTCCAGATGACCAATACTTCTGCACAAGGATGACAGACACATCTATGTTTTATGTCACTGTATTTGGCCCACTTGTGTCACCTCATGTAGGTCTAGACACTGTAACCACCAGGCACTTGAACAGTCATACAACAAGAGCTAAAAGAGAAATCCTTTATATTTTGAAACTGCTGTTGATAAGACAGATATTGGGGATGGATACTGTAGGTCTGCTGAGTATGTTTGCAGTAGAGCTGATCAGAGCCATGAGATATCCTCGCTTCTTTTGGATGAATGTTCTGGAAGTGTTGTGGGCTTAATTTAAGCTGACAACTGAGATGGGAGGTGGAAACACAATAATCCCAGCGACAAATCCAAAAGCCACACTTTTTCATACGAGCTCTCACCCAGAGTAGTTACTGTGCTGCACAGGTGGCTTTGATTGCAGGGTAGTTACACCCAAAAAAATAACATGCTTCTTTATGATGAACACTAAGCTGTGATATTTGCTTCTTGCCTTTTAAGCAGCATTTCACAGAGAAATGGAGGAGAAGAAGCAGCCCACGGGAGGGCCTCATTTTGTGGGGAGGAAGGATGAACTGATCGAAGCAAAGCGCTCTTTCAGAACCCTGGAGGGCCGGGATGTACTGATCATCCACCACCAGGGAGTCTTTTATGCTATGGACTCTTACTGTTACCGTGAGTACGCTGTATCTCGTGCTGAACTCAAAGCAGCTGCTGCTTGTGAGAGAGGGAACGTATGACCACATACGTGGACACGTGTGCTCATCTGGATCATGGGAGTTGTTGGCAAAAGCTTACTTTCAGCGAAACAGACTGAAAAAGAAGTTGCTGTGGGACATTCAAACTGAGCTGCTTTTACTTGGTTTTCTGTAGGACAGTTGAGCTATTCCACACCTATAAAGTGTGTGTCTAGTCAGCAAGCAGTTAGTGTGCTGTAAACCCTTAGCTTATTCTGCAATACACTGATACCCCATATCCTCCTGACAGATGCTGGGAGCACACTGCAGAATGGAGATATTGAGGTGAGGTTTACATTTGACTTAAAGAGATCAGAGGTTGTTTTTATGTCTGACCCACAGAAACAAAAATGCCATTAGAGCACTGTACTCAAGTGCTTTTATTTCATTCATGCTTTCAGGTGCTATTCCATCTGCTCTAAAATCCTTACAGGAAACAGTAGCACTGAGGCACAGAGGAATATTGTAATTAAGATACCAATGCTGCATAATATTAATATAATTTTATGTTAATGTTAGAGGGCCTGAGTGACCCACAATTATCCCACACGAGGTTGTTTACCTGCTTTCTTTCAACACACTTCACAGGAAATTGATGGCAAGCTGTGCATAATTTGTCCAAACCACAAGTACAAGATCTCTCTCGCCAGAGGGGAGGGCATATACAAGGGCACCGACTCCAGGGAAAAGCCGCCCGTGACCAGATGGTACTCCAAGGGTGTGAAGCAGCGGACCCACACTGTCACCGTGGAGAGCGACGGGGACGTCTATGTCAAGCTCTCTAAGGACACGTGCTGGATCGATTCAGACTACTACCAGGGTGAAAAGGGCAAAGTGGAGAGGGCCAGAGCTAAGGAAGCTGAGAAGAAAACATCTTGATAGCAGCGTGGGTGGATGAGGGCAGCATGTCTATGGCCTCTTCTCGTCTCCCCTAAATGATTGCATGATAACTGTATGGAGAGGATGTCAGACATTTAGCAGCATGAGGCCTGCGCTCTACTTCAAGTAATCAGTAGGGCTTGCATGGCCTTAAAAATGAGTCTCATTTTGATGAGTTTGGGAGTGTTTAGAATTTTAAATGGCTTCATGTGTGGCTGGCAAGTTGTTTACGTGATATTAAAATTCTCTACAAAAAACAAAATCAAGTAAAAAAAGCCATCATGTAGTCCTCTGAATAAACTTTCTGTAATGGATCAATTTTGA